>UESW01001317.1:343177-412470 GCA_900491605.1 Calamus simplicifolius
CATGCCTGGCTGGTGCAGGACTTTAGGTGCCGATGGTGTCGGGCTTCATGCCTGGCTGGTGCAGGGCTTTATCCGCCGATGGGTGTCGGGCTTCATGCCTGGCTGGCCCAGGACTTTTTGTGCCGACCGGGGTCGGGCTTCATGCCTAACTGGTGCAGGGCTTTATCCACCGAAGAGTGTCGGGCTTCATGCCTGGCTGGTGCAGGGCTTTATCCACCGACGGGTGTCGGGCTTCATGACTGGCTGGTAGGGGCTTTAGGCGCCGACGGGTGTCGGGCTTCATGCCTGGCTGGTGTAGGGCTTTATCCCCGACGGGTGTCGGGCTTCATGCCTGGCTGGTGCTGGGCTTTATCCGCCGATGGGTGTCGGGCTTCATTCCTGGCTGGTGCAGGGCTTTAGGTGCCGACGGGTGTCGGGCTTCATGCCTGGCTGGTGCAGGGCTTTATCCGCCGACGGGTGTCGGGCTTCATGACTGGCTGGTGCAGGGCTTTAGGTGCCGACGGGTGTCGGGCTTCATGCCTGGCTGGTGCAGGGCTTTATCCCCCATGGGTGTCGGGCTTCATACCTGGCTGGCCCAGGGCTTTATCCGCCGATGGGTGTCGGGCTTCATGCTTGGCTGGTTCAGGGCTTTATCCGCCGACGAGTGTTGGGCTTCATGCCTGGCTGGCCCAGGGCTTTTTGTGCCGACCGGGGTCAAACTTCATGCCTGGCTGGTGCAGGGCTTTATCCACCGACGAATGTCGGGCTTCATGTTTGGCTGGTGCAGGGCTTTAGGTGTCGACGGGTGTCGGGCTTCATGCCTGGCTGGTGCAGGGCTTTAGATACTGACGGGTGTCGGGCTTCATGCCTGGCTGGTGCAGGGCTTTATCCGCTGACGGGTGTCGGGCTTCATGCCTAGCTGGCCCAGGGCTTTATCCGCCGACGGGTGTCGGGCTTCATGCCAAGCTGGCCCAGGGCTTTTGTGCTGACCGGGGTCGGGCTTCATGCCTAGCTGGTGCAGGGCTTTATCCGCCGACGGGTGTCGGGCTTCATGCCTGGCTGGTGCAGGGCTTTATCCACCGATGGGTGTCGAGCTTCATGCCTGGCTGGTGCAGGGCTTTAGGTGCCGACAGGTGTCGGGCTTCATGCCTGGTTGGTGCAGGGCTTTATCCGCCGACGAGTGTCGGGCTTCATGTTTGGCTGGTGCAGGGCTTTAGGTGCCGACGGGTGTCGGGCTTCATGCCTGGCTGGTGCAGGCTTTATCCGCCAACGGGTGTCGAGCTTCATGCCTGGCTGGTGCAGGGCTTTATCCGCCGACGGGTGTCGATCTTCATGCCTGGCTGGCCCAGGGCTTTTTGTGCTGACCGGGTCGGGCTTCATGCCTGGCTGGTGCAGGGCTTTATCCGCCGATGGGTGTCGGGCTTCATGCATGGCTGGTGCAGGCTTTAGGTGCCGACGGGTGTCGGGTTTCATGCCTGGCTGGTGCAGGGCTTTATCCGCCGACGGGTGTCGGGCTTCATGCCTGGCTGTGCAGGGCTTTAGGTGCGACGGGTGTCGGGCTTCATGCCTGGCTGGTGCAGGGCTTTAGGTGCCGACGGGTGTCGGGCTTCATGCCTGGCTGGTGCAGGACTTTAGGTACCGACGGGTGTCAGGCTTCGTGCCTGGCTGGCCTAGGGATTTTTTTGCCGACCGGGGTCGGGCTTCATGCCTGGCTGGTGCAGGGCTTTATCCGCCGACGAGTGTCGGGCTTCATGACTGGCTGGTGCAGGGCTTTATCCGCCGACGGGTGTTGGGCTTCATGCCTGGCTGGTGCAGGGCTTTAGGTGCCGACGGGTGTCGGGCTTCATGCCTGGCTGGTGCAGGGCTTTATCCGCCGACGGGTGTTGGGCTTCATGCCTGGCTGGCCCAGGGCTTTTTGTGCCGACCGGGGTCGGGCTTCATGCCTGGCTGGTGCAGGGCTTTATCCGCCGACGGGTGTCGGCTTCATGCCTGGCTGGCCCAGGGCTTTTTGTGCCGACCGGGGTCGGGCTTCATGCCTGGCTGGTGCAGGGCTTTATCCGCCGACGGGTGTCGGGCTTCATGCCTGGCTGGTGCAGGGCTTTAGGTGCCGACGGGTGTCGGGCTTCATGCCTGGCTGGTGCAGGGCTTTATCCGCCGACGGGTGTCGGGCTTCATGCCTGGCTGGTGCAGGGCTTTAGGTGCCGACGGGTGTCGGGCTTCATGCCTGGCTGGTGCATGGCTTTATCCGACGACGGGTGTCGGGCTTCATGCTTAGCTGGCCCAGGGCTTTAGGTGCCGACCGGGGTCGGCTTTATGCCTGGCTGGTGCAGGGCTTTATCCGCCGACGGGTGTCGAGCTTCATGCGTGGCTGGTGCAGGGCTTTAGGTGCCGATGGGTGTCGGGCTTCATGCCTGGCTGGTGCAGGGCTTTATCTGCCGACGAGTGTCGGGCTTCATGCCTAGCTGGTGCAGGGCTTTATCCGTCGACGGGTGTCGAGCTTCATGCCTGGCTGGCCCAGGGCTTTTTGTGCCGACCGGGGTTGGGCTTCATGCCTGGCTGGCCCAGGGCTTTTATGCCGGTGCTCGGGGCCGGCCGGGGTCATCCCTGCTGGACCCGGGCTTTTGTTGCTGAGAGCTGATGGTGCACCGCTCTGCCAGTGGCACACTGAGCTTCATGCCTGGCTGACCCAGGGCTTTTGTGCCGACGCTCGAGGCCGGCCGGAGCCGTCCCTGCTGGACCCGGGCTTTTGTTGCTGAGAGCCGGTGGTGAGCCGCTCTGCCAGTGGTACACTGGGCTTCATGCCTGGCTGGCCCAGGCTTTTGTGCCAGCACTCGGGGCCGGCCGAGGCCGTCCCTGCTGGACCCGAGCTTTTATTGCTGAGAGCCGGTGGTGCACCGCTCTGCCAGTGGTACACTGGGCTTCATGCCTAGCTGGCCTAGGGCTTTTGTGTCGGCGCTCGGGGCCGGCCGAGGCCGTCCCTGCTGGACCCAGGCTTTTATTGCTGAGAGCCGGTGGTGCACCGCTCTGCCAGTGGTACACTGGGCTTCATGCCTGGCTGGCCCAGGGCTTTTGTGCCGGTGCTCAGGGCCGGCCGGGGCCATCCCTCTGGACCTGGCTTTTGTTGCTGAGAGCCGGTGGTGCACCGCTCTGCCAGTGGTACACTGGGCTTCATGCCTGGCTCGCCCAGGGCTTTTGTGCCGACACTCGGGGCCGGCCGAGGCCGTCCCTACTGGACCCGGGCTTTTGTGCGCCAAAGCGAGGTTGGCCTTGAATGTTGATGCAAGGTAGATCTTCCCTGCATGACATTTTTAAGTATTAATAAAAGAAAACTGTCTTAAGTGCAATGTACTTAGCTCTTGTAGCTCCCATGTTTTCCTTTTGTGGGTTTGAGCACTTTCGTCCGCTGGTGACCTGCCCCCAGGGAGTCATGTTAGTCGGATTGGAAGTGTCGTTTCCCTTACTTGGGCCTTCCCTCGCATTGGAGGCCAGGACGAGATGCCTGTGGCCGGGAAGAAGCTGGAAACTGGGACAAAGCTGGAGTCCGTTGAGGAAAGCCTCGACAGTTGGTGGTCATTGAAGATGAATGGCTAGGAGAGTCCATCGAGGGCGTTGCTGAGAGTAAAAAGGTCGGAGGAGTTGCTGGGAGGGCTCTTTGCCTAGCTTTTTCTTTGAAGAGATTGATTGCCTTCGGTGCTGAAGCTTAAGAGCAGCAGTCAAAGCCTTGTCCTCATCTTCTTCCTTGTATTAATTGCAACGACACCTCTCGGCTTGCTCTAGCCGATTGTTGAGCCTTTGAGTAAGCTCTTCCAGCCGCCGGTGTTGTTCGTCCAGATGCTTCCTCATCTTATGATTAAGGTCCTCCCCAGATGACCCAAAAGACTAACAGAAGGCAGGAGATCGGTGGTGCTAAGGTGAAGCTTGATGGTGATAAGCTTCTCTGTGAGGAGATTTTTCGCGAGCGGATCACTAGCCAACTGGTGCAGCTATCATGGCGACGTGAGAGGCTTGGGGTGCTACTGAGTGGCCCCCGAGCGTTGCTTCTGCAGTTCATGAATTGCTACTTTCAAAGCTTGATCTTGCCGATTGAGGATGGCCAGCTGGTTAATCATAGCAGCTGAAGTTGTGGTGAAGGAGGGGCAGGGAGAGAGAGACTGGTCTTTTGTCGCTCAGTGCGATGTGGATGCCCCCCAGCACGATTGGTAAGAACCTCTGGCATGCGCATCACCACCATAGCTATCTTAGAGGGGATGGAGACTTATAGCTCAAGGAGACAGCTTTCTTTCCTTCAGCGCATCCCCCTTCCTGGCACGCCAATCTGTTGATGCCAAATCACCGGCCTTGAGCGCTCGGTCGCCTCCTCCAGCAAGCTCCTCGCGCCTGCAAGCAAGTCCCGAGGGCCAGAGATTCCGATGGAGACCCTCCGACGCTCAAGTCAGTGGTCTGGGCAACAGTCGTGAGCTTGAGGAAGCTCAAAAAAGAAAGAGAGAGAGATGGCTCCGAAAGATCCCTCGCTGTGAGCGTTTTGGGGTGTGATGAGTGTGTTACCTGGTCGAGGTCCCCCTTACCCTCTTTATAGGTGTTTAGAGTTTGTCTGGCTTGACTAGTTGAGGCCTTGTAATGATGACCTTGATGGGTGAAGTGTCAGAGCTGATGTCTGTGAGGCATGGGGTTCTACCACTTGTCAGAGCATTTAAGGTGATGGCAGCAATGGCAGAGCTTGCTTCCTTCTTTGATATGTCAGGACTGCAGGTCAAGTCCCATCAAAGTGGGTGGCTACAGCTGGTTGGTGGGTCCTGTCCCACCGGAGAGGGGAAAGCAGGGGTCGAGAAGGGCCGGGCAGGATGGCCGGGGACGACTCGGCGGGCCTGAAGACGCCGAGGCCGAGAGGGGCCGGCCAAGGATGGCCGGGGCCGACTCGGCGGGCACGGAGATGCCGAAGCCGGCTGAGAAGTGCCGAGGCCGGCCGGAAGGGGCCGGGGCCGCCTAGCTTGGACACGCCGGGTGCCGGCTATCTTGGACACGCCGGGGGCTGGCTAGGAAGGTGTCGGGCCGCTTGGCTTGGACACGCCGAGGCCGGCTAGGAAAGTGCCGGGGCCGGCTGGGAGGTGCCGGGGCCGCCTAGCTTGGACACGCCGGGGCCGGCTAGGAAAGTGCCGAGGCCGCTTGGCTTGGACACACCGGGGCCGGCTAGAAAAGTGCCGGGGCCGCCTAGCTTGGACACACCGGGGCCGGCTGGAAAAGTGCCGGGGCCGACTGGAGGTGCCGGGTGTCGGCCTTGGAGGCGTCGGCCATGGAGCTGTCGGCCTTGGAGGTGCTGGCCTTGGAGGCGTCGGCCATGGAGCTTTCGGCCTTGGAGGTGCCGGCCTTGGAGCTGTCGGCCATAGAGCTGTCGGCCTTGGAGCTGTCGGCCTTGGAGCTTAGGGCAATTGGGTGTGCGTGGCTTTATGAGACCATAAACGCTACCATTGCCGAAGGGCCCTTTGGAGGCCAAAGGGTGCTCCGTCGGTTTCCTTCCTTCATGGTTCTCTAACGGCGTTGGATCAGCCACATCAGAGCTAATGTCTTCTTCCATAGAATTCACAAGCCATGTCATCACCATGAAATTCTCAGCATCCCATGTAGCATAACTTGGATTGTCTATTGCAGCTTTCTTTTCGCCTGTCAAGTAGCCTATCTTTCTACATCCTCTGATGTACATCCGGACTGATTGAGATCATCTTAAAAAATTGTCACCGTTCAAGCGAATTATGGTGATCTGGACAGAGTAAGATTCCATGATGGCAGTACGGATTTTTTAAGAATCAGTGGTATTGGGATTATTCATAGAAGATTGAGAAATAGGAGTGGACTCGTTTGAAGTTTTAGACATGGTTTCAGAAAGCAGGAACAAATAAACGAGAGAAAGAAGAAGGGTTTCGACAAGCAATTTGTTGGCTCTGATCCTAACTTGAAAAAGATTTTACAGAAATAATCTTTCTTTCATTAAGATTGTTCTCTTTATAGAGTTTACAACAAATACAAATCCTACCAAATAGAAAATTAAATCACTGATTTTAGGAAGAAAATAATTATAGGAAGAAAATAATTTCTCACACCTTAAATATAAAGATTGACAACTAGCTAAGTAGGAGAAAATAATTCCTAACGATTACTTTCCTCAAATACAAAGATTGACAACTAACTAATTAGGAGAAAATAATTCGTAACGATTACTTTCCTCAGATACAAAGATTGATAACTAATAATCTAATTTATAGCTGTACAAGCTTATTTCCACGTTAGTTTTAATTTTTCAATAGTAACTTGATTATTTTCGATATATGTTTGTATGTTTCAGTGTATCAAATGATCAAAAATATATACTATTTTATTTTGTTTAAATTGATTTTTTTTATCAATTGATGTAACGAGCCTTTAAATCATACGATGTTTAGTTTTAAGGAGTTTACAGAAAAATAAGTCCCAATTAGCTGCTCTGATCTTCCATGTTAGTCCCTCATTGTTCCTCCATGATTAGACAAGGGCTACTTTGCGCTCTTTGTTCCTCAATATGAGCATAATCTCTTTAAAGGCAGGTGGAAAAATTATTAAAGATTACATGGCGTGCAAACCTGTGAAAGTTTGAAATATGACAAGGACAGACTTTGTAAACATTGCCCAGTACGAAGATATCCCCAGCTAAAAACTAAACAAAGTGTTGCATCCAGCACAACTGTAACATATGTTTGTTTGCTATGGAAGACTTAAAATCATTTCATGCCTTCCAGACCTGCCAACGGATAACCATAAAGAAGAGATCCTCCTACGGTGCAGGTATAGAGAAGAGATCACCCAAATCTTGTCGAAGATATTCCCCAGTAGTCTTCACGAAAACAATCAACTGTCTCTTATCTACAACAACAGAGAGCGGAACTTTGATTACAACCACCCTTTGCCACCAGAAATTCCTTGTGCCAAGGGTACGTATATTCTTTTACCTGGATTGGCTTGACAATACTTGCATCCTCTATAATATAAAAGTGACTTAATTTCTCAATTTTTAAATTTAAACTAACTCTAATTAAATTTCCCCATTCGAGATTTCTAATATGTCAAATTTTTCATTTAAATTTAAAAGATCTCCAACACACCTCACCAAGAATACACCATTGTCAAGCTCTTTTCTGATGGTAACCATCATTCTAATATCATTCAACTACTGATTATGGATGTGTTGCTCCATGGATGGTTACTATACCACTAGCAAATCAACTTCTGTCAACATTCCTGTTGGCCAATTGCTGATCAAGACTATCTCATTCGCTAGTCCTATGTCGAACAATCAACTGCTACAATTCAACTTACAGGCTGACCAACCATCGAACATGACAGTTTTTTAGTTAGTACTGGCACCTCAATTGGCAAACTGTTGTTAAATCTAACATGGCTGAAGGTGTCATTATGACTTGAAGATCGAATGGCCGCTTCATTTGATTAGTCAGCGACTGTTAGTCGGAACGATTGCCAATCAATTGTTGACGATTACAAGGCAAATGATCAAACCTAGATATTTAGGCAATTTCCATGATATCCTTAGTTGCTCATACATGACATATTCCCATGTTTGCTAGCCCCAAACATCGGACGACCTCCCAAGCTCTAGGCAAGCATGCAGTAACCCTTTGGTCAATCAATGATTCAGTGGCCAATTGAAGGGTCAACATGGGGTAGGATGCTATATCATCATTAAAAAAGCTTTAGAGCACATCATTCAATTAATCACTATCATAAAAATGCTTGGGGGCATCAACCAATCTACCAGCAATGGACAATCAATCAATAAGAAAGCAGTCAAAAATGGTCAGTCCATCAAGACTATAATAAAGGATGGAACTCAACCAAGAAATGTCAACCAACGGAGAGATAAGCAGAAATTGATCCTTTTTTAGATTGGTCAGGCATTTCAATTCATGATCCTCTTTTAGCTTGAGTGGTCAGCTTAATAGTTATTTTATTGCCAAGTGAATAAATATTCTAGTCAACTACTGGACGCTAATCAATTGCTGCACAATCCTCTATTCATCTTCTAGGCAACTTCAGCGCTCCAAGTGGAGCAGCAGACATTTTGTTCTGCAGAAAAAGAACCTATCAAAGTAAAACATAGAGCAACCACCACTAAAGAGATGGTTAGCGTCGGAGATAACCATTCAAAGGTCGTTACCATTGGAAGAGGCCACCAAACACGCTATATATATCCAATAAGGCTTCCAACAAGAGACCACCTCAACAACTCAATAATAATGCATCGCTAGTTGCCCTATTGATGACTTGAAGATGAAGTGGCTGCTCTACTTAATCACTTGGTGACTATCGTCCAAGCAATCCTAATCAATTGCCCCATATCACTGCCCTAGCAAGCAACCAATATCTTGCTGATGACAAGACAAATGATAAGTGATGGTGATATGGCTGATCCTACGCCGTTAGGATGAATGGCAAAGATAGCGGCAGCTGACGGAAGCTACCTCAACCCCCGAGACCCACCTCTCGTCTCGGAGCGCATGAACAGTGCTTCAACCCCCGAGACCTACCTCTCGGTCTCAGCGCGCATGAACAGTATCTCAACCCCCGAGACCTACCTCTCGGTCTCGGGGCGCATGAACAGTGAGACCTACCTCTCGAATGAACAGTGCTTCAACCCCCGAGAGATGAACTACCCCCAAGATCTATCCCTCCGTTTCGAGGCACACAAACGGCATCTCAATCCTTAGCGCATGATCAGGTTGCCCTGCGCCACCTGGCGTGCCCACTTAATCCTCCGCACAACCCTAACAGAAGGTGGCCATACCTCATAACGGCGTATGATGCACTGCATGTTCCTGTGCGTGATTGTGCCCGTTACGGAGGTCATGCCTCATAACGGCGTATGATGCACTGCATGTTCCTGTGCGTGACTGTGCCCCATTACGAAGTACGATTCACTACCACTTGCAACTGTGCGCGGTCATGTCAAGCAACGGCGCGCACCAAATACAACCGCGGCTGCAAGACACATGTAATGCCATGTTGACAGGTAACGCGGGACGCCTCCGGCATGCACAGTGATAGTACGATAGCAATCTTCCGAAACAGTGAGACGGATATTCGGACAGGTATAAAAACACGCGCCCGCACTATAAGTAGGGATCCGAACTCTAGTTTTCTAGCTTTCTTCCTCTTAGCAAAACCCTAACTGTCTCAGCTCTCTTCCGCTGGGCGGTTCTCGTCTGATCCCAAGTAACTAACTTGAGCGTTGAAGGATCCCTACCGGAGCATCCGGTCTTCGAGGACTTTTCTTGCAGGGTCCGAGAGAAGGACGTCCGTCTTCCCTGACACTTGAAGAAGGTGACTTGGCGTCATCAGATGGCCATCAGGCAAATCAAAAGACATTCACAGCCATCCATCCATGAAGAGATCCCCATCCTTGCCTATCAGCCTCTTGAGCACTGGGCAAGAGCGTACTGACTGACCTATTGACCTGCTGATAGCTTGACAGCCGATCAAAGGATCAACACCTAGTGAAATAGAAGTGATTAGTCAACATATCTTCATCTCCACTTGATCCAACTCTGGTTTACCCTTCTAAATTAGTATACAGATTGAAAGTTCAAATCATTACACCATGCTATGAACTAGCATGATCTTCCTGCAATTAGATGAACAAATGAGTTACCAATTCAAGTTGATTCACCAAATGAAGAATTCCCGATGCCACACAAGGATTTTAAGGCATTAGCAGAAATTACGAGACAGAAACATGTCTTATTGTAACTTTTAATATTAAACATTCATGCAAACCAAAATTGCATATTTAATTAGATGGTCGTGGTAGAAATATGAAGCAAAAGGGTCTTAAGAAATAACAAACCTATAAAGGGGTTTTGTCACCACAAGTAGTTTGAGTTACCTAGAACTAATATAAGGATAAGTGAGCCAACTTCTATTTTGGTTTTGGTCTTGATAAGCCATAAAAATTCAATAAGGCTTTAAAACCTAGCCCTAGGATAATAGGAGTGATACCAGTATATTGGACTGCTCAAGGTTTAATTTGAATGATCAGAAAGGTTGTGTAATTCAAAGTTTAGGAGAAAGATATATTATAGGGAAGGGTGGAATTGTCTCTACCCTCTCTCAACTATGTGTCAGATGTCTAATCTTACCCTCATCTGCTTAGCCCAACTATTTTCATTTTTGAACAAATTTGACTAACTAATGAAGCTTTTATGAATATCTTTTCCAAAAAAGAAAAAGGAGAAGATGTCTGGGTCTAATAAATGGGTCGAGTATATGGTGATGGTTCTTCAACCAAATTAGATTTTCTATCTTATTTTTTAATTCTTAATAAGAAATTTGATTCTTTTACAATTATATTATTTATCATGGCCTTGCATGTTAAATTTTGTTGAATACATTTTTGATAGCAATCCATGTTTATTTTAAGGATTCTATTTTTTCAAAATCTAAAAAGAATTTGATATTTCTGGATACTCATGAGATAGTTCTATTTTTTGATGAATATTGGCTATTTAATGATGAAAGATGAAGTGTGGAGCTCTTAATAGACATTATTTCATAAGGTGCAAATTATTGAATATTGACTTATTGTTGAAATGTAAATAAGCTGTAAATAAAATTAGTTAAATATCCCTATAGATTAGGAGAATCTGTTTGAATTTAAATTCCCTAAAATTAAGGGATTTGATTAGATAGATTTCAAATTTAGAATGATTAAGTTTTCTATTCTTATCTTGTAATCATTCCTTAAAATTAAGGAATTTGATTAGATAGATTTCAGATTTAGAATGATTAAGTTTCCTATTCTTATCTTGTAATCTCCTATATATTTCTTAGAATTGTACACTGAGGTGGAATGAATAAAAAATTTCAGCCTTCTACATGGTATCGCATTCATCCCTTTGCACGCAGCCTTCATTGCTACGGCTCCCTTGAGCCTATTTCTCTACCTATCCCAGCAGCTTTCATTGCTACAAGATTTCTTCCATCGACCATGTCAACCTCTGAAACCTCTAGCATCCGTAACCCATATGAAGAATCCAATTATGTTCAGAAAATTGAAGATTTACAGAATATTCGGGAATCCTATAGGCTCAGTGGGAAGAATTATCTCAAGTGGTCTCAATTTGTCCGAACATACCTCAAAACAAGGGGAGCTCAGCCATCTTCTCGGAAACGGGCCAACAAAGGATGATCTGAAGTTTGAAACCTGGGATGAGGAGGAGTCCATGATAATGTCGTGGCTATGGGATTCCATGGAACCCATGATTAGCGACACATGCATGTTTTTGACAACTGTAAAGGAGATTTGGGACTTTGTTCGTCGCACATATTCAAAGGACCACGATGATGCATAAGTTTATGAGATCAAGGTCAAAACTGCAGCCAATAATGAAGAAATTGAAAAGCTAAGGAGTTTGTTAGGATCTCTTGAGAAGCCTTCTGAAGCTTGCTTTTTGACTCTTTCATGTAAACCTTTTTTTTCTTTTTGTATGAATGCCCAAGTAACAGAAACCGAAAACACCTATACAAACTCTTGGATAATAGACTCCGGTGCCAAAGACCATATGAACCCTACACCTCAGCATTTCCACACCTATACCCCATGCCCAGGTAACAGGAAAATTGTAGTGGCTAATGGCTCTTTAACCACTGTTGCAGAGTTCGGGATATATATATCACACCCACCCTTATCCTTAAAAATGTCCTCCATGTACCAAAATATCAGCCAGCCTCATCTAGGGATGGCAACGGCTCAGGAATGGTCTGGGGCGATCTATACCGTTCCCCGTCCCCGTTAGAAAAAACATTCCCGTTCCCCACCCCGTTAAGCCGTTATAGTTAACAGGGCGGGGACGGGGATACCCGGCCGGGCAAATGGGTAAATGGGTACCCCTTTGCCCGATTACATAAAAATAAAATTTAAAAAATTAAATTAGTTAGGATAAGATAGAGTATAATCGAGAATAACCAAACGATGATTTGATACGTATAAGAGATTCTTTGACTTTTGAAATGGTTTGATTTAGGCCTATTAATAAATGCATATTAGCTTTAACAAAATAACAAACTAGATAGAAAATGATCTATCACATTCTAATTGCATTTCAAGAAGAATAATCTAAAAAAATTATAACTTGGTAGCAAACAATAAGCAACAACATTAAAAAATATTAAACTATAACAATAAACACGCACTCTATATTAGCTTTAACATAATAACAAACCAGATAGAAAATGATCTATCAAATTGTAATTGCATTTCAAGAAGAATAATCTGTAAAAAAAAATTACAACTTGGTAGCAAACAATAAGCAACATTAAAAATATTAAACTATAACAATAAACACACACTCTAAATAATAAAAATTTCATTCCATGATACTTGCTGAAGAAATGCATGATTCCTACAAAAAAAGAAGAAGGATTTGTTAGTAATGTAACAATACTAGTACTACATACAACAGGATAAAATATATTAATAAATAACAAATACCTCAATATCGCTAATATCACCATCATCCCAATAATACAAGTAAACATCATCCGACTTTTTCGATATATCTAACAATTTACCAACACAAGATAACAAAGTAAGAAAATATTGCAAGATAGATGCTTACCTTCAAATTGTCCTTTGAGCTTAAAGCCTCTAATGTTGCAGGCAAAAGTCTACTACGATGATTCACCACTCTACCACTTGTATTCAGAAGCAACTGTAGTCATTAGCAAAGATATCCCTAGGCAACATGGGAAATTTCACTCCGTTAGTTTTCCACGTCACACTATCAGGTGTTATAGACTCTTCCAAGTAGAAGTCCAACTCTGTCTTGAGCAGGTGCCTCATTCTACAGTGATGGACGATTATGTGCTCGTCTCTCCTTAATACTCTTTAACTTTGACCATAGTTGTCTGAACTTTTTCAGGCACACTATAAACTTAGCATTCAAATGAGTACCTTGGATCCAATTGCTATGCTCAATATGCCTTGAATGTCATCCCAATACTTGTTAAACTCTCTATCATTGCCAATGGCATATCCTTTATTCTTGTGTATGTCATTCATTGACAACTTAATCTCAATGATCTCCAGCAGTAGGATATTTCAGACCAGCAGTTTATAGAAATTCTCTAGTCTTTTGCACAATTTTCATTTGATCACATCTCGAGCAGTGCATCATATGTAGGGCAATCCTAGTTTCTTAGTACATGCTACCCTAAATATTATCTTAGAGGCACTATCACGGCTAAGGATTTGTATCCTTCATTGATGATTGCACTCAAGTTAGACAACTGGTCTATTCACTCCTCATATCAAATTCAAATAATTACAATATTAACATGATGATTAGCTTTGTTATCATCCACCACCATGTAATGCCTTTTTTGATTCGAAGAAGTCCACATATCAGTAGTGATCTCTAAAACTCATGATTTAGAAGTTATCCATAACTGTAACCATCTTAAACAATGGTTGCAGATTATGGCAGTGATCAACCATTGAGAGTGGATACTCATGCTTATCATAGTTGCAAGAAACCTCTGGACAAGATTAGGGCTATCTTCCATCAACTTACTTGAACTTGACATTATCATAGAGGCATCTTAATGTTCACGCAAATCGTGCCATCATTGGTAATTACAGTCAAATTGCTTTCAAACTGATCATCATGGTTCACTTCAGATCGTCCTTGCTGGAGGACATTCACATTTCCTCTAGCATCTAATGTGTTAGATGGAATCTTAGTCATTAAGTACATAAGCTTCCAAACTGTTAACAGAAACAAAGAATGGTTGGCACATCTAACAATAAGCTCTATTAACACCAGGGCACTCTTTCCTCGCAGCCTTACTCAGAAACCTTAGATACATTGTCAGGAAAATAAGAATAAAAAAAGAAAGTGAATAGCATAGTCCAAGGCTCCTAAGCTTATTGTCTAGTGATGAGACTTGTCAATGAAGCCATGCTCACATGTACACATGAGGCACATGGCATAACATGAAACAGTGGAAATTGGTTCATCTCCCATGAAAGGCAAGTGCTGCTACTTCTAAATAGCCATTATAGAGCTGGAGTCCGACTCAGGCCAATAGAAACCCTTTTAGAGAGTCAGGCGACTCAGGCCTATATGCATGCCTTCTCCATAAAAAACTCATCAGCTCTTCAGATGAAACTTTACCGACGACCAACTAAGAAGGAGGAAAATCAAAAAATGGCAACAATCGTATACATTCAAATTTTAAAACAGAGGGATATTTGTTGGAAAATAGATATATCAGGATAGAGATGAGCATACCAAAGAAAGATAAAGATGTTGAAGGGCGTCGATGGGGCAGCGATTGTAGACGATGGAGCTATCTGGTTCAGATTCTTCAGATCCAGGAGATGGTTTGCATCACTTGCGTGAAAACAAGACGGGGATGAGAAACGGGGATGGGCCTAACGGGGACGGGGATGGGTAAACGGGGATGGGGCATTGAATACAGCCGTTTACCCGTTTAGCTGTTAACAAAAAATCCCGTTACCCATTAACCCGTTTAAACCGGGGATTTCCCGACCCGTTAAAAATGGTACCGGCCGGATAAACGGCTAAATCCATCCCTAGCCTCATCTCCATTTATAAGATCACCTATGACCTTAAATGTTATGCTGTTTTTTTCTCTTCTTATTGTGTTGTTCAGGATCAAGGATCGGGGAAGAGGATTGGACTTGCTAAGGAAAGTAGCGGCTTTTATCTCCTTGAATCATCTCAAACTGTTAAGAATGATTTGTTATTGTCCTTTCTCAGTTCTTCCAATAAAGATATCATTTGGTTGTATCATTTACGCCTAGGTCATCCATCTTTTAGGGTTTTACAAGTTATGTTTCCTCAACTATTCCAAGGATTAGATATTTCTGAGTTTCATTGTGATATTTGTGAGTTATCAAAACATACTCGTGTATCTTTTCCTATTAGCAATAAACGCAGTTCTTATCCTTTTCATTTGATCCATAGTGACATATGGGCCCTTCCAGCATACCTAATATTTCTGGGGCTCGATGGTTTGTATCCTTCATTGATGATTGCACTCAAGTTACATGGCTATTCCTCCTCAAACACAAATCTGATGTTAGCTTTGTTATTCCAACGTTCCATTCAATGGTTCAAAACCAATTTGGAGTTACCATAAAAAGCTTTAGGACAGATAATGCTAGAGATTACTTTAATCAAGTTCTATCACTTATTTCAATCCCAAGGTATTATCCATGAATCATCACGTGTCAACACGCCCAGCAAAATGGGGTAGCTGAAAGGAAAAATGGACATTTGCTCAACACCATTCGAGCCTTACTCTTTCAAGGGAATATACCCAAGTCTTATTGGGGTGAGGCTGCTCTCACTGCCACATACATGATAAACAGACTTCCCTCCCGTGTGCTAAATAATAAGAGTCCTATAGAGACCCTCAATAGCTTCTACCCTCACTTCCGAACCTCAAATGGCCTTATACCTAGGGTATTTGGCAGCACTGCCTTTGTTCATGTTCACAGCCAGCATAGAAACAAACTAGATCCCCGTGCCATCAAATGTGTCTTTCTTGGTTACTCATCCACTCAAAAAGGATACAAGTGTTATAACCCTTCATCCAAAAAAACCTACATTTCTGTTGATGTCACATTTGTGAAAAATACACCTTTTTTCTCCAAGTCCTCTCTTCAGGGGATTTCCATGTTAGAAGATAGGACTTCTGAGATTTCTGAACCACTTCAAACCCTTGATCTTCCAACCAGCATAGTTGGAAATAAGTCTACTGAATCTGTGTCATCTCCTGTCTCTCCTGACCTAATCAATGCCAGTCACAACCCTACAAGATTCTCTCAGGTGTATTCAAGGAGAAAGGCTGTTCCTGAATTGACACAAGTCCAAGAATCTGATCCAAACTCTGTAAATGAAATCAAGGTAAGATCTGACATGTCTTTACAGCCTATTGAGACATCTACTGACCCCATTGAAGACTTAGACATACCCGTAAGATCTGACATGTCTTTACAGCCTATTGAGACACCTACTGACCCCATTGAAGACTTAGACATACCCATTGCTGTTAGAAAAGGCACAAGAGAATGCACCAAACGACCACTCTATCCATTATCTTACTATGTCTCCCTTAAACGTCTGTCCCCAACTCATCGAAAATTCATTATGAGCCTAAACACCATTGCTATTCCTAACATTGTTACTGAGGCATTGACAAAAAGGGAATGGAGGACTGCCATGAGAGAGGAGATGAGTGCATTAGAAAAGAATAGAACATGCGAGATCGTTGACAAACCAGAAGGAAAAAATATTGTTGGCTGTAAGTGGATTTTCATATTGAAATACAGAGCTGATGGATCCCTTGAGAGATATAAAGCAAGATTGGTAGCTAAAGGGTACACTCAAACCTACGGTGTAGATTATCAGGAGACCTTTGCTCCGTCGCAAAAATGAATACTGTGAGAATCCTATTATCTTTGGCTGCACACTTCAATTGGCAACTGCTGCAATATGATGTTAAGAATGCATTTCTCCATGGTGACCTAGATGAAGAAATCTACATGAACATCCCACCAGGATTTGAAGGAAACTCAAGTAGCAAGGTGTGCAGGTTGAGAAAAGTACTTTATGGATTAAAACAATCACCTAGAGCATGGTTTGGAAGATTTGCAAAAGTGATGAAGGAATCCGGATATAAACAAAGTCAAGGGGACCATACACTCTTTATTACGCAGTCAGTTACAGGGGGTTACTGCTCTTCTAGTATATGTGGACGACATCATAGTAAATGGGAATGATAAGATGGAGAAGCAGGAATTAAAGCGGCAGCTGGTGAAGGAATTTGAGATAAAGGAACTAGGAAAACTGAAGTACTTCCTTGGTATTGAGGTGGCATATTCCACACAAGGAATCTTCATATCTCAGCAAAAGTATGTGACTGATTTGTTGGTAGAAACAAGGAAGATAGATTGTAAACCCGTCTCTACTCCAATGGATCCAAATCATAAGTTAGGTGAGGCTAAAGAAGAACCAGCTGTTGACAAAGGAATGTACCAAAATTGGTAGGTAGACTCATATATCTTACTCACACTCGACCAGACATAGCATACTCAGTGAGCATGATTAGTCAATTTATGCATGATCCAAGGGAACCACATCTTCAAGCTGCTTACAGGGTACTACATTACCTGAAAGGCAATCCAGGGAAAGGAATTTTGTTCAAAAGGAGCAATACTCTTACTTAGAAGCTTATATCGATGCAGATTATGCAGGTTCCCTAATAGATAGAAGATCTACTACAGGATATTGTATCTTTCTTGAAGGAAATCTGGTAACATGGAAAAGTAAGAAGCAGAATGTGGTAACAAGATCATCTGCAGAAGCAGAATTTATGGCTATTGCGCAAGGCCTGTGTGAGCTGCTTTGGCTAAAGATTATTCTAGATGATTTGAAAGTCAAATGGGAAAGTCCTATGAGACTCTATTGTGACAACAAGTCAACTATTAATATTGCTCATAATCCTATACAACATGATAGGACAAAACACATCAAAATTGATGGGCATTTTATCAAAGAGAAATTGAAGGAAGGATTAGTGTGTATGTCTTATGTTCCATCGGGACAACAACTAGCAGATGTTCTAACAAAAGGGCTAAGTAGTTCCATTTTTAGGGCCTTATATCCAAGCTGGGAATGGAAGATATCTATTCCTCAGCTTGAGGGGGAGTGTTGAAGTGTAAATAAGCGATAAATAAAATTAGTTAAATATCCCTATAGATTAGAGAATCTGTTTGAATTTAAATTCCCTAAAATTAAGGAATTTGATTAGATAGATTTCATATTTAGAATGATTAAGTTTCCTATTCTTATCTTGTAATCATTCCTTAAAATTAAGGAATTTGATTAGATAGATTTCAGATTTAGAATGATTAAGTTTCCTATTCTTATCTTGTAATCTCTATATATTTCCTAGGATTGTACACTAAAGTGGAATGAATAAAAAAATTTCAGCCTTCTACAATTATAAAGCCTGTGGATCTGAAATATTTATGTACAGAGACTTATTATGTTATATTTTAGCAATATCATATTTGCATCATGTCATCTATGTTTTTTATTTATGCCCATGCATCATAGTTCTCACTAGACCCTAGATGCACATGAAATCTGACAATCATTTATTCCAACAAGCCCCTTCCAGGGAATCGGAATATTCCTATACATCAATCTGCTCAGAGCTAATGATGCATCTCAGTCAAACTAATGTTAGCTCCCAACAACCTGAAAGCAAAAACTAACCATGGTGAAAGACTAGCTAATACACCTTCCTATAAATCCAAATCAGCAGAAGAAGGTAACTTTTAACCAGATAACTTTTCTGTCTTTTTCTTTGTTTTAAAATCAAGCCAGGAGATAGAAAACCAGTACTATAAATTAGATCAAATCTCACCTTCACCAATCTACTCTTTACAATGGTAAATGGAAGAAAATGAGATGATCAGGTGATTTTGTGGAGGGTGGAAAATCAGCAACATGCCATTTGTATCATGGTGCTAACTGTATATTAAGGTAGCTAATTAACTCTCACCATTTTAACGAGCATGATCTCCTGAAGCCATCTTTGTTCAAGATTCTATTGTCAGATGGCCTAAGACAAGTGAACCGATCAAGCAGATGGAACACAACGTCAGACCTTTTAAATCAAATGGCAAAAAAAGCATTCATCATGACTAATTTTCAATTTTCATTACAAATACCAATGCTTCCATTCGGTAGTGTGAAGTGATGCTATGTTTGATACAAAATAGAGAAATAAAAAAACTGACACTGATACAAGTTAACAACAAGGCAGCTCCTGCATCCTGACTCCTGTCACCTTGCTAAAAACCATCTTAACCCCATTGACAACCCCACTGACAGCCCCAAACCCCAAGGAAAAAAAGGGAGCACATTCATTAACTAGGTGACATAATTCCGCTTTCTAATTGTTCTGGGAATTATTCTTACAATTCCTTCACACTACATGCCTCCATATTCCATCACCCAACTAGCCAAAGATTATCCATTGTTTGCTTGATTCAAGCACATGATAGAGTGTAGCATGATTTATACTGGAAAAATGAGCATATTCAGAGTGTAACACGAAGAGAATGTTTGATGCTTTCAAACAGTAATATGAAGCATATACCTTCTAATTGCTGCCTCAGTCCATGATGGGTTTCACATGCTGCATGTTTTACATGGGATAATGTCATGCTAGAGTGGCCCTTTTGCCTTTTGCATCCCTTGACTGGACAACAAGGAATAAGTCAACAATAATAACAACAACAATAAAAACAACAATCACAATGGCAATTCAAAAAACGTAAGCTCATGTGTAAGCTAATGTGCTCTAGAACTGTTGAAATTAGTGACAGAGATGGGCATCTCATAGCACCATAGGATCAATCACATGTAAGCAAATGTGAGTCTCTCCTCATTTCAGCGTTAAGGGATTGATTGTGCATCTGAAGCCATATGCTTATGAAGTAAAATAATGTTGGATGAACACGTAAAATATTATTCAATTATTGGAAACTATTTAATTCATTTGTAATTCTTTTCAGGCTTAGAAATAACATGGGTTTTTTAAAATTTCACAGAATATTCTGAGACCTCTCCAAATTTATTGAATTAAATCAGATGTTTCTAAAATATCTCATTAATCTACTTTTTCTCCCTTTTCTTTACTTTGGGTTCTCTAGCATGTTAGCTGAAGCAAAATATTTCAGATAAGTTTAGGTGGTTATGGTAATTAAGGATTCAAATCCTAGTGGAGAATCATGTACGGTGTCAAGATGGGGGCACTATCCCAAGTATCAAGATAGAATTGTCTTACGGTCATTTCAACATTTTATTAAGCGTGCCCCAGGACATCCCCACCCCAAATGTCAGGACAGGACAGCAGCATATACCATTTCCCAAAATAAAATAAAATAAAAACAACAACAACAACATTCCCATCCCACAGCATTTGAATCAAAAATAATCCCAAGTTTGTCATTGCAGTGGAGAGATAAAAGGCAGTTTGGAGTTAAAATCGTCTCTATTGGTGTTTATTCTAGCAAGCATGTTCTATAGATGATGATTAAAAGAGACCTGTGCAGAAACAGACTTCTTCGACTCCAAAAATTGACCGTAAATCCCATAAAGCCTGTGCTTCTCAGCTTCTGAAACTGAAGGTCTGGCCTTTGAAGCAACTGATTTCAATAGTTCATCAGTGATAACAGGCATCCTTCCTGGTTTACCACTATCTCCACTGTCTAGAAGCTCATGAACCGATGCAAGCTGTGCATCCGACAGAAGCGCTTGGAGGTCAGCACCACTAAATCCTTCAGTCATTGAAGCTATTGTTTCCAGATTCACATTGCTTGCCAAAGGAAGCTGAGCCAACAAAGAAATGGACAAAATATTAATACTTCCAAAGAGGAAAAAAGAAAGAGACAGAAAATTCATATGTTACCAGAAAAAAGGTTGAGCAAAAAATAAAAAAACAAGAATTTGATTAGTATATGATTTCCATTACTTAGAGAGTCAGTGAAATCCTGTAACCATCACCTGTCAACACAATTTTTCTGCACAACTATTAAATTTACACTATTTTTTCCAACATATTCACTTTGCCAAGGGCTTGCCTACATTTGGCTGCTATGAAATGCCCAATAGGTACTGATAAAGTGCATAAAGGCCAAGATAGAGAATTTCTCAAGTGGAAACTATCTCGATGTAGTGAGAGATAGGAGGATCAATGAGAGAGAGAGAGAGAGAGAGAGAGAGAGAGAGAGAGAGTTTAAAATCTGACTAGCAATGATAGGAATGATTAGCCAAACAAAATAGAGATCCTCAATATTAATTTTGACCTACATTACAAATGCTTAGAAATCAAAAACTGTATTCTTTTGGAGGCCTATAGCCCATGGATGAGTTTAACAGCTTGTCACAAAGGTTTTGTTGTGATCTAATCATCATAATCAATTGAATTCCAATACATAATATTTTAAGACATATAAATCATGATCAATAATGTGGATCTCCCCTTTGAATGGCCCATCATTGATTTTTAATATATGGCGTGTAAGGTGCTATGCATGCGTGTACTGAGACATAGGTCAGTGCACAGGTATGCACATGCACGCACAAAGAGAGAGAGAAAGGGAGAAAGAGGGAGCACCACATTTGCCTTCTTTTAACTCCAAACCTCAGAGTTGACTGCCATAAATCATGAGTTTGCATTGATCTTGTCAGAGCTTGTCATGCAACTATTTCCTCGCATCTCTGTTAGGGCCATTGAAATATCTGGTTCCACTCCAATCCAAGTCCTAGAACCATTTTAAATTTAAATCAATGGATAGGCAACACTCCATACCAAGGTGTATCAAAAGCATACCAAGATTGTCCGTACTGTGCACTGAGACATATGATCAATATATACCATGGCATGTACCCTACAGAGATGTGACCAGGAATTCAAACCTTGATCTCAATTGCAATGACCAGTGGTGCTAATAACGACCTTCTATCCCGGTATTGCTTTCAATTTTTGCTGAAAAAGCAATCGTAGCACAGTTTCCTTCAAAACATAGGTTTTGCAGTCAATAGCATATTGACAAAAGTCTCACATCTCTGAGGTATTACTTTTTGTCTTATCCACAGATCCACATGCCTGGGAGATGCCTGGGAGCTCAACTAAATGCAATGGTTTGATAACAATATCCAAAGCATCAAATACCAATGAAAGGTCATATATTTTAGGGGAAAGCATGGGTTGAATGTTTCAAGTATGTTAGGAAATGATTTCAGCAAAGAGAACCTGAAATTCATGATAACAATCATGCTTCATGCATTAGGATTCTAACAGTAATAGAAAGCCAATGCTAAGGAACAAAAGTTGACAAAACAAATATGAATATAAATAATATGATAACATAGGGATCTCAAAGGCAATCTATTTCTTTTATCTGTTTAAATGCAGATTTATGCTGTTTAGATCAGATCTGATCTACAGAGATAAAATAAGTCGAGCAAAATGAGCAAGAAGGGAACATGTAGATCCAAAATTTCAGAATTGATGATGTCATGAGGGAGCTCATGAGTCTTTTTTCTGTAATTTTCAAGAATATGTCAAAGAGCCAAATCCAGATCTGATATTTAACAGTGCAAAAGGGAAGCGAGGTAGTTCTCTTGTAAAAACAAGAATAACTGAAAAAGTGAAATAGAAGGAAAAAAAACAAAGAAAAAACAACACATTACTGGGTCAGAGAACAAGGACAATAGAGAAGAAAAGAAAAAGTCAGGAAAGAGAACAGAAAAAAGAATCATATTAAACCGAAAAAAAGAGGATGGTGGAAAGAGATAACTGGCCTGGCCCAATTTAGCATTCTTGTGCGTAGTCAAGTTTTCTTTGAGCAGTAGAGCTTCTGTTATTAAATATTTTAATAACAAGTTGCTTGCCACTTGGTAGCTGCATCTTTAAAATGCTCTGAAAATTTAACATCTGTTTGGTAAGTGTTTTTATTAACAAGAAACGATAATAAAGGACATTGCATGGTCCTCTAATTGCCTAGCTTTTTGAATCAAAGACTACTATGAACAAATGTTCTTTATTTGAGTTATTTATTTTGATATTTTAATCTAAATAATATAATAAATAATAAATTTATACTTCTTATAGAAAGATAATGATATTTCTGTAGTACCATTATATTTTAGTAAAATAAATTTATTATTATAATATAATATAATGTGATAATACTATGCTATATTTATTATTATTGTTGATGATGATGATGATAATTATGATGATGATGACAAAGCTTTCAACTGCTTAGGAAAGTTCTTATTAAAATGAAATAATTTCTTGATACATTTCAAATAAAGTTTTTTCCCAAACACTCCAAATTAAAGAATAGTCTCTTTTCAGTTTTTGGCAAAGACAGAAAGCCACATCAAATTTTTTACCAAACACCTCAAAATCATCCCAAATTGCTTTTGGCCCTCCTAGAAGCTGTTTTGGCACTCCAAAAGCAATGCCAAATGGGTCCTAAGAAAGGAATGACAACGTGATCATAACCCAAAAAATCAGATTTTTGTTCTTGTTTTTTTGATTTCACGTGTCCAAATATGAGCTCACTAGAACTAGACTACAAATAGGAGATTTCTCTCCTTAAGTTACAGCCCAGAAAACATACAAAATCACTTAAACAGTAATCAACACAGAAGGTCCCCAAATATCATTCCTAAAGACCACAAAATGCTTGGGAACTGAGAGTCTAAACCAGGCAAAAGTCACTTAACTAGGACCTGGGCACCTCCACATAAATTCAGTTACACAAACTGTGGCAAAAAAATGTATCTAAATGAATAAAACAAGAAATGACTACAAGGAAAATGACTGCATCCTGCATGGTCACAAAACATTTACTCCAGAAAGTCAAACAGCATATGCACTTGTCATTAAAATTTGCAAAATTAAATGCTAAAATTTAGCATAAAGTATTGGGAAAAGAAAAACCTTTTTTGAAAGAACTGAAAGAATATCTAGACGCTCGTGCCATGTTGGAAAATCACAAAAAAGAAGACGATCTAGCCTTCCAGGTCGCAGGAGAGCAGCATCAAGTAGATCTGGTCGACTGGATTGTTATAAAAAACAATGTAAATTTCAAATTTAAGCAAGAAGAACACAACTAGCATTAGAGTGAAGAATCATTGGAAATGATAAGTAGCAAAATGGACCTCTTAAACAAAGCCAAATAAATATTATCCAAGAAAACAAAAACATATATGTGATCGGATACAACCAGGAAATTTACAGAAGTGGTTTCATGTATATGACCACAACTAGAATAAATCATCATTTTTTCTTATGCAACGAATTGTATCAAAGCCACTTGCTCATAAAATAAGCCCTCAAGAAAATGACAGACAACAGTATAAGTCCCTGAATTAAAATGCAAACCTTACAAATTATCAGCAGAAGCTTTTTTATAGCTTAAGTGGCATGAAGTCCCTATTGCAGCATAAATTCAGGCACATAATATTGTTTAGTGTTGGCATGAGAAATCAAAAGACTTTTATCAACTTAATGGGGCATTTTTTGCTAAATAATGAAGGTCGACTATTTTTTATTACTTCCACTATATTATTCTAAGGCTTGCTAAGAAGGACTCAACAACAGCTATGCTAAGAACAAGACAAGAAGCATAAACATATGTATAATCACCTATGATAAGTTAAGGTCAACCTACCAAGAACAGCCCAAGAGTTATTCACATATAATGTACTAAAAACTACATCAAAGTCATCGATTCTTATGTTTAAAACCTGAGGAAACAAGTCAACCATGTCTTACTTTGTGATTCGCAGCATGGAAGAGGCACTAATAATATAAATTATTGTGCTGAGCAATAATATTGTTTATGGTGCTGTAGCATGAGATATTCAGAGCATGGCAGCAGTGACATAACATGGGCTGTTACAATTGATGACTAGGATTTATCTAATTAAACATCAAGATATTATGTTCATAGGATTTTATAAGTCGACTAGAAGCTCCAACCAACTGTTTAAAAGTAATTGGTTTTAGGGTCTGTTTGGATTAGCTGTTGAACAACATCTATTTTACATAACTGTTAGCCAACAGCTCCTTAAAAGAGACCCTAACTGCTAATCCAGACAGGGCCTTAAGTTGATTTAGATTGAAAGAAGAACCAAGATTGGCTGTCTTCTCTTTATATTTCTTTTTTTTTTTTCATTGACCATCTCTCTTTAATCTTTCATCGTTCCTTATTCTCTGTTGTTTATGTTCTTAATTACATTTGGAATGGTACTCGACAGTGTGTTGCACTGCTCTGAGCCCATGAGATGTAGATAGTCTCATTGTCCATAACTAAGTTTACAGCCTTCTTTACCCTTCTTTCCACTCTGTTTTCACCATATTTTCTGAAAATCTGTGCATGATCACACATATCTGCACACATAACAAAATTTCAAACAGCAAATCAAGTCTCAATGGGATGGGGCCGTCTCGATCATCCCCTCCATGCTAGACAGGTTTTTAAGTTCAAACTTTTAAGTTTGTTCAAAAAAGAAGGAGAAAGGAATTGGTTAGAATGATTATTAAGTAATAATTATTCTTTCAACATGGTAAAACATGAGTTTGAGGATTTTTGCAATGGAGTCCTGCCAAATTTTAAACTAGTGTCTAGAACACTAAGATCCAATATCATGGAGGTATACGAAGGTGATTCTTCGAAATTACTTAGATCAGCTTGATTCTATAATTAAGCTAACTACAAGACGTTAATTGGTAAGCTATTGTCACCTTGGGGAGTTATCCCACATACGTTACAGCACATGGGAGACTAAGTGCAAGGTACATGAAGAATTATATCACCAGCTCAACTCAACTCAACTCAACTCATCTAAGCCTTTTCCCAACTCTACTCTATTCAGGACACGTCCTATCCTTTTGCATATTTTGATTTAGTAGATTCATGTTTCAGGAGATCTGATGAAATTTTACGCTGGATGTCAGCTACCTAACGCAATCCTCCACCTTTACTCGGGCTTAGGACCAGCCTTGGCGGAGTTTCAAAACCCTCCACGAATTGCTTTTTTTTTTTTTGGTTGAGAGAGCTCAAACCTGAGACCTCATGTTTCCTCACCTAAGCTCTAACTAACTGCACACCTCCAAAAATGAAGAGAAAAATATATATAAATTGTAAGACTAAGAAACAAAAAAATTAAAGATATAATTCACGTTAAATGCATCAAAGATAACAATCAAAAAGTTTTGATTAAGAAGAACGAAATCAAAGAAAGATAAAGAAACTATTTTTAATCAATTATTGAATAAAAATTATGTAAATAATTTAGGAAGCCTTGCTAATTTCATTGAGGATAGATTTATGACGTATACTCGTAAAATTAGGTTATCTTAAGTAAAAAAAGCTATGAAAGAGCTATGGGACCTAACAAGATTTTCATTGAAGTTTAAAAATGTTTGGAGTGATACTGGAGTAACTTAGATGACAAATTTATTTAATAAGATTTTAAAAACTAAAAAAATCTAATGAATGGAGAAAGAGCATTATCTGACAACAATAATAAAGCCTTAATCCGAAACTAGTTGGAGTTAGCTAAAGAGCACTATAGTACTAATTTATAAAAATAAAGAAGATTTAAAACTACTCTAATTATCAAATTATCAAGTTCATAAGTCTATATAAGTTAAAACTAGTACAGAAGTATCAAAGAATCAATTAGTTTTATGCCAGAAAGGTTGACTATATAAGCTATTTTTCTCCTTAAGAGATTAAAAAGAAATATAAAGAAAAAACAAAATTTTCATATGGCTTTTATTAATCTAAAGAAAGTATATAAAATCCCTAAAAAAATCATATAATGGATGTTAAAAAAGGAAGCAGTATATGTTTGATATATTAATATAATAAAAGATATGTAAAATGGAGCCATTACTAGTACAAAAACAACTAGCAACAATACTAGTAAATTTTTATTAAAAGTAGGTTTACATCAAGGATTCGCTCTTAATCCTTACTTTTTTGCTTTCATAATGGATGAACTTGCTAATATATTTAGAATGATATTTTATGGTGCATATTATTTGTAGATAATATAATACTAGTAGATGAAACTAAAGTTAGGGTTAATTATATGTTAGAATTATGAAGAAATATAATAGAATCTAAAGATTTTAAATTAAGATAAATATAAAATACAAGGAATATAATTTTAGTATAATTAGAAATAAAGATAAATTCAGAATAAAAATTAATGATTATAGTTTCTAAAAATGAACATTTTCATATCTAGAATCGATTATTCATAAAAAGATTGAGGATGATGTTGTTCATAGGAGTAAAGCAGGTTAGATGAAATAAAAAAAATATAACTAAAATATTATTTGATTATAAAGTACCTATTAAGTTAAAGAGAATTTAATAGGATAGACATAAGACTAGCAATGCTTTATAGTACAAAATGTTAGGCAATTAGAAAATTACACGTACACAAGATGAATGCGACTGAAATGAGAATGTTAAAATAGATGTATGGTAATAAAAGAAAAAATAGAATAAAAAATGCAGTCATTCGAAAAAAAAATAACGGTAGCACCAATTAAGGAAAAATTAAAGGAAGAATGGCTTAGAGGATTTGGACATACAATTGTAGATCTAAAGATGCACCTATGTGAAAGAATGATATGATATATATAAAAGAAAAAAGAAATAGAGATGGGCCAGATAAAGAACGATTGAAAACATTTCATCTTACAAAAAATATAATTCAAAATAAAACTGAATGAAGAAAAAGGATTTATATAGCCAACCCTAACTAGTTTGGATTAAGGCTTTGTTGTTATTGTTATTGTTGTTTATAAACATGATCCATCTGAAGAGGAGTGGGATGTGTCATTTGGTATATGTAGTTGTCTAAAAGATTTTTTAGCAACTCACCACTTTAATTGTTTTTTTTTTTTCAGATAATGATGGCATTCATATCGATTTGGATGAGTGGGAAGAAAGTGATCATATTCATCTTGAGCTAATGACTGCCTCCACAAAATTGAATCTCAAAGGCAAAAGTATTTTAATTGAATTATTTTCTACCAAAATAGAAATAGTTGAGATTGTTTCATTACTCATCAAAAGTATTTATCAAATTTACTAGTTCAGATACAATGAAGTGCTTCTTCAATATCGCTCATTCTTGAAAAGGTAGATTCGTAGCTCATTCTTTTTAAATGATTAATTCTAATCTTTGACCAGGACCACAAAATTTGTGCAGGTTTATTTTTTCTATGCTTGGGATGTTTACTTGTTGGAGAGAATTATGTGGATATATCATGTCAATGGAGTCATAAATTGACTGATTTTTTATGAAGTTGTGGAGTGAACATGTGCATTTTGTTGCCTTACACCCTAGTGACCTTTGGTCTTTTGGCATTGTGGTTGCTGATCGGCTGCCATTTGCTATTGGATTTGAAATTCTGAAAAGCACGGCTTGCAAAATCTCTGTTATGTTTAAATGATGGATCACCATTGAGCTTGTTCTGTTTGTACTTATCATATCATCTCAGATTCTTTTAGTTACTTGTTCTCTTATATTATTTGTAGTGCATAACTCAAATGTTCTTTGAGCTTTTATGTAGGAGAAGGGGAACTAAGTTACCTTGAAACTGACCAAGAGAAAATGGGGAGTGAGGCATCAGCCACCAAGGAGAACAAAAGTCGATTCATTAAGATGTGCAGGCTTCCTGCATGTTTCTTCATCCATTTAGGTTTGCTGAAGTTATAATATATGGACCATTAAAATTGTTTAATTATACTTTCATTGGGATTTTTCATGATATTTGCAGGCTATATAAGAACTTTGGAGTGAATTAGTGTCTGCTCGTAAAATTTCTTATTGGGCTCTCATGGAATTCAGATACAGTTATTTTTAGCAAGGCTTTAAGTCCCCACGGGATGAAGGGTGTCCCAGTCATCCCACACCATCTGTGGGCAAAGAAACCAGGACAAGGTCAGGAGATCAAAACCCAACCTTGTAGAGAAAGAAAAAAAGAGGAAAGAAATAAAGAAAATAAAGAAAAATTGAAGAAAAGAGGGATGAGTGCACCAAGACACTCTACTTGGACAGCCATCTAGATGGGGTGTGATGGCCGAGCATCCCATTACATGGAGAAACAAAAATACCACCATCCCATGGGACTCAAACTTTGATTTTTAGTTCATGCTTGAGTCTGATTTCAAAAATAATCTTATATAATTTCTAGAAACTCAAGATAGGCAGAGCTTAAAATGTTTATTTAATTACTCATGTTGGTAGGTAATAAAAACAGAAAGACATTGAAACTCAAAAATGGCAAATATTTGCTTGTTTATAGGAATATCAGAGAATTCCCAAGTCACATATGCCTTCTTTAGAGCTTCAATAAAGTGTCCATTTTTCTGTTTTCGAGTTTTAGATGCTCAAACTATGACCATTCAAGAGGCTTGTCATTGCATTATTGCCTCAAAAGACCAGAGAAGGCATGCAATTTCACGAACTAAAATGGCTGGAGCTGTTGCAGTCTTAGAATCCCACTAATCCTATATTACTAAACCCATCTAAACCCATCAGGGATCTAGCTGGCACCGGTTAATGTTTAAATATTAGCTTTCTTGAATGTGATGACATATGTCTAAAACTTCCATAAGCAAGTATACCACATAACAGACTCTCCAACCCCAACTGGAACAAAATAACCTTTGTCTTAAAAAAAGAAAAGGAAAAACCTCAACACTATCAGTTTCAGGTTGGGTCAATTTTTCAGGTCGGGTACCCATTTCAAGATGGGTCAGGTTGGCCTAGAGTTTGGTCAACCCATCTTGCACTCAGATCAGGTTGGGTCGAGTGCTAAAAAAAATCAAGTCAGGTAGGATTTTCTGGTCAAGTCAGGTCGGGCTATTACCTGACGCATTGACAGGCCTAGTCTCACCCCATGAGTACAAAAGCTTTTTCAGAAAGCCTGACCTAGAGGCAGTAACATGAGCTTCAAGTAAGCCTTTTAAAATAATTTTCATGTGTGGTGAAGAGCCATACAGTACCAACAACATCAGAAATGTCAAAAGACTGACCATCAGAATATGGCATGAAAAATGAAAGAGCTCCCTTTATAAAGATGATAAGTGGCAGCCTGGAAAATAAAGCTGTCGTAATTCCTAAACCGTAACCAGAACCATTATGACTCATTTCAACTATTTGGGTTTATTGCATCTAGAGACATGGTGAAATCTTTCTTAAGGATTCACTTTTGTAGCATCAGAAAAATGTAATTGGTTGCCTTTTCGATCTATTTCAAGACATGCAAATCATCAAATTTCTCATACTCAGACGCTAACAACAGAAGATGCATCAATAAATTGCTGACAGAGATGGCATTTTGTATATTTGACTCAGCAGACAACATAGTAAGTTTCATCGCGCAAATTCAGAGACTAATTAAGACAGATTATCAATACTCACTTCAGAATTGATTTTGACCTGGGCATGATGTCAAATAGCTTGATTTAAAAAATAAAATAAATTCATTAAGTTAGTCCATGACCTCAAGTTAAGATGCATAAATATAAACTTCATTATGACTTCTGGCATGCTGTTCAGCAAACTCAATTAGAAAGTAAACAAGAGAATGAAGCAAGGTGTTTACTTCATAGGTTATATTCTGCAGTTCTACTTCCTGAAATCTCAGCAAAATTTTCTTTATGATTCTTGAAAAAGTTCATTTCACTGCGTATAGAACTATAAGCTTGACATATCAATTAGACGTAAGGACCAGAAAAATTACTATTTATAACTTTTAAAGAGGACTGACCTAGTTGCAGCAAATACAAACACCCCTGTCAAGGCTTCCACACCATCTAACTCAGTCAGCAGCTGCAGATAATTGTACAAATAAAGACCAGCAATGAATAAACATGACCATGATCACTAGGTAATGCTTCTTCAATTTAAAACTAGTATGATCTTTTCATTGATTAAAAGCTTAAATAAAGAACAAGGAATTAATTTCAGAAACCCATCAACAACTTGACAATAACCTGATTGACCACACGATCAGTAACTCCAGTATTATCATGCCCTCTCTTTGGTGCAATAGAGTCAAACTCAAAGAAAAGAAGGCAAGGTGCTGCAGCAGCTGCTTTGGCGAATAAATCACGAACCTGGATCAATATTTGGAGCATTTTAAAATTTTGAATTGTCATAATGAAGATGAACACATTATCAAGATATACAGGTTATTATTGTTAAAGTCCAATCCAAAAGCTTAAGCTTGTAGCTAGATGGGTTTACGAGTATATGAGACCAACTAGATTTCCTAACCTATCCAATGTAAAACTAGTCCTCCTTAATTAAGAAACAACTCCAAATGAAAGGATCAGAGGCTGTTGAAATGAGGACAGAGGTGAAGAACCCTTTCAGATGGCATGAATGTGTGCAACAAACACCAATTACAAACCCAAAAGGGAAAAGGGCTCAGACAAGAATTCAAAGATTAAAAAAAGGACAAGAAATCTGACATGACATGGATCAAAGTCATATGGTATGTAATTTCTATGCAAAAAATGTTTTAGATGCAAATTCCATTCTTATTCTTGTAAAAGGAAGTAGTTATCTTACGGCTTGCTCAGAAGCACCTATATATTTGTTCAGCAGCTCAGGCCCCTTGACAGATATAAATCTTAAAGAACAAGCAGCTGCTGCAGCTCCAACAATATGTGTCTTTCCACATCCCGGAGGTCCATATAAGAGAACATTTGATCTCAACCTTAGAGGTGAGCCAGCAAAGATACCAGGAAACTTTGATGGTAATTCTATCATCTGTCATACAAGGAACAAAAATATTTTTAGGAGCCATCAAGATATATATTACATCATGCATAAGCATGAATAAGGAGAATAGTATGAAAGCAAAGGCAATTCAAGGCATCCAGCTGTCAACTAACATTGAAGAAACTGATGGCCAGAACAACCATGTAGTGAGGACAAGGCATTTATAAAGAAATAACAGAAAAATGATTCACCCAATGAAATTTTGAAATAGCAATGGTCAACATTAGTTTCATACCATCAACAAGGCATGGACAATTGGACCATACAGCAGGGTGTTACAGGAGCATTTAAAAAATCTTAAATCACAAGGTCAAGTCAAATATCTTAAGATTTTCAGAGTCGAAGAACATTAATATATACAAAAATTGGGGGATTAATTTCATTCTTTGTAACCAAAAAAAAAAAGGAATAGAATATTTTGCTAGAACTCATAACTACTACCATCACCACAAAATTTTAGAATCCTCCATCAAACATGCTTATCCGAATCCTCCACCGACACATTCTTCTCCACATCATTTTTAAACTTTTGAAAATTCAGCACTAGATAATAATACCTCAATTATAGAATTAAATAATGTGAGATATTTACTTGTTTCAGAATTCAAAGTAGCCACGGTACCAATATTAACTTATTAGAATTGTTGATGGGACTGTCTGATCATTGTCAACCACTTCCCCAAAAGAGATTTCTTCTAATCCATATACTTTCTCTAGCCCTTTCACTATAGGTTTTATGGTTTTCGTCCCTAACCAGAACTCTTCTTTTATTTCATGTAAAGAAGGATCGGTTTAAAAGCCAAACTTCACCAGTCAAAAGGAACCTAAAGAGTGGTGTAACTTTAACCCCTTCCACTCCTGAAAAGGTTAAAAAAAGGGAAAAAGAAAAAGGGGAGGAGGGGAGAAGGCAACAAAGTCAAATTTGAAACCTTGCACATTCTTGCAAAGCTGGGGACAATTGCAAGCATCATCACCAAAATAAAAGCTCATCTCTATTTTGGCCCACTGCAGAAGAAGTCCCATCGTGTGGTCCTCACCCTTGTTTTCCTCCATTTCTTTAAAGCTGTGCCTAATCCACTCCCTATGCACCTATTCCTTGATAACTTTGCAGTACTTGAGCAGTCATTCATTAAGTTGAAAGAAAACATTTTTAGTTCTTTCAATTGCTAAAGAATAGCCACTCAATGACAATTGGTTTCTTGAGTACATCTCTACAACATTTCTATCTTTTTTAAATCTTAATACCCTCTCTTACCACAACCATAACCATCAAGCCTCATCCCAATTATTTGCAGTTGCCTATGGTGATCCTTCTTCACAATCATATTGTATAGTTATTGTGAGGATTCGGTCAAAGACATTGGACAAAGGACCATTACACATTTTGTCAACTCTTGGCATAACCATGCATTTAGCTTTTCAATAAGTCAGATAAACTAATAACTGTTACATAAACAATTGATAAACTCTTTTAGCCAACTCCATGTTGAAGGAACAAGTCTATTTTTATTTGTACTTATAATGAAACAAAATCCTTGCATATTACTAGAACATAAATTATATATAGAAAAGGAACATCAGCAAAGGTCATATTTTCATTGCTCCGCGTTTATACAACACCCTTGCATATTAAACTCAACTCAACTCATCTAAGCCTTTTCCCAACTACATGGGGTTGGCTACATGAATCTGCTCTATTCAGGACTAAGTCAACATTCAAATTACAAATAGTTATACCTTTTTTAATTATTTTTGTTCATGTTAGTTTAGGCCACCTCTACCTCTATCTTATCATAAATTATTAAAGATCACTCCTTCTAATTGCAGCATCTAAAGGTCTTCGTTGTATATTCCAAACCACCAAAATTGATTTTCTCTCATTTTATCTTCAATTGGGGCTACTCCTATTATTTCTTTATATGTTTATTTCTAATTCTATCTTTTAAAGTTTTACCACATCTATTTTAATATGTGCATTTTTATTACACTTAATTTATTCACATGTTGTTTCAGTATTATCCAACACTCTGTTCCATATAGCATAACTGGCCTAATAACAGTTTTATAGAATTTTTCTTTCAATTTTAATGGGATGCATTGATTATACAATACTCCTAAAACACTCCTCCACTTAATCCATCTTGCTTTAATTTTATGATTCACATCTTCACCTATTTTACCTTCTTACTGGATAATTAATCCCAAATATCTAAATTTTCGCTCCTTGGTATCTCTTAGCTTACAATTTTCACTATTTCTTTATTTATATTTCTACTTCCACTAAAATTACATTTCATGTATTCAGTTTTAGTTCTACTAATCAAAAACTTTTAGATTCTAAAGCCTCTCCAAATTTCTATTTTAACATTTACTCCAATTTAGTTTCATCAATCAACACTATATCGTCTACAAATAACATACACCATGGAATATCATTTTGAATATGTTTGGTTAATTCATCCATAACAAAAAGATAAAAGGCAGATCCTTGATGTAAACCTACAGTAATTGAAAACTCACTAGTTTCTCCTGTTGTTTTTAACAATAATTATTGCTCTATCATACATATCTTTTATCAATTCTATGTCCCTTTTGGTAACTCCTTTTTTCTTTAAAATCCACCATATTATTTTTCTAGGTACTCTATCATATGTTTTCTCTAAATCAATAAAGACCATATGAAGATCGTTTTTTTCTTTTTCCTATACGTCTTCATTAATCTTTCTTAATAAAACCCTTGCACATTACTAGAACATAAATTATATATAGAAAAGGCACTTCAACAAAGGTCATATTTTCATTGTTGTGTTTATATCTCACCTTTCTTCATATTCTAGATGCTTGGATATGATCAGTTTTATAGACTCTTGAAACTAAGATAATATATTTAACTATAAACTAATTTGGGTGCCTTTTACAGAATGAGATGTCCACCTAACAAAACACATTTCCCTTTTGGTCTGCACTAAGATCAAGCAAGGACATCTGTAAGGACATCTGTAATGGTATCTTTATCACATCTCTTGGTTGATAAAAGGAACATGGTGACATAAGAATAATGCTTCTCATTCTTCTCACAAGCTGTAAACCCAAATGTAAGCTTCACAGCATGCCACACAACTCAATGACCTAGACTTGACACGTCAAAATAAATTCTTCCAGCTACAGTAATGATTGACAAGTATTACATAATAAATACAAGGTTATTAGAAAGGAAAAATCCTAAAAACATTGTCACTAATCAGCTATCATTTTTCTGCATTTATCAGGTGCAAACCTCACAGAATGGAAGAAATTGCCAATAATTTTTAGCACCTTGACCACTGCTTAATATGCATGATGCATCCATTAGCACTTCCCTTCCCATTTTCTGGAACATAAGAAACTAGCTTTTCCTGTAGTTCATGCTCCCATTCCATTATGTGACAAGTTCGCACTGTTAAAAGAAATATTCTTTTACATGGTGAAATTATTATTTTTGGGATACTCAGAAATCACCAAGGCTTCTTTTTTGCTAAGGAATCAATAAGAATATATTGATGAGGAAAAACATAATACAGAAAACAAGCAATGGCTCCACGAGGTGTTAAGAGAGAATCAGAAATGTAATGAAAAATAGTGAAAGAAAGTATATGAAGGCTGAAGTTTCCTCTCTTAATGAAAAGAGAATGCCCCTTCAAGCTAGAAAGAGTAATTGAACCTGACATCTGCATCAATAAAGGTTTTAAATCTCATGACACAAAGGTGTTCAGATTTTTTCATGGAACAAGACATCCTCCATCCCATTCCATCCCGATTTCCAATCTGATTAGGTGTCCCAGTACTTGATTGGATGCTTTTTTTTCTTAAAAAAATAATGTGTGAAGATTTAGTGTTTTATTTAATTTTTTAATATATTTAAACTTCAAGAGTTACATCTTCATGATAAATTAAATCTACTTAACATTGATACGATAATGTATTATGACCGAGACGATTCGGGATGACCAAGATCGGTTCTAGAATTTCTCTAGAACGAGTTCTCTCAGCCATTTCGGACCCCCATCTTACCGAGACTTGAATCACTGCGCCTCAACATCATTCATAGCGCTAATAAAAAAAGTAAAATTCAAGTTTATAATGCTCTAAGCTTTCTTGCTTTCTCTTTTCATTTCCCCAAAAGAACCCAACCATGCATATCCACATTCACAAAAGCACAAAAGAGCATGCCATAGACCATATCAAACAGTCAAATGAGAGAAATATGTTGTAGCAACAATTAAGGTGCTCTGCGTCATTGTTCACTTCTTATAAAAGGCATAACTTCTTTCTAAACTCTCCTCGACAGTATTATGTTCTAATAATCCAATCTTATGCTTGAGTCTAGTGCTGCAGAGGGTTTCATATCAATATAATATTGATTCTTAGATATTGACAATCAATTCACAAATGATTCAATCCAACTCAACTCAACTCATCTAAGCCTTTTCCCAACTAGGGTTGGCTACATGAATGCTTCGTCCACTCTGCTCTATTCAAGACTAAGTCGACATTCAAATTACAAATAATAATATCTTTTTTAATTATTTCTGTCCATATTAGTTTAAGTCAACCTCTATCCTTACCATGGATTGTTAAAATATCACTCTTTCTAACTGGAGCATCTAAAGCTTTTCGTTGTATATGTCCAAACCACCGTAATTGATTCTCTCATTTTATCTTCAATTGGAGCTACTCCTATCATTTCTCTTATATGTTTATTTCTAATTCTATCTTTTAAAGTTTTATCACATATCCAGCTTAACATGCGCATTTCTGTTACACTTAATTTATTTACATATTGTTTCAGTATTGCCCAACACTCTGTTCCATATAGCATAGCTGGCCTAATAGCGATTTTATAGAATTTTTCTTTCAATTTTAATAGGATGCATCGATCATACAACACTCTGGAAGCATTCCTCCACTTAATTCATCCTGCCTTAAACTCTATGATTCACATTTTTACCTATTTCACCTTCTTGCTAGATAATTGATCCCAAATACCAAAATTTTTCACTCCTTGGTATATTTTGGCTTGCAATCTTCACTATTTCTTTATTTGTATTTTCACTTCCACTGCAATTACATTTCATGTATTCAGTTTTAGTTCTACTAATCTTAAAAACTTTAGATTCTAAAGCCTCTCTCCAAATCTCTAGCTTAGCATTTACTTCAAATTTAGTTTCATTAATCAACACTATATCATCTGCAAATAACATACACCATGGGATATCATTTTGAATATATTTGGTTAATTCATCCATAACTAATACAAAAAGATACGGACTTAAGGTAGATCCTTGATGTAAACCTACAGTAATTGAAAACTCACTAGTTTCTTCTATTGTTGTTTTAACAATAGTTATTGCTCTATCATACATATCTTTTATCAATTCTATGTACCTTTTGGTAACTCTTTTTTTTCTTTAAAACCCACTATATTATTTCTCTAGGTACTCTATCATATGCTTTCTCTAAATCAATAATGACCATATGAAAGCTTTTTTCTTTTTTTTATACCTCTCCATCAATATTTTTAATAACGAAATAGCTTCCATGGACGATCTTTCAAGCATAAATCCAAATTGATTATTTGACACTCAAGTTTCAGCTCATATTCGATTTCTATTACTCTCTCCCATAATTTATTGTATGACTCATCAACTTAATTCAATCCAAACTCTTAAAATTAATGGCATTTTCCAAATTGTTAGAAAGTACTGATTTCTTTGATGTCGATAGTTCCGAATGTGAAAGCACGCATATACTTAAACTTGTCCATATAAAAAGCACTTATGGTCTTGTTTCATCATAAACAAGTTGCATTATCCTAGCTTTAGAAGTTTTCAAGCGTACGTTCCTGTTGATTTATTTACTTATTTGGTCACTCCACCTGTGGTTTTTTTTAACTTAAATGAAAAAGATAACCAGCAGATAGGACAAATAAGTATTCAACTTACAAGTAGATATAAACAAAAAGAAAACCAAGCTATTCAGAGTAATGAACATCCAATATCAACCTTGTAAAGTTTACCAATATTATAGTACCTCCAAGCTAGTGAAATATATATACTGCTTCCTTGATTATATCCATGTATTGTGAATCATTTTGCTACTATGTATGAATCTTAATCCTACCATATAACCAAGTTAAGCCTAAAACACCAAACAAGCTGCAGTTTGAACAGAAAAAATACGAAGAGAACAGATACTGAATAAAACTATAGAGTATTCCATTTCAACTGACCAATCAGGCTTCTCTGTACAAAGACTTTCCTGCTTCAGATACATGGACAATAATAACATAAAAAAGCTACCGCTTACAGATCAATCTGTTCCACATCAATGGCTAAATAGAGTCTAACCTTGTAAAAGAAAAAAATTACAGGACAAGATAACAGACCTCTTGGATGGCATTTCGAATGTCAGTAAGCCCACCAACATCCTCCCATCCACTACGCCCACCTTCAGAAGCAGCTTTAGTAAGACCACGCATTGCAACCGGAACAAAGTCATGCATTGCTTGTGAAAAATCTTCCTTCACCAAAATAGGCTTCCCATGTTCTTTATCAAAATGCGAGGACAAAAAACGACTGACAGCAACATGTACAGCTCTATCAACCAAAATTTCCTGCATATAAATCAAGGTTCTAACACAAGTTTGTACCATATTATATTACAGAAAATATTCAATACCCAGGAATCACTGACATGATATGCAAATCCCACAGCTCATTGATTTGTTTTGTCCTAGGTAGGTTTCCAATCTTAGGAAGCCATTGATAAGTGGTACACAGTCCAGTAACTAACTTCAACCAATACCATTAAAATTGGGCTCTTGATATGTCAGGTATCCAGGGTTGTAGGTCTTGGTGGGATGTCCCCTGGGTGTCGAGATGGGTTGCTGTCCCAAGTGTCAAGACACGACCATCTCATCATCGTTCTAGCATCCCAATCGGGACATCTTGGGAATTTGATTTATAAACAGCATCATTGTGGTAAAGGTCGTAATGCCAAAGGAATCATTACTGCAAGGCATAGAGGGGGACGTCATAAGTTCCTATACCGTAAAAATGATTTTCAACCTCAATGTCATCTAATGATCAGGAAAGTTTTACTCTCACCTACGAAGAAATCAATCTTTCCACAAAATTCAACCCTGTTGACCCCAAAAAAAGAAAGCTTTTCATGCATGCCACCCCTCAAGCACCAATGGGCACGGGAGGAAGAAACCTAAGAGAAGAGAATCTTCTCCTAGGTCCTTTACTCAGTGCAACACAGGAAAGCGTCCTTTTTTTGTCATTCCTACAGCTTCCCAGAGGCTTTTTTGTATGGCGGATCGGCCACTCTTCCCTTTTCCACTGGATTGTAGTTCATCCCTCATGGAGATCGCTCCTTTGCTCATGTACTTGAGCCCATTCTATAATCCTTATCCTAAGTGTCAGGATGGGATAAGACGATGGTGCATCCCGTTCAATGAAAAAAACGATACGGTCCTGTCTCATGCGATTTAAAGCCTTACATGCATCTATATCTTTCTGCAAATGATTGATAGCTTTTTACACATTGCATAGCCCTTATTTAATACATCAACGATATAACCTGCTCTCATCGTTGAAGAACAAAGAAGAGGACCATTTCTTATAAACAAAGCAATGCCAAAAAAGGTAATACAGCACACAGGCTGAAATAGGAACCATAGATATGACACAATAAACGCATATAAATTCCAAAAATCTTGAACAATCAGCACTTATTTAGAAAATTGAAGTCATTATTTGCTTACCAGAGAAATTGGCAGATCAAAATAAATCTCACAGGGTGGATGCATCAAAATATGGTGCCTAAGTAAATTTTCTACTCTTTCTTGAGGATCAACATAACAATGTTCAAAAAATGTTTTGATATCATGAAACATTTGACATTGCATCAACACCCACTCAAATTAGACAGACCACAACATAATGAATGATATGGAAATGAGTAAAAAAATTAATGTCTCACCAGGTCGTAAGCATCATATCCATCACATTTGGAAGCAACTTCAGAAAGTATATCCTCGGAACATTGTAAAGCACGTTTTTGGTTTCATGTTTCAACATTGCTTCACGTTCAGAGACAGCAGGAGCAGGAAGTTGAACATGGAAATCAAACCTCCCTGACAAATGAAATTTCAGCATATGAAAGAGTAACAAAAATAGCTTTTTCACCCAAAAAAAATCAAGTTCTTGAAAGACAATGAATAGTGTGTGAGTCTGAAATGGTAACTATTTCTGCATATTAAAAGAAAAATCACCTGAAGAACTCAAAGACTGAGGTAGATTTCCAAGAGCCTGCACAGAAGCCATAAATGCAATCGGCCATATCCACAAGAGCTCCAATACTTCTCCTACTCAAGACACACAAAGACAAACAAATAAATAAATAAATAAAACTAACACTAATAAACACATGCAGCAATAAAAATTTGCACCAATGGAAGCTGATTTTTTTTTAAACTGAATAAATAACAACATAAAACTGTGACTCCAGTTTCAAATAATTTAGAACTTGTATGGGTAACTAACAAGCTTACCACATATTCATCAATAATATCAGTTAAATATTTGACCAGAGCACTGGTAGAGTTGGACAGCTGAGACCCCTCGGAGTCAGAAGAAAATGACACTATGCTGTCTAGATCATCAAAAATGATGACTGAAGGTGAATGGATGAGAGCTTCAGCTATGTAGCCTGTGATTGCTTGTCGGACTGTCTGACTCTTCTCAAGAGCAAGTTTTGAACAACTTATATAAATTCTACATGAGAAAAGCCTTCATTAGGACAATAGTGAAAAAAAAGTCTATTTTCATACAGTTCTCTCATCATAAAAAACATCAGATGGGACTTAAACCGCACAAAGTATAAGCCTCGCCCAGCAAATACAAAACAAATTTAAAATAAAATCAGAAGTGAATGACATCAGAAACAGTATTTAAATCCATACATGTGGGCTAGGATTTCTTCATTTTCTTCAAGATGTTTAGCAACAGCCCTCATTAATGTAGTTTTTCCAGAACCCTGAGATACCAAAAACTCATAAGTTGGATAAGTCTCATTCAGACTTCACCAGATTAAGGACTACTAAAGAATAAATGTGGACACCAAATTGAAACAACTTCATAAAATGTGATAACCTTTATTCAATGCATATATTCCCCCAATGCACTCATTAGCATAAGAAGAGTTTAATTATCAACCACCTGATTGATCTAAGTAAAATTATTTAAAACCCATTATTAAATAAAATTGAACATGCCTATGCTGGCTAAAATAACATATATTTAAGTTCCAAAGAGTTCAACAATTAATTCAGTTGAATAAATAAGCTAAAGGTGATGGATAAGATAGCAAAACCTTCAAATGTGTCATAAGATGAAATTATGAGCAAGGAATGTAATGCCAAACCACCAGCTTGGTCAGTATCGTACAGAACAGATCCCGAATCAGGACAGTTAATGGTCTTGGTATAGGATTTTGCCCCAACTGGTGTGAACCAATCCTTACCAGACCAAACCACTTGGAACCAAACAGCTCAACTCTCCCTCTATTTCAAGGTAAGACGATAAAGAAAGGAGAAAGGAGGAGAAGAGAAAGAGAGGGAGGGAGTGGCGGGTTGAGCTGTTTCTCCAATCCAGGCACTTCCCCCAGCCAGTTTCTTTTTCTATTACATCTCGTAATTGGATAAAAAATTGGAAAAAAAAGGGAGACATCATGCCAAAATTTTTTATTTTGGAACGATTTCATGATATATCATAGATCTTAATATCTAGATCTATGCAATGATATGATTTTTTTAATTTAATATTTATTTTTTATTACAAATAATTTTTAAATAAAAATCGATAAAAAAATAAAGGAGATGTTAAATTCCAAAAATTAGTATCATGCCTAGGTCAAGCATGTTATCTACTGTCTTTTCCAAAAAGTATTTGATTAATTTTCAATATACTAATTACTTCTCAAATAGAAGTCCAACTTTAAAGTAATTCCTCTATTAATTAAGCTATTTATACCTATATGGGCTGAGGGAAAAAAATATATGAGGCACCTCCTATCAGAGACTACATTAATCACAATTAAATTCAAAATTTTGTTTAAACTAAATATATTTTAAGAAAATACAAAATATGATTAATTCAAAAATTCATGAAATTTTTTAGCATATAAAGATATTTCAGCCATAATTTTTGGAGCACATATCATATTTCTTCAATAGTTATGCAATTTAGACATTTTTTAAATTTAATATAAAATAATAATCTATAAAAATTTGTGAAAACTTCAAATTATATTAATATAATTTAGAAGTAATTTTTGAGGCAACAAGAACTTTTAGAATTTTTTAAATGTACAAAATTTTTGAGTAATTTTAAATTAAAAATAATCTATGAAAAATCATGGATAATTTGTAGATGTAACTGATAATTGATGCAACCTTTTTTGGAGTTAATGAGTAATGCTTTAAAAATTTTGATATTAGTCAGCGAACAATGGAGCTGAAAAGCAAGAAAAGTGAAGGAACGAATATTAGTAGCACAATGAGATAGTAAGTGGCTGTTGCCATGGGTGATGCAAGTGGTGTTCCTCCATGTAAAGGGAAGGTGGGCATACCAAACTGAAGCCACACCTAATTGATAGATGTCTAAATATTATGACCTACATGAAATGCCTGAAGGAGGTCCAACTTTTTTAAAAAGGCTCTTCTAAGGCTTCAAGAAGCAGAATAGGAGATCATAGGAAAATAAGCTGAGTTGGATATGAAGGCAGCAGGACCACCGTCTTATCATTCTAGGGATATAGCATATTATGATTCTGACATAAAGGCCCAGGTTCAAACTGTCATCCAGGTCAATAGAGAGGTGTAGTGGCAGATGGATTAGGCAGTCAAGCTCAGCAATCCCCTCAAAATATCAAGGAGGTGCCAAATTCAGGTCCACTACACCAGATCAACATTTAAAGAGGACATGGTTAGTCAAAGTTCTAGGTGCCAACTAGATAGCATCTAGGGCCTCAATAGTAGAAAAGGCAAAAAAAACAAAGATGTGTCAGAATCAGAGGTATCATTGTAGATTTATAAACATACCTTCTTGAGTAGAGAAACAAAGTATCAACCAATCAATAGCATGTTACAAGGAGGATACGTGGAGGATTATTTCCACTTTAACCATATCCAACAAGTGCCATCATTAATACCTACTACCATAGCATGATTGGTTCCATACAAAGGGCTAGTTAGGGTGTTGATCCACCTAGTCTAAGAGATATGTAAGGTAAGCTACTTGACAAGGACCGGGATGACTTGGAGACATGACAGCATCCTATAAGAACAAGTGGCCCATATATGAATTGGCATTGATGTGTGATGGTGGGTCCTCTCCAACCAGATGAAGCATTATTAACTTCCTTGCATACAGTGACAAGACACTTCCAAGAGTCAGTTGACGATTCAGACAGTGCATAATAGTGATTACATCCTCAGCTTGATGGGGGATGTTATTGACAGCATCAGGGAGTAGCATGTCATACAAGCGGTGGCTGATAATGGAGCACAATATAAGAAGGCCACACATCTGTTCAGACACCATGTGTCGCCCATTGCATTGATCTAATTCTTGAGGACACTAGCAATCTTCTAAGAGTGAAGCAAATAATGAAAGATAGAGAAGAAATATTAGCAGGCTATATGATACGGACAGGCTACCAGGCTCCTACATAGGCACAATACCAAGACTCCAACTCTTAGGACATCACTAAGAATGCGACTCAGTTGTATATGAGAGGCATCAACACTCAACTTGCAATTGAACAGATGTACGTTGCATTCCCAATTTTTTAATAAGGATTTTATATTTTGAATATTATATTCAATTAATTTAGCATGTATTATATATTACACCATGATAATATAAAATTTAAATATATTATATTTAAACAACAAAAACAAATTCACAAAACCAAGGTTCTAAATCTTATAGAACAAAAGCATTCCAATTTTTCAATGGAACAAGACACCCATGTCCCATCCTGTCTCAATCATCAATCCGGTCAGGTATTCCAATATTTGCTTAGAATGTTTTTTCCTTAAATATATATATATAAAGCTTTAGTGTTTTATTTGATTTTAAAAATATTTGAACTTCAAAAATTATATTTTTATAATAAATTAGATCCATTTAATAGTAGTGTAAATGTATTATGGGCAAAATAGAACACAACGATCAAGATGGCTCTGTCCCACCGAGACTTGAATCCCGAACAAAACCCTATTTTCCACTAACAACTAGATAAAGAAAGCTAAAAAACCTTTAAAACACACACACATATGGTGTACCAGTATCCTGTGGAACAATATGATATGCCATTGGTATCATACTATAACGGTGTTCTACCTGTTGCAGTTTGGCACTGACATTGTGAATCTTGATTGACTTAAACTTTTCAAAAGTTTGAAATCCAAATGAAACAGAAAGACTTCAAGATATGTCCCTAAAAAGTCCATTCAAACTTAACAAACTCAAAGCAAGGACCAAAATAAGCCCATCTGTTCCCTTGACAATTTGACCCATCATGTCACTATTATCCTCATGCATCCACATCCATCATATGGCACATATCAATGGAACACCTCCAACAGCTCGCATTGTTTACTTAAGTCGTCAAAATGTATATAAGGCAATCTTTAAGATTATGACAATCATTTGTATGTTAGATATAGTTAAATGGAATGCCAAACAAGATGGGCAGATCAAGATTTTAAATCCTATAGGTTAGGACCATCCTCCTAGTTTTTCTATGGAATGAGACATGCCACTGTTCCACCCTGTCCCAACACTTGGGATCCCAAGTCACACTGATTACCAATTGAGAGTTGAGATGCTACAGTGATGGCAAGACAGTCCCCCCACCCACCCACCCAACAAGAAAGAATAGCTTAATAGAGATCGAATTCGGTACATATATAAAGGAAAGGTTAACAGCAAGAGCACCGATGGGACGTCCTGTTAGGATTTGCATGTAGATGGTAATGTACATCTTCATTATTTGGTTTATTATATTTCATATGATAAAATACTTTATTAAAAAAGTGTAAAGGCTGAAATTTTTTATTCATTTCCTTCGTGTACAATCCTAGGAAATATATAGGAGATTACAAGATAAGAATAGAAACTTAATCATTCTAAATCTGAAATCTATCTAATCAAATCCCTTAATTTTGGGAATTTAAATTCAAACAGATTCTCCTAATCTATAGGGATATTTAACTAATTTTATTTACAGCTTATTTACACTTCAACACTCCCCCTCAAGCTGAGGAATAGATATCTTCCATTCCCAGCTTGGATATAAGGCCCTGAAAAATGGAACTACTCAGCCCTTTTGTTAGAACATCCGCTAGTTGTTGTCCCGATGAACATAAGACATACACTAATCCTTTCTCCAATTTCTCTTTGATAAAATGTCCATCAATTTCGATGTGTTTTGTCCTATCATGTTGTATAGGATTATGAGCAATATTAATAGCTGACTTGTTGTCACAATAGAGTCTCATAGGACTTTCCCATTTGACTTTCAAATCATCTAGAATAATCTTTAGCCAAAGCAGCTCACACAGGCCTTGCGCAATAGCCCTAAATTCTGCTTCTGCAGATGATCTTGCTACCACATTCTGCTTCTTACTTCTCCATGTTACCAGGTTTCCTCCAAGAAAGATACAATATCCTGTAGTAGATCTTCTATCTATTAGGGAACCTGCATAATCTGCATCGATATAAGCTTCTAGAGTAAGAGTATTGCTCCTTTTGAACAAAATTCCTTTCCTGGATTGCCTTTCAGGTAATGTAGTACCCTGTAAGCAGCTTGAAGATGTGGTTCCCTTGGATCATGCATAAATTGACTAATCATGCTCACTGAGTATGCTATGTCTGGTCGAGTGTGAGTAAGATATATGAGTCTACCTACCAATCTTTGGTACATTCCTTTGTCAACAGCTGGTTCTTCTTTAGCCTCACCTAACTTATGATTTGGATCCATTGGAATAGAGACGGGTTTACAATCTATCTTCCTTGTTTCTACCAACAAATCAGTCACATACTTTTGCTGAGATATGAAGATTCCTTGTGTGGAATATGCCACCTCAATACCAAGGAAGTACTTCAGTTTCCTAGTTCCTTTATCTCAAATTCCTTCACCAGCTGCCGCTTTAATTCCTGCTTCTCCATCTCATCATTCCCAGTTACTATGATGTCGTCCACATATACTAGAAAAGCAAACCCCCTGTAACTGACTGCTTAATAAAGAGTGTATGGTCCCCTTGACTTTGTTTATATCTGGATTCCTTCATCACTTTTGCAAATCTTCCAAACCATGCTCTAGGTGATTGTTTTAATCCATAAAGTGCTTTTCTCAACCTGCACACCTTGCTACCTGAGTTCCCTTCAAATCCTGTGGGATGTTCATGTAGATTTCTTCATCTAGGTCACCATGGAAAATGCATTCTTAACATCATATTGCAGCAGTTGCCAATTGAAGTGTGCAGCCAAAGATAATAGGATTCTCACAGTATTCATTTTTGCGACTGGAGCAAAGGTCTCCTGATAATCTGCACCGTAGGTTTGAGTGTACCCTTTAGCTACCAATCTTGCTTTATATCTCTCAAGGGATCCATCAGCTCTGTATTTCAATGTGAAAATCACTTACAGCCAACAATATTTTTTTCCTTCTGGTTTGTCAACGATCTCATGTTCTATTCTTTTCTAATGCACTCATCTCCTCTCTCATGGCAGTCCTCCATTCCCTTTTTGTCAATGCCTCAGTAACAGTGTTAGGAATAGCAATGGTGTTTAGGCTCATAATGAATTTTCGGTGAGTTGGGGACAGACGTTTAAGGGAGACATAGTAAGATAATGGATAGAGTGATCGTTTGGTGCATTCTCTTGTGCCTTTTCTAACAGCAATGGGTATGTCTAAGTCTTCAATGGGGTCAGTAGGTGTCTCATAGGCTGTAAAGACATGCCAGATCTTACGGGTATGTCTAAGTCTTCAATGGGGTCAGTAGATGTCTCAATAGGCTGTAAAGACATGTCAGATCTTACCTTGATTTCATTTCCAGAGTTTGGATCAGATTCTTGGACTTGTGTCAATTCAGGAACAGCCTTTCTCCTTGAATACACCTGAGAGAATCTTGTAGGGTTGTGACTGGCATTGATTAGGTCAGGAGAGACAGGAGATGACACAGATTCAGTAGACTTATTTCCAACTATGCTGGTTGGAAGATCAAGGGTTTGAAGTGGTTCAGAAATCTCAGAAGTCCTATCTTCTAACATGGAAATCTCCCCTGAAGAGAGGACTTGGAGAAAAAAGGTGTATTTTTCACAAATGTGACATCAACAGAAATGTATTTTTTTGAATGAAGGGTTATAACACTTGTATCCTTTTTGAGTGGATGAGTAACCAAGAAAGACACATTTGATGGCACGGGGATCTAGTTTGTTTCTATGCTGGCTGTGAACATGAACAAAGGCAGTGCTGCCAAATACCCTAGGTATAAGGCCATTTGAGGTTCGGAAGTGAGGGTAGAAGCTATGAGGGTCTCTATAGGACTCTTATTATTTAGCACACGGAGGGAAGTCTGTTTATCATGTATGTGGCAGTGAGAGCAGCCTCACCCCAATAAGACTTGGGTACATTCCCTTGAAAGAGTAAGGCTCGAATGGTGTTGAGCAAATGTCCATTTTTCCTTTCAGCTACCCCATTTTGCTGGGGCGTGTTGACACATGATGATTCATGGATAATACCTTGGGATTGGAAATAAGGTGATAGAACTTGATTAAAGTAATCTCTAGCATTATCTGTCCTAAAGCTTTTTATGGTAACTCCAAATTGGTTTTGAACCATTGAATGGAACGTTGGAATAACAAAGCTAACATCAGATTTGTGTTTGAGGAGGAATAGCCATGTAACTCGAGTGCAGTCATCAATGAAGGATACAAACCACCGAGCCCCAGAATATTAGGTATGCTGGAAGGGCCCCATATGTCACTATGGATCAAATGAAAAGGATAAGAACTGTGTTTATGCTAATAGGAAAAGATACACGAGTATGTTTTGATAACTCACAAATATCACAATGAAACTCAGAAATATCTAATCCTTGGAATAGTTGAGAAAACATAACTTGTAAAACCCTAAAAGATGGATGACCTAGGCGTAAATGATACCCAAATGACATCTTTATTGGAAGAACTGAGAAAGGACAATGACAAATCATTCTTAACAGTTTGAGATGATTCAAGGAGATAAAGGCCGCTACTTTCCTTAGCAAGTCCAATCCTCTTCCCGATCCCTGATCTTGAAAAACACAATAAGAAGAGGAAAAAACAGCATAATATTTAAGGTCATAGGTGATCTTATAAATGGAGATGAGGCTGGCTGATAGTTTTGGTACATGGAGGACATTTTTAAGATAAGGGTGGGTGTGATATATATCCCCGAACCCTGCAACAGTGGTTAAAGAGCCATTAGCCACTACAATTTTCCTGTTACCTGAGCATGGGGTATAGGTGTGGAAATGCTGAGGTGTAGGGGTCATATGGTCTGTGGCACCGGAGTCTATTATCCAAGAGTTTGTATAGGTGTTTTCGGTTTTTGTTACTTGGGCATTCATACAAAAAGAAAAAGAAGGTTTACCTGAAAGAGTCAAAGAGCAAGCTCCAGAAGGCTTCTCAAGAGATTCTAACAAACTCCTTAGCTTTCCAATTTCTTCATTATTAGCTGCAGTTTTGACCTTGATCTCATAAACTTGTGCATTATCGTGGTCCTTTGAATATGTGCGATGAACAAAGTCCCAAATCTCCTTTGCAGTTGTCAAAAACATGCATGTGTCGCTAATCATGGGTTCCATGGAATCCCATAGCCACGACATTATCATGGAGTCATCCTCATCCCAGGTTTCAAACTTCGGATCATCCTTTGTTGGCCCGTTTCGAGAAGATGGCTGAGCCTCCCTTGTCTTTGAGGTATGTTCGGACAAATTGAGACCACTTGAGATAATTCTTCCCACTGAGCCTATAGGATGCCCGAATATTCTGTAAATCTCCAATTTTCTGAACAAAATTGGATTCTTCAGATGGGTTACGGATGCTAGAGGTTTCAGAGGTTGACATGGTCGATGGAAGAAATCTTGCAGCAATGAAGGCTGCTGTAGGTAGAGAAATAGGCTCAAGCCGCAGCAATGAAGGCTGCGTGCAAAGGATGAATGCGGAAAACCTAAGAGCTCTGATACCATGTAGAAGGCTGAAATTTTTTATTCATTTCCCTTCAGTGTACAATCCTAGAAAATATATAGGAGATTACAAGATAAGAATAGGAAACTTAATCATTCTAAATCTGAAATCTATCTAATCAAATCCCTTAATTTTAGGAAAATTTAAATTTAATCATTCTAACTGAAATCTATCTAATCTAATAGGGAATTTAAATTTAAGGGATATTAACTAATTTATTTACAGCTTATTTACACTTCAACAAAAAGAATGAAAAATAAAATCATTAAGAGAATAGAGAGCATCAAGAAAAAACTTTAGGCTTGACTAGAAGATTATGGACAGAAAAGATAGATTTAAGAAAAAATTGTAAACCAGAGGATAAAAAATTTGCAAAAATAAAGGATATAATATCTTACAGAAGGTCCATAAATAAGCACATGTCCTGGGAGAGGAAGATCCAAACTGCTTAACAACTTACTGGAAGATGGAGACAAGAGCACAAATAGACCTGCAAGAAATCCATGAAAAATAAGAAATGCATGATACTAAGACATTTTTATGCTACATAATTTATAATAAAACAATAGAATATCACTAGAGTAACTAAGGTGAAATGAAAATGCCTACGCTTAATAATATCAGAAATAGCTGTCTCCATCCAGCTTAAAGAAGACAGAGTCGGATTGAAATTTCTGTTGAAGCTATTCTCAGCAGCAGCATCAAGAGATACAAGGTCACCCAGCTCCAACTTTCCAGGTGCCAGATCCAAGTCATCTAGATCATTACTGCTCTTCTTGGTGTTAAAGACGAGCTCATAGCAATTCTGTACATCACAATTTGAAGATTCCTCAGAAGTAATTGTCAACAAATAAAGGAGCTCAAGTGAAGATTTCCCCATGCAGTTTTCCTTTTCTGCTATACCATCCCTTGTGTTGGATCTTGACTTATGATCCATCACTTCAAAGTGAAGCAAGTTTTCATTTGCCAAAACTACTGAATTAACATCCACTTTACCGCTCTTCAAGGCAATTCCCTTGAGCTGTCCGATAAGCCATGACTTGATAAGGAACTTCTTAAACTCTATGCGATATTTAGAAACACCATCATCATCTAAATGTGTAAGAGTTTCATGAGATAAAGAATTAAGGAGGTCTTCTTGATTTGACCAGTCTGTCATATTTCCATCAAGGAACAATCCTGCAGGTGAAGGCATGCTTTTGCGATTAAGATGTGTGTAGCCCTCATGATTGTCGAGTCCATTGTTATCACCAGGCTTATGCTTCCTGACTAACTTAAACCGACAAGGAGAAAGTGTCATCAAAGGGGTATCCTTCTTCAGACCAATGCAATATTTTGTTACATAAACCCCTGCAAAAGAAAGCAGACTCTTCAGTACAACATTGTAACAAATAAGCAACACAGAAAAAGCAAAATTAGCAGTAACTGGTAAGATGATTGAAGAACCTAGTGATCCAAAATTAATCTTATCTATCACCTGGTCCCGGCTAGGTACTGCAGGTTAATTATGCTGACTAAATAAGATAAGAGAAAGGGAAACAAAGCTAAGCATGAAAAGTGGATAACACTGGCAAAACAAACAGGTCCTAAAGATCACAAAGGACTTCAGAAGTACTACAACAAAAGATATTATTCAGATCCACATAATTAATGGTCCATATTACTGCATATATTAGAACAAGAACTCAAGAAAATAGCATTTAAAAAGTGACATCTGGTAATCAATTCAAGAATTATATCAAAGCACATCGACACATTTCAACACATCATACAAGACTGACACATTTTCTTACTTGATGCAGGGAAATTAATAAATAAACTAACCAGATAGAACACCCTATCCTCCCATTTCATTTTCAATGACTTTAAAACTGACCAGGCTGGTCTCTTTCAAAACAAAACATGAATCTTTTGTCTTACTTGGCTCTCTAGCTCAGCTATGTATTAGAGAGCTCAGCTATGTATTGTATATTTAGGGCATTCTCATATCCAATGAGCCTACACTTGCTTTTCTGCTTTTACGAGAAAAAGAAAAACTAATAAAAGTGCTATTACCCAGTAACAGTCCTGCAATCTGGGGTCCTGCGAGGGGTGGACTAGGGCCAGACCTAATTTTTCGCCTTTCTTTCACAAAACTAGAAAATATAAAAAATATATATAGTGAAATTGATGTGAGCCCAAAACAGAAAAATAACAAAGACAGCAACTGAAAGTCAGACAAATTACCACCCAACAAAAAACCTCAGCAAAAATCAATTAAAAAAATCAGGAAAATAAAGAACAACAATACAACATGTCCTCTTGGGTGGTATAAAAACTTAATTAATTTAAGCTTCTAACTCCAAAAGCATGTGACAAATGAAAACATTTAAGCATCAAACATCCATTGAAGTTTTCTAGCTACCACAATACTTAAGTTGCTAGGCATGAAAAATAGAAGAAGAGGCATTGCTGCTTTCTATTGTTTCACAACAATAGGAATATTGAAAAGTTGACGAGTCGCTTCAGTCAGTTCATGGTAGAGTGGTGGTATTTAATAATTTAAGGGCCTGTTTTGATAATCCTGTGCAATCTAGCATGATTCACAGGATCATAAGGAGGGAAAATACATGTAGGCTGAGCCAGGCCTATATTCACAAGATTCATGGGCCAGCCTAAATCCCAGAGGGAGGAGCAAAAGACTGCTAAGGTCCTTTTTATTCCCTACATAGGCAGAGAGTAGGGTTGGCAAACCATGTCAACAGATCATAAATGGATCAAGTCAACATCAAGGTATAACGACAAATAGATCAACCCAAAACCAACCCATTTATTTATAGGATCATAAATCTAAATTCAAACCTGACCCACGTATTACACGGGTTACACGACACAACCTGTGTAACCCGTTTAATAATCAAGTCATGTTTGAGTTGATAGGAACGCATGACCCATGTAACGCATATAACCTGTGTAACATATTTAATACATGTGTATTTATGCATTATATGTTACATTTTAAATTGTAAGGGTTAGGATTTTGAGTTATGAATTAGAATCATATATCCACCCAGCATAAAATTTTAATTGTCCCTTGTTTTTTTCCATCTAACTATTGGATTCTATATGATGATAAAAAAAATTAATTAAAGAGTGACATTATCTTCGATAAATAGGTTTTGCATATTAGATAAATAGGTTTGGCAGATCGTATCTGAGTTGGTAGGTCGGATTGCGTGATTAACCTGTTTAATAAGCGGGTCAATTTGGATTAGTGGGTCAACTGGGACCTGACTTGTTTATTAATTGTGTAACAGGTCAATCCGACTTTGACTTGAACATATATGCTCAACCCAAACTTGCTAACTTCGTGCTAGATTCAAACGTGTTCACAAGTCCTGTCTAAAATTGCCACCCCTAACAAAAAGAGGCCTAGTTGACATGGGCAAAGCTGGGCCTCATATTTTGCAATACTAGAAAACCTGTTTCAATCACCAGGATCCAGCAGGGTTATCCAAACAGACCCTAATAGTGATAAGAAATACAGGGGTTTAAAAACAAAGAAAACTAACCTAACATAATGAATCTAACTTTGCATACTTACATGAATGTGCACCTGCTCTTATAAAAAGACGAAGAGACTGAGGAAGCATAACATGTCCTTTGGCTACTGAGTCTGAAAATAAGATACGAACAACCACATGTCTCTGTGCCTCCTTATGAGGTATTAAAACCACATTACTTCTTTCTGTACCAGGAGAATTGCTTCCTCTTCTCTGGATAACATCTTTTCCATTTTGCATGACTTCATTTGGTGGTAATCTTGGCAGAATAGTTACTAACTGAAGATTATCAAATGAAAACTTTAAAGCTGTTTCTGGATGTATAAAAACAACCGATGTCAACAGTACACCCAATTCAACACCTCTGAATTCAAATCTATGCACTTGTCTTTTGTCTTCAGCTTGTACGCGTAATAGTGCCTTCATCATACATGGCTCTTCCACTGAACTTTGCTTCTGGACATCCCGATTGGCATCTATCCCTTTTTTACGTTTCTTTGGTGCAACAGCAACCTCAGTTCCTGGCACAAGTTGAACTAAAAAACACCGAAAGGAAATCAGAGACAACTTTAAATCAAAAAATAACAAATAAGCAAGGAAATAACAAATACCTTAGCAAGGATTTCGCGCAGATACTGTACATGTGAGATTTCAGAAGACCAAGCAACAATAATAAACAAAAAGGACACTTAATAGAGCTTACCGAAACATATAAACAAAATACAAATGAAGACTAACATCATTAATAGAAAAGGATAAGGATTTGGATGACAACAACTCTGTTGAAAGGTTGGGGTTGGGGGCCCTTAAACTCTAGCAAAGTAAGCAGAGAAACTTAATACAAGTGAACCAACTGCTAGAGGGTTCAGGTTCATTCATCATCTCAAGAACAGCACTTTTGAGAGGGAGATGAATCGAATCCATATTTATAATCATTTAATTGATTCCCATAAAAAAATAGTCATATTTAGCAATATGACATTGATTTTGCTCAGAAGACAGACAGCTAGTCTCTATGACATGGTCTACCAACCCAAGCACTTCAAGAAATGTTCGTTGGTGATTCTTTTTCCAGTGCTCCATCTCAACTAGCAAGGAGAGTTATTTTGTGCATCATGATCAATTAAGGCATAGGTGTGTGTTCTTGACTGAAATTAATCACTTTTGATAACTAATATAAAACTATGGTCCTAGCATAGCTGCCTTCTGTGGATACCCTCCTAAGTTACAAAAAGAATACATCAGGACTTGAAATTTTCAAGTAGATGCAAATGGGTACTAACTCCAAAGGAAACATAAATTTATCACAGCTTGCTCCTGATGGCCTTTGTCTTTGACTCTCGCCCTGGGACTATGACTTGCATCAACTGATTTGCACCGGAAAAGCAAGTGATGGAGAAAGAAAAAGGCACATAGGAAGGCTGTTTTTCTTGCTCCCAAAGCTTTACCATAAGGAGTCACTAAGACCAAAGGTTGCTGGATTTGATATGCCCAGTTTTTTCCTGAAGTTTGCCAGTCCTTGGATTGATTGTTGAATGGGTGTGGGGTCTTTTTTGGCCCAAAGGATGCCACAGGGAGACTTTCAAATATGCTTTAAGGAAATCCATTGGCTTTTTGAGAATTTCTGTGCAACTTCCCTTAGTTTCAATCAAGGAAAACAGTTTGAAAAACTTCCATTGTGTGTTGGCCGAGTTACTTAAGTAGGTCATAGTTGGGGGTGTCTCTGGCAGTAAGAATATTTGTGAAGAGGCACTTGAATTTTGATTACGGTATACCTGTGCTTTAGGCCTTTAGCAAATTGACATAATCAGAAAGTTGTGATGATGAAACATTGGTGTCATGCACTGTCAATTTTGCATGATATTCAGACAGCTCCTGACTGTCAGATGAAGGATATGGAGAAGGGTAGACATGTTCAACTAACTTGAAGGCAATTAGTTACTTTGCAAAACAAAAATTAATGTGTATTTTATTATTTGAACGTATAGGACAAAGCATTAGAACAGTTCCATGCAATAGGTTCAGTCAAATTTTGAGGGCCATGTTCTGTTCAGGTCCTCATCCATTATTAAAATGGATGTCTTTAGGACAACAAAGTATTTCTGAAGGGGAAGCATATCCTTGTTTGTGCTTTCATTTTGCATCAGTGCATTAACTTGGGGAAGGCATGTCATAAGGCTGAAAAGAAGATGTGGACAATGTTATGATGAGGTTGAATGTAAGGATAATCTGGGGAGTAGAAAATTTTGAGAATCTTCACGCAAGGATGTCAGTGCATATGAATAGTCCCTACATTCACATCCATCCTAAAGAACAATGCAGTAGTTAATCTAAACCCTTCTGATCACTTTCATAAGTTATTATAACATTAAGTGTTTGTATCTGTTGGCTTAACAAGATGCAAAAGAAAATTGCAAACAGCATCATCAAATCCTTAGTCAACAATTACTATTTCACTGACATACAAATCAATATGCTAGCTCTTTACGTCATGCCTAATATGTAAGTCAAAATTAAAACACCAAAGCCTCATCCATATCACTGTATAAGGATCTTTGAGGACATAATTAGATTCCCCTTACCTACCGATTTCTTAGGAGAAATTGAAACAACAAGAAATTCCAGAACAGTATGCCCATGCAACCACAAAGGAAATCTCATCCCCTCGTAGACAATACCAACCTGTATTTAATAACAAAACACATTATCATATTTCTTGAAAAATCATGTTACCTTGAAATTGAAGCAAAGTGCAACAAATAAATAGATAAAAATAGAAGAACTGACAAAACTGAGTTACACAAAAGTAGAAAAGTGGCAACCACTTCAGTATTCATTCCTTAAAGGCCAATTAGGTGTGGATGGAGGTGGTCGATTTTTTGGGTGTTCTATGTTTCTCAAAATATCCAAGGAGATATTGTTAAAAAAGGCATTTCCAAGGTAAGTAAGACAAAGGAACAACACGATGTAATATATCACCAACAGCCATGAATGCGATAATTTCCACAGTGCCTTTAGGTCATTCTACTAAGTTTGTTTATCTTCAAGTTATGATAGATTCAATAAGGAAAAAATTGTTAAAAGAAAGGAAAAAAATGGTTAAATTCTTAAAATTTCCATAACTACAAACTTCATTTTAAACTGAGGCATGCAATTAACGTGTAAAAGGTTAAAACTTAAAACTAGGTATAGGAGAAGCCTATAAGAAATGCAAAATTGAGACTCAAAATGTACCTTTGCATTGTTACTAAATGAAGTTTTAGTTTTCAACATGTAATATCAAAAGAAATTGGAACTTATTATCAGCATGAGTTGTATAAAGAAAAAACTGAATTAATGCATTAGCTGCATATCTTAGTGGAAGTGAAGTGTTATGGCAATCTTAAGAATAGAGAAACCTTTTGTTTAAACTTGTTAGCAGACAAGGAAATGTTAGACAAGCTCACTTGGTCATTTGAGTATGTCAACACTTTAAGAGAACAACCTTAGTGCATTTTTATATTCAGTAGGAAGTACTGGTAACCTAGAGCTCATTATGTGAGTCAGTCAATGAAAGAAAATGAAGCACAAACTCCTTAGGTTGCTAAATTCATTCTACTAACCTGAAAACTTTGTCCTTCAAATAGCTACATCATACTAGAACATTTAGTTACAATCATTAATATTTAAAAAGTCCCAATGTGCTCATCAGGAAATGGCACTATAACCTGATTAGGCAGCTTTTTTCCAATGTAATTAGTCCCAAACAATGCTATGTAGAAGAGACTCATAAGGATACACTCGAGTCAAATAAAGTGAGAGAAGAAAGGTTGTCAAAATAATTTTACAACCATGATCTCAGGTCCCCCTAGGACGTGGGGTTGCCAGAATGGGTTGTCATTCTAAGTGTCAGAACGGAACTATCCCGCCATCGTCCCAGCAAAGGTTTTAAATCTCATGGGATAAGACCATCCCAGTTTTTTCATAGAATAAGACGTGCAACCATCCTGTTCCATCCTGACACTTGAGGCAAGGGGTGTCCCAAGATGCCCCAACTGAGATGCCGATACAATGGTGGGACCGTTCATCCCAATACTTGGGACAGTAACCCGTCTCAAAGTCTCATGAGACATCCCTTGAGACCTAAAACCCTGGTTCCAGCATCCCAATCGAAACAACTTGAGACATCCCCCATCTCAAGTCTTGGCAAGACGGTGGCATGCCCCATTTTAGGAAAAAACTAGCACAGCCCTATCCCATAAATTTAAAACCTTGCTTGCAACTTTGAGGTTTATTAATTTGATGATAATTAGTTTCTTCTTATCAAAAGTAACTAGCAAGAAAGTTAGAAACTCCTTTTAGTGGATTTCTTCAGAAAAATCTGAAACTTAATATCTTCATTTGAGACTCCATGGCATTCACTTAAAATTTACTTCTTCCTGTAAATGTCATTCAATCCTGGAAGCCCATCAGCATTCATTCTTGGTAAGTCAAGTTACAAGAGTTTAGCTAAGACAATTGAGTGCTTTCCATCCAGTTTCACATGCATGCACACACATCCATACAACACATACAAAGACGTGCATATCTAAACACAAATTCATGCACATGCACATAGATTGTACACCATTACATTCAATTTTTTTTGGTTTAGGCTTATGTATATGTGTGTTTAGATTTTTGTGAACATTATTCAAAGAACTAGATGCCCAAAAGAACAGCTCTCCAAATTTCTTTATATGCCAATATGTAGCATGACATCTATGAACAGAAAATAAAATTTTGTTGAACTAATAATAACACATGCAGAGACAGATGCACATACAAGCACACATTCATTAGTTGAACTGCAAGCTCTCTCCCTTCTAACTGGAAAAAGATGTGTCATACAAGATGAAGATATTGAAAAAGCCATATTTAATCAAGCTGTGACCAATATAGCTTGAAATCTTGATTTCCATATCAAGTGGCTCCAAAATGACTCTGACCCCTTCACATAATATTAATATCTAAGCTGATATCTTTTTCAGAAATTTGAAAAAATAAAAAGGCTTTTAAATATCTTTCAAGTAAGAATAGAAAATCAGGTAGGCAATTTAGGGACTGACTTGATTTCAATGCAAGAAATTTTGTTGCAAATTTCATCTTAACCATAACCAAAAAAATTATGCTTTACTAGGAAACTTATTGGAAAGTAAGATACAGCTTTCAGAAAGTACCATACTTCACTGCTGGACTGCTTCTAATGAGGCAATCACAAAGTCTTGATCTTTAAAAGAGAACACTACTAGTATATTAGTTAGAGTAACTCTCTTAAACAGTTGCACAATTCTAAGTGCCATAGTGGCACAAAAATGCATAAGTATATTATTACAAGTAAAATAGATCTTATTATAGCTTGGCATACAAATAAAACAACAAGATAGCAAAACTCAGCATACCTGTTTCAAAATAGCCTCTTCAGCGAGCTCTGAGTTAAGCTCCAAAATTTCCCAGTCATTCTCAGTGTTAGGCTCTACAGCGACAAAAGCCGCCTTTTGTGGATTAGCGACAGCTTTCACTTGTACTTTGGTGCCATCAGGCAAAGAAATGGACTCTGCCAATTGTTGAGCAACCTGGAAAAAAAATGACTAAGGGACACGTCTTGCACATGCTATTGCTAAATACAATATGTAAGTAAGAACATTTTAACAATGACTACAACAAGAAAAACAGCACGTGAAATCGTTATGCAATCAATGCATTTATGTGTGAAAACTTCACAGGCTGATGAATAAATAACCAGATTCATATACTGAACAATCTCAACTAAGAAATTGGCCGGTTGTCTTCCCAAAAAAAAAAAAAAAACAAGGCGAAAAAGTAAAAAAGAAAATGACTCATTCGAAGGAAAGAACATGTAAACAAAAGTATCTTTTTTGGGAAAACCGATCGAGAGTTAACAAAAAAAAAAAGAAAAATTACTCAAAAGCTGCCTTATTTTTTAAGGAACTCGAATGCGAATAACTTTATTAAATTATTTTTTCTGCAGCGCCCGAAGGGAAACCACTGTTTTTGTGAAACCCAATCAGGATGACCCATACAAGTTTTATTTTCCAGGAATCAAACAAAAATTACTCACAAAGAGACAGCCAATACCTCGATCGCTGATGACCTAGAAGCAGACCCGGACCAAGCCACGTTCCAGTGATCTCCGGAGCGAGATCGGAGCTCGAGCGCGAGAAACGAAGGGAGAAAGCCGCCTCTGGTGGCTTCGAGCGTGTGGATAAAAGGGAGAGGGAGAGAGACGAAGCAGCTCTCGATCCCCCCTACCACCCTCACGTCGAGCTCCATCGAATCCCCTCTCTCTCTCTCTCTTTCACTTTTGCCCCAGAAGCACGATGGGGAGAGAGCAGGGGAGTGCCGTTCGTAAAGAGAACCGCCTCGGTGATTCTTATGCGCGAGAGCAGATAGAGTCGAGCTCGAAGAGAGAGATTGGAGGCCCTCTTGGTGGTTTCAAGGGATGTTTTAACCGTCCGATGCTGTGATCTCTTGATCGACTTTGACCAACCTTGGTTTAATTTAAAGTTAGGTGGCCGAATCCACGGGTGGTGGTCCAAAGTATATTGACTCAGGTCTCTTTTAGGCCATTTACAAATTAATGTATAAAATAAAATTTTAAAAAGCATATATATAATAGAATATTGCAAGTTTATTTATTTGTGATATTTAGGCATTTATCTTTAAAAATTTCAAAGTGATCCTCCAAACTACACCTTTATTGCAATCATTTTTTCTTCCACTACTTCACCCTACAACATGCCAAAAACAAAATCCTTCTTTATTATTATTTTTTTATCATCATTGATTTTTTTTTACCACCTCTTACATTGACTTCATCTTCTCCTAATTGACAATCGACCTCTCTTTTTCCTAACTTTAACCCTTACCTTTGACCTCCTTCAACTCTCCAAATTCAACCTTATCTTTTTATCTTATCATCATGTGACCTACATGAAGCTCTCGATGCCACCATTACAAAGGATATCACTGGGGTTTGTATGGGACAGTTTTGGCTATTAAACATACTCATAGGAATTTTATACTCACCTTCAACCCCTATCCACCTTAGGATAAGTTAAAGCATCCCAAGTATTTCCTATGAGTAAACTTAAATCTTCAAATTTTTTGCTCCACCATCTCTTTTTTATCATACTAATCAAACTAACAAATTACACATCACATAATATTAAACCTAATACCTCATATGGTATTAAACAAATTAAGAATGTAAAGATATCTTAGAAATATTATTCAATAATAATGCGAATCATGTTGAAATATTATCTTTTAGAAAATTAAAGGTACCTTAAGCTAAGAAAAAAAATTTAAAAAATAGTTAAGCAAGTAACTTGTCACCTTTTACCATGATTAATCTTTCTCAAAATTGGTCCTATTAGCACTTTTTTTCTATCATTATCATAATGATTAAGGATTGTTTGAATTATCCTACTTTATGATAGTTAGTTGAACCTACATTACAAAAAATAAATAAAAATAAAAAGAACTTGCTTATAATAGGTCAAGTTCAAAGTGCATATGTCATTACCCATTTCAGCCCCAAATCCACTTTAGATTTTAGCTTTGTTATCCAACTCCATGCTTGATTTTAAATAAGTTAGGTGACTATCCTAAGATTAACCTAATAGGCAAGTGCATATTTCTACCTCTAATCATCCCTTTTTACTTCTTCTACATCTAACCTCACTGTTCTCTCCAATTCGTAATAGAAGCTTGCTTCTTAGTGGCTCTTGATCATCCCTGCCTATATTGATAGTATGAATGTTAAGTCTATTGTCCTAAATACAAAATCAAAATTGACTTCTCTTATAACCTCAACCTTCGTATCGAGATTTCTTTTGGTGATATTTTTTATCTTTTATACTTGCAACAGGGCTAATTATGAGGTCTTCGAGTCCTATAATCACCTTCTAGTGATTGGTTACTCCTAAGTAATACTGACAATATTGATCTCACTATCATAGGTGAGTGTGGGTGTGATATCACAAATTCTCACATGGCTAACGTATTTATTACAATCAAATATGAAATTGTATTGATTGCACCATAGCTCATGACATTACTATGGCAATATGCTTTATTTGCTTCTCTTATAGAATAATAGTTTTGGATACTTATGTAGAGGTTTCATGGTATTGAAAAAGGCCTCCATGAGCAACTAAGTTTTCGATCAAAAAAATTTATTTATTTACATTTTTTGTCTGATTTATCTTTCTAATATTTATAATTTATCTTATATAGATAATAGAATATTCTGGTTACATTCTCACTTTAGTCTTATCACTATGGTGGTCTTATTTGATAAGTGAATAATTTGGTAGTAGTAATAAAATTTCTTGAATTTTAATTGTATTTATGATGAAACCGATTCCATAATCTACTTGTTTATCAAATAATAGCATCTTTTATCTAATTGTTATATAATTCTGTATATGTTGGCTTTGTATTGTTGGTGGCATATTGCATGAAGAAGAGAAAAATATTGAGGATGATGCTACATCATTACTGGCTACCAAAACTTATTATTGTTTTCTCTTTATCAATCTCTTGGATGGCATGAACTCCTTCTACTACTAGAAGTCCATCTTCCACTTCTTAACCCTCATCATCACTTACGTCCTTGCCACTTTAGTATTGTATTCGCTGTAATGGTGGCTAATTAATTGGACCATAATGGTGCCTTGTTCCATGATGACATCCTTAAACCTCACCACCCTCATCTTTGACCTCCACACTCATCACTCCATCATAAGTACCTTTAGGATGCCCCCACAATACTTATGACATTGAAGTTGGCAAAAATATGGATCCTTGGAAACTAATTGTTTACTTTTTCATTAAGGATAACCCATGTCAAAACAACCTGCTAAATTTCAAACCATCATAAATAGTAGTGCATTACTTTTGGATGAGTAAGAATGATAGGATGTTCAACAAATTCTACACTCATATTCAAAAAATGAGAACATGTAAATAAAAGTTGAGGGAGAGACCCAAGGTTTTCACTTGGCCGCTGTTATGAGCCTCATTTCCACCTTTTGTTGACTACCTAAGATTCTTTATATCCACATTGCAAGACCTCATATTGATTGACTTTTAAGACTTTACGTGATAGTCACATGAATTTTTAGAAAAAGTTTGAGAGAAGGGCCATTGCAATGGCAATGAAATTTGAAGAACTATTTCGAGACTTTCTATAGATAGAGAGTTTAACAGAGATATGAGCAAACTTTAGGATGTTTTGCTATATTTTTTTATACAAAATTTTATATCTCTCTCTTGACTATCTCGATCCAACGTATCAATGTATTGCCAATTAATACAATAATAATATATTGATCAATATTGCCTTATTAAATTACAATATATCTAAATTATAAATTTACTGATTCAATATTCAAATCAATATCTCAAGCAAAATAGTTAATTCTGAATATAACGTAATGACCTATCTTTGATCCTAAATGATAATCAAAACTTGAAAAGTATCTTGCTATTAGATTTTTTTTACTTTATTTTATCTCCAACAAGAAAACCGAGATTTTGGTTGTCTTGGCATTAGTCACCTATCAAGATGATTAAAAAAATCATTTTTAAAAGCTTTAAGAAGGTGGCTAAGGTATAGTTATTAGCAAAGCTCATAAAACAAGAAAAGCTGATGGTAGAGAGCTAACGATAAATAAGAAAGTGGTTGAAAATTTGCATAGGTAAAGAAAAAAATAAGAGAACAGCTATTCCATTTCTTAAGCATATATTTGGTTGCAAGAAAAAATTATCTATAATTCTAATTTTCAAAGAATATAGTTTCATTTATTTGTTTCATCTAGGAGTTGATAAATACGAAAAGTTTATGACTAAATTCCATGAAAGCATTATCTTCTACATGGAAAATATGTTACTCCTTTTCTCTTTACCATAAGAACCTCCCTATTTTATAGCACAAATGCTTGTGGTATTTGGTCATCAATCTAAGGCTAAAAGGTTTGCCCTTGAGATTCAAAAAAAAAAAAAAGTAAGTTATGAGCATTTTGAAGATGGACTATGGGAGATAAAACATTTTCCAAGTAAAATAAAAAAGACAATAATAAAATAAAGAGGACAACAATGATGAAAGATTTCCATATAATTTTTGATAAGTAATATAGCCGTTGTAGATCACTTCTAATATCATCAATGTTGGATTCTTATTATTCAATTATGACTTGAACGATCCACTTGATCTTATCCTCATCTATTTATATATGTGTGCATTTTTATGCATATGTGTATGCACACGTGCACACCTTATGCATATCTATATATCTACACACACACACACACACACACACATATATATATATATATATGCATGGGTATACATGCATGCATATGTACATATATGTGTGTTTGTGTATATTTGTATATATACTCTATGTGTGTGTGTGAATGTATATATGTGTGTGTATGTATTCATATACATACATATATGCATAATTGTCCATTATGTGCCATGCAGTATCTCCTCTATGTCAGTTATGGAAAGATTAGTAGAGATCGTAAACCGTGATGAAGGAAGAAAGAGCAGTGATAGTGGCGGAGAATTACTAATTTTTACTCATAAGGTTAATTTTATCTCTACTAAGGACCCAATGCATGCTAACTTGAAAATCCATAATGGTATTTTCCAAGTTGAAATTAATCCCCAAAATGGCTAAAAATATTCAAAAATAACATATAAGGTAACTAGAAAAGTCATCCCTCAAAAGATGCCCACAAATTACATATATGGTATCTACAAATAGGAAGGTATGCCAAAATTACGAATCTGACAAGTTGGCCTCCAAGAATGGCTAGAAAACATGTTCATTTCAAGGAAAATCTTCTAGTGCCTTAATCACGTTGACCAAACACTCTTGGGTTTATTTTGGACTCGGGTCTCCATGTGCAAGCCACTTCCCAACTTGCTGAACTAGCCCATTTAAAGCTTCCTTGAAATGCTTGGCTCTAAGTTTGTAATTGACCCGCTTGGAAGAGACAAAGGATCCCCCTCTTGGAAAGAATTTGTCCTCAAATCATCACCTACATCGAAAGGAGATAAGTCAGAAACATTAAGCTAGCACTAACACTATACTCACCTGGTAGATCAAGTTTATAGGCATTGTTATTGATGCGTTCCACCACTTGAAATGGTCCATCACTGTAGGTTAATATATTTGTAGGCTATATGCATGCATTTTAAAATTTTCTAAAATGTATATGCAATGGAAGCAATAAAATATTGGATCTAATCCAATATCAGCCTACAACAGATCATGATATAAAAATTATATATATAAAGGTATAAAAGAAAAGTATACAGATCAAATCTGTGTAAATACAAATAGAATAGATCATATCTATGTTTTTGATCTAGTGCTTTAAATCATATCTAAGTCATTAGTAACTATAAAATCTCTTACCTTTGGATGCTTAATGACTCTTGCAGCAATGAAAGGCGGTAGAAGGTAGTACTTTTGCGAGCCACACAAAGGTGTATGGCCTCTATAGGTGATCCATACCGGGGTTCTGATCCTAACCAGCCTCTTCGAAGTGTAGCTCCTCTTTAAGGCTTTGATGACTAGGTTTCTTCTTTTCAACATCAGGGTGCTTGGAGTTGTAAAAGAACATGGAGGATGAATTTCGATGGAGAAAATCTAAAGGAAACCCTTTTTCTCTTTCCTAAGACCTAGCTTAATTGCCAGGATCTCTACACCCCAAAATCCTTCTTCTCGCCTTTTTTTTATAACAAAAAACCATCCCTTTTAATACCCATCATCAGCCCCATAAAATGGAAACTGTGAAGAGAAAAAGGGGAGGAAGATAAGAAAGAAATCCTTCTTCTTCTTTTTCAGCCAAAAATCACCCATTTTAACACCAATCACCAGTCTCATAAAAATGAAAACCATGGAGAGAAAAGGGATGAAAGATTAAAAATAAATCCTTCCTCTTTCTTTTCAACTAAAAGTCACTCCTTTTAATGCTCATCATCAGCCCCATAAAATTGAAAGCCATAGAGAGAAAAGGGAAGGAAGATAAGGAATGGAGGTTAATTAGGAAGAGATCATCAACATCCTTTTTAAATTCAAATTTAAAATTTGAATTTAAAATTTAAATTCAAACTTGAATTTAAAAATTAATTTCAAATTCAAAATCATAATTTTGAACTCAAACGGGTAAGGAAGTTAACATTGGACTCAATTGAATCTAAATTGAACCCAAACCAAATCACATTTGATTTGACCCAAATTATCATAGCTCAATCAAATTGAGCTAGCCAGTAATCGTATTGCTAATTTAATCCTCCAATTAATTACTTATATTTAGTTTCTCAATCATCAAGTCATGTAGAATCCCCTATGGTGTGTGACCCCATAGATTTAAACACTAAGCCGATAGCACTAGAGCACTTTTAATACTAATCGAAGTCGTCATCTAGCAATGACACCCAACGTCCGAATAGGCCAAAGATTGCAGAGCAACATTAAGAACCTCTATCATATTATTATTATATAATTTATCTCTTTGACCCTCAATGCTCAAGATAACTTAGGGTTTAACTGCCAACCCTTAATCAACTCATCCATAAAGTGTCTCAACTTCACAAATCCTGTGACTTCTCGTAAGCATTACCCTGGCCAAGGTTTTACTAAATTAAAACATAGTGAGACATTCACTCCAAATTATGAAGGGGTCAATCCCTTCTTGATTCATTCACTGCTCCACAAGTACTTGACTACACCCAGAAACCTTCTTTCACTGGATTAAAAATCTAGGTAGTCCGATACCAAAGTACAGTAGGTTGCTTGCAAGCTACCATGGTGATCTCAGGTCAGAGGACACTTATATCCATATTCCTTTGCGAATATTTCTTGGTAGAAGAGCATTCCGCAGATTGATCACGTTCAGTCAGATGTCATACACCTCACCTGCATGTCATAACAGTGTCAACATACTCCTTGGTAAAGAGACAACCAACCCATATGACATACAACGACCTATACTTGATACATAGTTGTGCTATAACTATATATCATTTGGTCGCAATCATTTTAAGAACTACTCAATAAACCCTCTCTTTATTAAATCGATTATGGTTCTAAGAACTCCATCATAAAAAAAATTCTTTTCAGGAAAATGCAATATGATGAACCACCAAATAAACATTTTATTGATTAATAATTCACATATATTTACAACTTGCACAATCATCTACATGTTAGTTGATTGGCTTTAGGACACAATTCCCAACAATCCCCCCTTGGTAGGAGTTTAGAATGCCTTTGCTCCAAAAAACATTTTTTTCTTAAGTGCAATGAAACCCAATCTCTTGATTCAAACACAACTTTCTCGCGGCTCTTATTGGCTTGATTTGCATATTGCTCAGTCCGCTGCTCAATATTTTGCCTTTTAAGTTCCTTCGTCTCTCAGGATTACTTCTATCAGCAGGTTGGTTTGAAATTATGGCACCAGGTATGAAGTCAATCTGATGTTCAATTCCTTGAATTGGTGGCAAACCGGATGGCACTTCTTTGGGAAAGATATCATCGAAATCCTGCAAAAGAGAAATAATGTTGCTCAGCAAAGAATCGACAAGATCATTAGTAGATAAAAAGGCCTACTTGTACAAGAGTACTATAAGGGGCTGATGAGAAATTAAAGCTCTCTTGATCTCACTTTTCTTTGCAATGAAATTGTATCTTTTCTCCTTGCACACACTAAGGCTAAACTCTTTTCTCTCTCCTTTTCCCTCTTATTAACATTTTTCTCACTTTCCTTTTCTCTCTCTTTTTCTCTCTTTTTTCTTTTCTCACATGTTCGGCCTACTCTCTTTTTCCTTTTTCTTTTTTTCTCGCTCTTTGCAACTTCAATTGGTCATCAAGAATCTGTTTCAGAGTCATTGGCACAAGTGACATATGCTGCTTATTAATAGTGAAAGAGTATCTATTAGTGAGACCATCATGTGTAGCCCACCGATCGAATTGCCATGGTCTCTCCAACAAGATATGACATGCATGCATAGGGACAACATCACAAAGCACCTTGTCGCCATATTTTTCTATGGAAAATGCCACCATCACTTGTTTAGTTACCTTGATTTCTCCATAATCATTTAACTATTGAAGTCGGTAAGGTCTTGGATGCTTCAAAGTACGTAACACCAATTTCTCCACTAACTCGGTACTAACCACGTTCGTGCAACTCCCACCATCAATTATCATGCTGCAAACTTTGTTATTCACAAAACACCGAGTGTGAAACAAATTCTTCTACTGGTTACTTTCTTCTTTTACTTGCACACTAAGAGCTCGTCTTGCCACCAATGACTCACCAACTACAGTACATTCCCCATCATAGGCGTCTTCAAGAGGTGGCACGACATCTTCTTTTTCTTCTTCTTCATCTTTCGAAACGAGCTCTCCTTGTGGCGTAATCACCATTACCCTCTTATTCGGGCACTCACGAGCTAGGTGACCCCTACCTTGACATTTAAAACACTTAATGTCATGACTTTTAGTCGTAGTTAGCTCGGTATTACCTTGTTTCGGTGCAGCAACTTGTTTGGCATCTTTAGAGGGCTCAGTCCTCGGCTTGTATGATGAAAATTCATTCTGTTTAAGGGTTGATTTCCATGTATTTGGAGCAGCCGCATTTGATCCCCTCCTAATCAAGTTTCTTCTCCTCATTTGTTGCTCAATTTTGATGGCCATGTGCACCATGTCTTCTACTTCTACATAATGCTGCATCTTCACCCGATCATGGATTTCTGAGTTCAATCCTTGCAAGAACCTTGCCATAGTTGCCTCATGGTCCTCTTCCACATTGGCATGGATCATAGCAATCTTTATCTCCTTATGATACTCATCAACACTCCTACTACCTTGGGTGAGGCATTGAAGTTTTTTATACAACTCTCGATAGTAGTAGCTTGGGATGAACCGCTTGCGCATGACCGTTTTCATTCCTCCCACGTCTCCATGGGATGTTCTCTATTTCTCCTTCTTTCTTTTAGCAACTTATCCCACCAAACAATAGCATAGTCAGTGAATTCAATTACAGTAAGTTTTATATTTTTTAACTCGGAATAATGGTGACAATCGAAGACCATCTCCATCCGCTTCTCCTATTCTAGATAAGCCTCAGGATTGCTTTTCCTTGGAACGATAGAATCTTCACCCTGATGCTCCCCAGATTATCATCCCTTCTCGGCCTACATATTCTAGCTTCTCTATTTTCGTAACCACACCCAAACATACCCCAGTTTATATGTGGTTCTTCAAACTCTCTAAACTATCATCATCTTCTATATCTCCCCATTGTCCACCAGGTGGTACATACCTAGGTTGCCTAATGGAATTATTTTGCCTCTGCCCCCTAGGTGTTTTCTCCTCCAACCTATCTATCCTTTTATGCAATGGTTCCAATTCATCTGTCTCATCTCCCCCATCAGCGCTTGTAATTGTAGGTTTGGATGGGCTCGTTGTTGAATCTTCTCGGTTGAGTTTTCTTCTTGGTTGAGCGACATGCTTAAGATCAAGAAAACAGGATTAAGGAAACTCACTAGCACTCCCTCACGTGTTTCACTCACTAGATTTGGCTTTTGTTTTGATGTTCTCTGTTGCCTTTTTCCATTCTTTTGTATCTTCTTAGATTCTTAATCAGACTCAAGGAACGACCAAGAATCAAGCAGTAATTCAAATTGAGAATTCAACCAACCAACCACAAGAGTAAAAAAAAGTCAAAAAAAAAAAACTTCAAAAGAAAGCAAAAAACATCTGCCAAAAGGAATAAGAACAAACAAAGTAGATTTGTTTAAAAAGAAAACAACTTACCATAAATAAAGGCCTTCCAAAAGAAATAAGACAAACAGAGAATATTTGTTTAAGTAAGGAAACAACTTGCCTAAAGGCCTTCCAAAAGGAACAAGACAAACAAAATGGATGTGTTTAAAAGAGAAAACAACTTGCCATAATTGCTCCTCAATCACTAATCCCCCTTTCTTTTTTATGAAGCATTCATTTAACTTCTTAGAATGATCAAAATCATTCAAAATTCATGCTAAAATGTCGTAAAACAGAATGCACCTCAATAAAGCAACTTTTTAACTCCTGTTCAACTTTCCTTTTTGTTATTCCTTCTTTCTTCCTTACTTACTTCTTTTCTTTGTTTTTATTTTTTTTTAACTCAAACTCAACACAATAGGATTAAGAATATAAGAACAAAAGAAACATAATAGAACAAAGAACAAGAAAATGTATAAAGGAATAAGAAAGGAATGAAACAAGAACAAAGATAACACGAAACAAGATTTAACCTTTTGACTGTTAACCCAATTAATGATTTTAATGGATAACAAAAACCACATGAATATGTATATTCCTTGTGTTACTAATGATTTTGATTAAGTATTTTAGAAATTTAAATGGTTAATCAATCAAAATTTAAAAAAAAATTAAGTTTGATCCTATGTCTAGTGTTGAGTGTCAAGTTTCAGCATTTAGAGCTGACCCCAGAAGTCTAAGAGCTGACTCTGGAGCATATCGGAACAGTTTGACACTTTCGGCATGCAGTAGAGCGACTCCACTAGAAAGACAAAAAGTTCTCAATTCTGCATCGAGCTAGAGCTGACTCATGCAGAGATTAGAGCCGACTCCATCGATTATACATAGTGTATTTTTCGGGGCTTTAGTCGAGCCGGCTCCTGTATTTCCTAGAGTCGACTCTCGCACTTAAAGGTGTCGACCCCTCGAAAAGCCAGAGCCAACTCCATGACGGATAGAAGTTCATATTTCGCACATCTCGTGTTAGAGCTGACTCCAAGTTTGCTGGAGCCGACTCCAACCTATCAGGGGCGGACTCTAGAGGTATCAGAGATGACTCCAAAC
>UESW01001317.1:416434-433379 GCA_900491605.1 Calamus simplicifolius
ATGTTTCGCACATCTCGTGTTAGAGCTGACTCCAAGTTTGCTGGAGCCGACTCCAACCTATCAGGGGCGGACTCTAGAGGTATCAGAGATGACTCCAAACTTTGACATTTCTCCAATGGATTTCAATGGCTCTTTCCTTTTTCGTGCTAAACTCATTCTCAAGCATTTTTAACGGCTAGTTTTCTTCTAAAAGAGAATTAAAAGGAGGTTATAAATAAGGGCCAAGGAACTGTTTTGAAAAAAAAAAAGAACACAAGAGAGAAAACAAAAAGAAAAAAGCCCAAATTCGAAATCCCTCTTATTTGAAACTAAGATTAAGAAAATCCAAAGCATTCGTAGGCCAATCTTGAAGGATTTTCACCAAATCAAAAGGAGAAGAAGAGAGCCCTAGTTCTTCAAAAGCCTCTACATCAAAGATTCTTTCAAAGCTTCAATCTTAACCTAAGAAAGATCATTTCTAAGGAAAAGAAGAAAAGAAGAAAAACCCAACTTCAGAAATCTCCTAATCAGTCTCTTCTATTTCTAATTTCATTATATTATCTTATTTTCTCATTTGAGGAGCTTTATATCTGTTGTAATCTTTTCTCTATTACATTTACTTATTGATTCAATCAGGGGATTGAATCAAGGAAGACAGTTTGGCCTTATTCAAGCTAGGAGGCTTGTGATAGATTTTGTGTTGGTGATCCTGTGAAAACCAGCTGAGTTTGTTGTGATCCCATTGTAAAACAACAAGTTTGAGTTGTAAGCTTGTAAAACAACTCTGCTGTAATCAGGGTGATTATAGTGTGGGCCCAAGAGTTTCTTGGGAGTGGATGTAGGTGTAGCTAACACTGAACCACTATAAATTTCTTATGTTTATCATGCTTTGTCTCTCTTTCTCTCTACTCTATTTGTTATATTCTGCTTTGCTCTCTTAGCATTACTCTCACTACATTCTTTGTGCAATACTTTGAGAAATAGTTTTTAAGCTTTGAAATTTTTAAGAACCCAATTCACCTCCCCCTCTTGGGTTGCCATTTGGGCCAACATTGATGCTAATTTTTTTTTTGGATATCAATAAAATAAGAATTAAAAGGATAGCCAAACTTGCCTTAGAATCAGGTTCTGATACCAAATGATATGAACCTCGCCGACAAGGCAATGAAATCCGATACTAAATCTGGAATCAAACCCCAAAATTTTTAAGGTACAAGTTTGTTGAGCTCTAATCTGTTACCTAACAAGATAAGAACCAAAGATCATAGATAGAAAGACGCCACACCTAGAATCTCAAGAACGCTCAAGAACTCTAGACGATATGTCGGTTGTTTGAACGCCATAAGAATTAACTTAATAAGTTCAATAGTCTTCTCAAGAAAATAAGAAGAACACAAAAACCTTACAAACTCATCAATAATAATCTGCAAATAAAACCAAAGGGTTTACAATATATAGAGTCGAATTTCAACTCTACTAAGGACCCAATGCAAGCTAACTTGAAAATCCATAATGGCATTTTTGAAGCTGAAATTAATCCCCAAAATGACTAAAAATATTCAAAAATAACATATAAGGTAACTAGAAAAGTCATTCCTCAAAAGGTGCCCATAAATTACATATATGGAGTCCACAAATAAGAAGGTATGCCAAAATTATGAATCTGATAAGTTGGCCTTCAAGAATGGCTAGAAAACATGTTCATTTTAAGAAAAAACTTCTAGAGCCTTAATCACGTTGACCAAACACTCTTGGATTTGTTTTGGACTCTTATCGGGCCTCCATGTGTAAGCCACTTTGCTAACTTGCTGAACTAGCCTATTTAAAGCTTCCTTTAAATGCTTAGCTCTAACTCTAAGTTTTGTAATTGGCCCGCTTGAAAGAGACAAAGGATCATGAGAATGCCAATTATGCTTGAGTGTAGCTCCGTTTGCATCACCGGTTCTGACACTATGTCTAAGGGCGGTGCAGCAAGCGCGCATCGAGTGCACGGATTGGTTGTACACCTGTGCTGCCACTATGCCGAGACCCAATGGGCCTTGTTGCGTATCGCACGTACGGTGGCAAGGGCATGCGGCCAATTTGCATGCCCAGTGCGTGCTTGCTGCACCGCAGGGCGGTGCAGCAAGTCTTTTCCGACGTTTTAAACCCTGGCATAATACCATTACACCCAAGGAAAACTCTGTTTACCATGCGCAGTGATTGATCCGTGCGTCCATGTATCAAGAACATTTTTATCCTTTCTTCGCCGCATGCATGGCCACATGCGCAGACTAATCACTGTGCATAGTGCGCCTCTTCCTGCATCGCACATGGTGCACAAAGAATTTTCCTACACCCAAACGTTGGACAATTTAGAGCTCAAATTCTTTCAGGCTGAGCTAGAGCTAACATTTTACTGAGGTCTACGCTAACATTTTATTGAGGTCTACCTTAGCCCTCAGCCTGGCTTCATCATAGCATGCATTAGCTTGAGGAAACATGCTTTGTGCATTGCGTGCAGTGCAGAACGTGTGCATCGAGTATAGTGATTTGTCCATGTGCACAAGGGATGCAAAATGCGACATGCTCTGCTCCATAAAAAATTAATTTTTGTTGAGTTTTCTTCGCGCGTAGATGAATCACAGCATGCGATTCTGCACCGTACGTGATGCACAAGGCATTTCCTTATCTTGAGCTCTGAACTCCGAGCTCATTAATAGCAGGCCTAAACTCTCCTGCCTCTTCTTGAAGCTTTCTTCTCTTCCTTCATCGCTGAAAAGCTATAATAAATTTATTAACAAGATCAATTTGATAATAAGAGAAGATCAACTATATAAATATATCAAATCTAGTAACAAAAAATCTTATATATGATTGTCTTATATTGTATGTGCCAAGGTGTAGTAAGCCTTGCATGCTCCTACAATTTGTTTTAAGAGTATGCAATCATATCGCATTTATCGCTAGACTAGGCTCCAGTTCGGAAGCCATGACAGCTAGTTTCATTCAGACTATTAAAATTTTTAAGATTTAGTTAAAATTTAATGCAAGTTTAATTTAAATTTTAGCTTGATTTTGAATTATTAAGATGATCATGTTAAACATGTTCTGCTCATTTCAAAACTAAGCTTGATAAATGGTCCTTCCGTCTATGCATATGCATTGACCTTATCTAGAAGCATGGACCTGGCCCAGATAACCAGTTACAATTCATTGCCGTGAAAATAGTAAATCCTAACGATGGCCGCGGAGAGATCCCTTCTGAGCGATCGATTGGTGATAGATGATGCAATCTAGATGGTTGCCATCGAGAGAAAGATCAAGACAGAACAAGAACCGTGATCAAAGATCACAAAAACTCAAAAAATATGATACCAAAGGAAATATAAAGAATAAAATCACATATCGGTGCAGAGATCACAAACAAAGACCATGCCAAAAGCATCCACAGAGCCGCAAATCGATCAACCTACAAAGAAAAACCAAGCCAAACATACGACAGCCCTATTCACAAGAAAGAAAGGAAAACCTAAAAAAAAATAGCTAAAATATTTTTCATAAAAATTGAACGCTAAAAAACGTTGAACGCCACTCGGGCTAAGGACAAATTTGGGGTTTTGAGGTTAGTATTTATTGATTAAGGGCCTGTTTGGATGGAAGGAAATCAAGAGGAAGGAAAGGAAAAAAATCATAAGTTTTTTTGTTTGGAAGGAGGGTGAAAGAAAAAGTAGAAAGAAAATTGTTAATCCCTAAATTGGAGGTAAACTAAGGGAGGAAAAAAAGTTTTATGGAAGACTAAAATATCTTTTTATTTTTTATTCTTTATTCTTTCATTCGGTATAATTGTTACCTAATTCTTTTCCTTTTTTTCTCCTCCCTCTATCCTAAGAAGATAATTGATATTATCCTTCCTCTTCCCTCCATCCTTTTCAATCAAGAGAAAGAGAACAATCCTACCTTTCCCTTCTTTTCCTTTCATTCCTTTACTTCTTTTTACTCTTTCCTTCCTTTCCCTCTACAGATCCAAATATAGCCTAAAGCGGTACTAGTTTGACGCACTTGGATGCATGCGTTGATGACGTGTGTACGCCACAATTTCAATTCCAAAATGATTGAATGCGAGCCTGTTAGAGAATTAGATATATAACCGACGACATCATTAAATGCTTCAGTTGTTTACCCCATGGCTCGTGTGACTACATAGGTGTCAAAAGAAGAAAAAGACTACAATGTTTTGAAAATTAGATCGGACAACAAACTGGCTTAACATTTGGACCGTCGTCAATTGGATGAATAATATAATAATTAATTTTTAATTTGATAATATAAAATAATAAAAATATAAATATAATTCAAATAAAAAATTAAAAAAATCTAAAAACTGCCCCAAGTTTATGATGATAAAGTTTTGAGCTCACTAAGGTTGACATATTTATATAATACATATGTGGCCTAGTGAAAATTTGTTAGAATTATTTTTATATTTAATGCTACAAATATAATTATTAAATATGTATGATCATCATTAAACAAGTCAAAATTAATATGATCTAATTTGGAGTAAAGTTTATGACTTAAGGGCATGAATGTTATGATATTATTGTATGAATACCAAAAGTAAAATTTCTAATTTGATGAGAGACCAAATTAGAAATAGCAAATTAGTAATCGTCTTGCGGCAGTTGTATAAAAAGGAGTTATGGTGGTCTCTGATTTGTAGGAACAATTTTTCTTCGCTTGTATCCCCATCAAGAAGCAATAAGGAACTAAGGATAAATTACAAATTTGAAAGGTCATGATTATTCAAAAAATTGATTCAATGAATCCTAGTATGCTTGTGCTATTTTCTATTTGTTTGATTTAAATTTCTTTTGAATTGAATTTGGCCTAATTTTGAAATTTTTTTCAACAAGTTTTCTATTCTTTTTCCTTTTGCTCCCGTTTGCTTGGTTTTCGGGCTTAACGATCCGATTGACTTCCATTTCTCCTCTCCCATCGACCGGATATGGCCACCATGCCTTTTCTGGATTCCATCCGACCTGCTGCTCCTTGGAATGGTCTATTTTTCTGACCTCACCATGCCACGTCTTGTGCTCCACGGCACTAGCCTCTTCTCCCTCTACGCCTCGCATAGCATGGACCGCTTCAAAGTTCTCTAGTCCATCCCCTCGGTAGCGCCGGGTCTTTTGTCCTTCCTAGCTTTCCTCATTGGATCGAGATGCAGATATTCCAAATCCCAGACATGGACGTAGGTTATATTCCTGAGTTGGTTGGAGTTTAAATTGAATTGGAATTCTTTTTTTTCCTTATCTGGATTGAGATTTTTGGCTACTGAGATCGATGGATTTGGGTTCCATTTGCGTTAAATGGTTCGTTGCTACTCAAATTATCAAGTTTTTGTTAATCTTTTCTATTTTAGTTCGTGTAAAGATCAGCTATCAAGGTTGAATTTTCTTGCTTAAATAAAAAAATGGTGCTGGTCGATCAATTGGGGCTTTCACTGAGATGAAGAAAATTTTCTAGTTGTTCCCCTTTTAGTTTTCGAGCTCGATGAAACAAAGCTACGAGAGAAAAAAAGGGAGATGGAGGAAAGCTATTGGCAGAGGAATTTGGTGCAGTCATTTTTTGGTTGGAATTTTTTTGATGACCACCAGGCTCTCCTGCCGCTTGTTTAGAGACGCGTGCTTCTTGGCACTTGGAAGATGGAAAATTCTTTATCCTTGTGCACGGTATAGAAACGCATGCATTACGCATGATGATTGATTTATATGCATATGATTATATATGCAATATAAAAAAATAAAAATATTTTTGATGCACCTGATACAAAGACTTTTTTCTTGCAAAATATTAGCGGTACAAGACCATTGCATGGCCCATGGGCCTGGACCACGTTTTGGTCTGGATCATGGCTAAATGTTAGGCCGACATTTATAATGGGTCAAGGCATAATTATGCCTTGCTTTTCTTTGAAGACGTATGGTTTAACTTGATTATTATTGAATTGTCTTTGATGACTACTACTATATATATATATATATATATATATATATATATGCCAACATTTTACTATCACTAACTACAAACGTTTTTGCTTTTACCAAAGGGGCATGCATGTTGGCCGCCATTGCTCCCTTGACTAAGCCTACCTATTGATCCAATTAACTTATTTAATTAAAATTTAAGTTATAAATATATAACACATTTCTTTCCAACTCAATATGAAACTAAAGTTAAAATATCACAATCTCCCCTTCTTAATATCGTATGTTGCAAGTTAACTAAAATCTACCCTCGGATAGTGCTTTCCTTATTTTCACCAACTTGCATATATTGATACAATTTGTAATGCATCAAGTCCTACTGCGTGGCTTAAAAACTTGAGCAAAAATTAATGGATAGCAAGTAATCTTGAGTTATAAGCACATAACATATTTCTTTTCTATCCGATGTGAGAATAAATTTAAGGTATCAAAATCTAAATCAATCAATAAAGTTTATCATAATGTTTTATGAACAAATTAAAGGCAAGACATAGCTATCACAATAGGAAATCTTCGTTTAGTGTGTTGGTCCAAACAGCCATACATATACATACGTACACAAACATACATACATACATACATATACATACCAATATACAAACATACATATACATATACATACATACATACATACATACATATTTATATATATACATGCACAAGCATACATACATACATATACATATATACATGCACATACATACATATACATGCATGCATATATACATATTATAAATTAATACATACCTAACACCTTATTAGATGTATCCAACCAAAAGCAATAACAGTCGTCGAAAGAAAATATAGCTTATGGCTAGTAAGACCGATAACCAAAATGAAATAACAAAAGCAGAAAATATGATGAAAACATAACAACAACCATAAAGACAACGACGAAATCATCAAAAACACCACCATGCACCATTTTTCCTTTTTATTTTCATTATCTGAAAACCAAAATTTATTTGTCATTCAACAAAATTGTGTAAATCTGCGGTCAACATAAATTTACTCTTCGACGAACTACACCCAAGCTTTCAAAGCCTTTAAGATTCAATTATTTCATTAAAAACATCCTCACTTCCCAACATTTTAAGATCGGTTTACGTAAACACTTTAGCCCACGATCCAAAGAACCACATACAGCATCGAGAACCACAAACACCACCGTCCTCCCACTTATAGTGGTGCAACTTCGGCCGGGTTCAACCAAACCCGACTTGTCGAACCCGATTTGCAGCAGTACTTGAACTCATTTTTGCCCAACCCGAACCCGAAGAATTCGGGTTTAACCTGAACCAATTTGCAATTGACTGGTCTCGGGTTGTGGTCAACCCAAAGCCGAGGTAATCCGAACCCAATTTGCAAGGCCGCAATACATGACACGTCTCGCAAGTCTTCGATTCCCGAATGGATGCCGCCGCTCAAGCCTAGTTCAACCTCAATGATGTTGTAGGGGCGGACGGTGGAGGCGAGAGCGAGGCGATCAGGGGGCTGGGAGCCAAGGCTCGAATGATCGGGAGATCTCTCTCTTTTCTTCCTTCGAAAGCAAATCGATAGAGATAAGAGAAAGAAGGGAAGAATCTTTGTTGGGAGAGAAAGAGGACGGATATTAAGGGTAAGGTGGGCGAGGATTAGAGTTTCCTAGGGCGGGAGTTGGGGGGAGTCGTGGTTTCTCTTCCCCTTGGCTCTTGATTGTTGGTTGCAGGGTTTGGGGTCTTTAAAGCTGGGTGGTTGAGATGAACGGCGAAGGGTAGGGGAGGATCGGCTATCGAGCGGCGGCACGATGTACGAGATGAATAGCAATGGACCTCGGGGGTTGGAGTCGGAGTATGTACGAAATCTCCACTCTCTTCAAGCACATCAAAGCTCCAGTTTTATCTCGTAAGTTCTCGATTCTTTGTGTATCCCTAGTTTCGGGGCAAAAATCTACATTTGAAGAAGTTTTTGATTGTTTACTTGATTGGATTTTTAGGGATTTGATTTGTGGCATAGATATCTTGGAGTAGATCCGAAGGGTTTCGGATAAAGAAGCTATTTGATTTTCTTCAAGAAAAATCATATGTTGCGGTAATTAAGTTTTATTTTAGGGGATTGTTGTGGTTTCTTTGATTGGTTTGGATCGGCATGGATTTCGATCTCGTTGGTAGCCCTGAGTATAATCTAGTTTCTTTTTATACATTTTTAATGTTGGTATATGAGCAGATAGAGGAAAGAGAATAGTTTTATCTTTAAACAGTTGGTTGGTGATACAAGGAATTTTGATTCTAGATATTTGTAAGGGATTAAGAAACCAGAAGAAGAAGAAATCTTCTTCCTTCTATTGGTCAACAATCACAGGCAATCCCAATAACGTAAAACAATGATAACGACCAAAACCCAAAAAATCCACATCAAGATAACAATTTTTAACAAGGATGCAATAGGAGCTAGCGAAAGAAAGATTGAGATGAAACGGCTAGTGTGCTTGAAAGAATCAATGATTATCGGAATCGAAAGATATGCCAGTTTCTTAAAAGAATCGCAGTTTCAGTCATCGGGTTTTGTTAGTCTGATCAAGAACTCACTGGATCGAAAATTTTTAAAAATCATATAAATCAAAAATAAATTTTTAGTTCATGGATAAAGGCCAAAAGAGGAACAAATATGAGGATACTTGTAAGAAGACCTTTTGAAATTAATGAATTATTCCATTAAAGAAAAAAAAGATTAGTAGAGATCGTAAACCGTGATGAAGGAAGAAAGAGCAGCGATGATAGTGGCGGAGCATTACTAATTTTTACTCATAAGGTTTAGTTCATGGATAAAGGCCAAAAGAGGAACAAATATGCGGATACTAGTAAGAAGACCTTTTAAAATTAATGAATTATTCCATTAAAGAAAAAAAAGGCATAAAAACTACTATTTCAAAACCTTCTTTTACGAAGAGTGAATTGTTGCATCATATTTTGCGAGCTCACCATGGACAAGATTAACAAATTAAATCAAGTGAAGTAGGAGAAAGAATATTAAAGGGAAGAAGAACAAACAAATTTGTCATTAGTCATACATAGAATGTAAGGATTCAAAGCACTTTAAGAAGGTGTCAAATTCCTATTCTTCTTCATAAAGTAAAACATTGCCAATACTAACATGAATCTCTTCCTAACCATTAAAAAAAGCCCTAATCTTAACATACTTTCATCTAGCATAAAAAATACCTTATAGCCTAATTTTCACCATCATATACAAATCGAGTTTGTGTATTAAAAAAAATACAAAATGGCTCATCCATATATTTTATTTAGATAATAAATAAGATAATCTATTTATTATTTTAATTCTCATGGATAAGAACAAAACTTACAGAACTATAGGCTAAATTAGATTTTTACCGAATTCATAAGATCTATGGGTGTGGTATATGTAAATCAATGTCGATGTGTCATATATAGGGTTGCAAATAGATTAGATTGACCCGCATATAATTTTAGAATTTATCAACCTAGACGGTCAAATCTATCTTATAGTTATTTAAATAAAGCCATATTTTAAATATAAATAGGACAGGGATTGCAATACATTTGAATTGAGCTGAATTCAATTTCTTATAGATACATTATACAATGACTTATTTCATATGATTCCAAATTGAGAAACATCTTAGAGAATTTCATAATAATAAATTTTCATATAACGACTTTACTAGCAACTAACTAAAAGTAAATTTTATTTTTCCTGCATAATTTTGTTGAGCACTAGGAAGATAAGATTTTTCATTAAAAACCTAAAATAATTTTATGTCATGTTTATCACAACGGTAAATATGGGATTTTTTTTTTCATTTTGAAATCATATAATCATAATTATTTATGAATAATGTTAGTTAATAATTATAATTATTTTAATATTTTAATATCATACAACAAAATCAAAACTAAAAGGATATTTAAGTTGAAGTACAAAAATGTGTTCTTAATTTTAAGGAAAAAAATAGTTGATGCTCTAATCCACTCCAATAAACATTGATTTTTTTTTATTGTGAAGTATTGCTGACATCTAACTAAAATCCAAGTTGCTGAATTATTAATTGCAACTTATATGCAACGTTTTATTATATTATTATGATTATTAATTTACTATATTATAATAGGTATTCAATTATATGGAGTAAATATTAAGTCAACTCAACTCAACTCAACTCAACTCTAAGCCTTTTTCCAACTACATGGGATTGGCTACATGAATCTGCTTCCTCCACTTTGCTTTATTTAGGACTAAGTTAATACTCAAATTATAAATAGTTATATTTTTAATTATTTTATAATATTAGTTTAGGTGTATCTTTACCTCTATCATTACCATAGATTATTAAAAAATTACTCTTTTTAACTAGAGCATCTAAAAGTCTTCGTCGTATATGTCCAAACCATCTTAATTGATTTTTTTCTTATTTTTTTTAATTAGGGCTACTCCTATCATTTTTTGTATATATTTATTTATAATTCTATCTTTTAAAGTTTTACCATATATTAATTGTAACATGCGCATTTCACATGTTGTTTCAGCATTATCTAACACTTTGTTCCATATATCATAGCTGGCCTAATAGTGATTTTATAAAATTTTTCTTTCAATTTAATGGGATGCATCGATCATACAATATTTTCAAAGCACTCCTTCATTTAATATATCCTGCTTTAACTCTATGATTTACATCTTCAAATATTTACCTTCTTGCTAGATAATTAATCCTAAATATCTAAATTTTTTACTCCTTGATATTTCTTGGCTTGCAATCTTCATTATCTCTTCATTTATTTTATTACTTTCACTAAAATTATATTTTATGTGTTCAGTCTTAGTTCTATCAATCTTGAAACCCTTAGATTCTAAAGCCTCTCTTTAAATCTCTAACTTAGCATTTAATCCATATTTAGTTTCATCAATAAATACTATATTATCTGCAAATAACATATACCATGTGATATCATCTTGAATATGTTTGGTTAATTCATCCATAACTAATACAAAAAGATACAAACTTAAGGTAGATCTTTGATATAAATCTACACTAATTAAAAACTCACTAGTTTTTTTTATTGTTGTTTTGACAATAGTTATTGCTCCATTGTACATATCTTTTATCAATTCTATGTACCTTTTGGTAACTCTTTTTTCTTTAAAACTCATCATATTATTTCTTTAGGTACTTAATCATATGCTTTCTCTAAATCAATAAAAACTATATAATGAACTTATTTCTCTTTTCTATACCTCACTATCAATCTTCTTAATAAATAAATAGCTTTCAAGGTCGATCTTTCAGTCATAAATCTAAATTGATTATTTGATACCAAAGTTTTAGCTCTTATTCGATTTTCTATTACTCTCTTCCATAATTTCATTGTATGACTCATCAACTTAGTCCCTCTATAATTTGCACAATTTTGAATATCTCCTTTATTTTTGTATATAGGTATTAATATATTTTTTTTCAATCATCCAATATTCTTTTAGTTGCTACAATTTGTTAAATAAATTGGTTAATCACATAACTCTAATTTCTTCTAAGCCTTTTCAAACCTCAATAGGAATCGTATATGACCCTAATGCCTTTGCATTTTTTATTTTACTCAAAGCCTTTTTAACCTCAAGCATTCTAGATCTATAAAAAATTTATTTTTATTTGTTACTCCTATGTTATCACATCCTTCTACCCTTAAATTTACTAAATTATTTTTATTTAATAATTTTTTAAACTAATTTTTTATCATTCTTTATCTTATTTTCTTTTACTAAGACTTTTTATCTTCATCCTTAATATATTTAATATAGTTAAGATCTTTTATTTTTAGTTTTGCTAGTTTATATATAGTTTTTTTTATCTTCTTTCATATATAATCTATTATATAAATCATTATAAGCTTTAAGTTTAGCATTACTTACCACTTTTTAGCTTTTTTCTTTGTATTTCTATACTTTTTAAGACTTTCGTCATCCCTAGCATCTTGCCAAATTTTATAGTTTATCCTTTTAAGCTTAATGATAACTTAAACTTCTTCATTCCACCACCAAGCTTCCTTTCCTAGTGATCCTACTCCTTTTGATTCTTCTAAAACTTCTTTTGCTATATTTTTGAAACCACTATCCTTATTCATATTCATTTTTCTTACTAACTTTTTTAAAATAATTCTAGTTTTTCTCCTTTCAAATTTCACTATTTAATTTTTGGATTAATAGTTTTATATTTTACTTTAAATGTTATTTTTATCCATATGTCTACTGCCATTATCCTATGTTATGAAGTTAGACTTTCTTCTAAAATAACTTTAGAGATTTTGCATGTTATTTTATTAAACTTTCTAGCTAAAAAAAAAGTTTATTTGGCTTTTATTAGATCTACTTTTAAATATTATTAAATATTCATCTCTCTTTTTAAAATAAGTGTTTGCTATTGTGAGATGATATGCCACTATAAAATCTAATATGCTCATGCCGGCTTCATTCCTATCTCTAAATTTATACTCTCTATGCATCGTTTCATATCTATCACTCTGTTTACTTACATATCCATTAAAATCTTCTTTTATATATATTTTTCTTCTTGTGATATTGTAGAGCCTGGTGTGGTACTCCAAAGCTTAAATCTAGGGTGGAGGTTTGTAGGCTCCACAGGGTTAAGGCCCAGGTTGTTGGGTCTTGAGGGGGCTAGTCTATCATTGGGCTGGGTTTGGGCCCAAGGTGTGGGTTGGTCCAAGGAGTTTTTTAGGGTTTATTATCCATATAATAAGGCACCGGTTCATGTGTGGTGCTGGTTTTATTTTGGTGACCGTCATGGGGACGGGTTATATATAGTCATGTAACGATGATGATTATAGATGAATGAAAGAAAACCCTTTTTTCCCTAGAATAAGCTATCCCTTCTCTTCCTCCTCCTCTCTTTCTCACATATAGATGCCCTAGGTTTCTAGGGTTTTATTGCTGCCATCTCTGCCCTAGCCATCTTCTTGGAGCCGCCTCTCTCAAGGAAGGAGAAGGAAGAAACCCTAGCAGTACCTTCTCCTTGGGCAGCATCTCTTGATTTTCTGGATCAGATCTGAAGGTTCACGTGAGGAAGAAGAGAGGCCACGACCCTCTCTTATAATCTTGGGGCGCAAGAAACCAAAGAAAATCGTAGTTGCTAATCAATCTGGGAAAATTACCAAGATCAAGATCAAAATTCTGCTGCAGAATTTTAGCAAGGGATATCATCTTGCTTCCGCATCTCCACACGACTTGGGGCTGGTCGAATGCGTGCTATGCTCCAAGGGTAGAAAGAGGACGATCCACTCTTCACATGCCTGACATTTGTATTTCCTTGGCTACATTAGCACAAGCCTGACATGAAGGCTGTATTGGAAATAGGACTAATGTCACCAACCCTTTGTCTTGGTACTAATATTTGGATAAATAGACCTTGCAGTGGTGGAAGCTTCACACTAGGATGTCTGAAGGGATGGTAACATTAGTTTTCGATCCCCATACCATTGTATTGAACTCTCCTATCTAGGCTAAGGAAATACAAATGTTGGGCTCGTGCTATCTTTTTCTCTCTCTCTCTATTTTTTTTTTCTTTAAATTTGGAGCGAAGGAGATCCCTTCCACTCAAGCTTTTATTGAATGATTAGAAGCAATGGGCTTGTGCTATCGATACTCCAAAAGCAACATAAACACAAAAATAGCTTTTGTTGGGTTTGGGGTTTGTGAAAAATACAAATATTGATAGTTCGGTTCCTTTATATGCAATTTTAAATAACTTTTTGGTAGCTTAAATTATACACATACCTCACATTTTCCATTTGTACTTTAGATATTAAATTTAAATTTACCATACTCTTAATAGTATTAAGCAAGGTCTACAGAATCGATACCAAAAGCTATACCAATAAATTACCATATAATAAAGACTATATAATATGGCCTCTATAATATTGTACTTACCTTGTACTGAGACAAGATTGTAATACTTTTTCTCTCTCAGCCATAATATAGCTTGAAACTGGATGGTACAAGTCAATAAAGGGCTATTCTACTCAATTTAGATAGGTTATATTCATACCGAATTGAACCTTGATACCATATTGGTATGATACAATTGGTGCAAGTTAGTATGATAGATCTTAGTCTTATGATTTAGATGACTTAGTTTATTATGCCACAAATTAAAAGACACAAGGTTATAATAGAAAAATCAATATTAAATTCAATTTGAATAATTTATCAAACATATAAATTTAATTCTCAAGAATTGAATGGAATCAATCAAACCCCTTGGAACACCTATGAGTCCTTCATGCAAATTGGATAAAGATGAAGACGGTAAGAAAGTTGATCAAAAGAGACCCTTCCAAAAGAAGAAATCTAGATTTAAGATGGAAGGAGAAAAAGAAAAGAAAAAGGACAAGGACAAAGAGAAAGACCCCTTGATTTGCTATGAGTGTAAGAAATCGGGGCACTTTAGATACGATTGTCCTCAACTGAAGAAGACTTTTAAGAAGAAGAAGAAAGCCTATGTTGCAACTTGGAGCGACAGCGATGAATCCTCTTTGGAGGAAGAACAAAAAGAGGTTGCCAATATTTGCTTCATGGCAAACGAGGATGATGAGGTAAATTCTGAAAACCCTTATGATGATTTTGCTTTCGATGAATTATTTGAAGCTTTCAATGAACTAGTAGATGACTTTAAAATCTTGAAAAAGAAATACAAGTCTTTGAAAAATGATAGCTCAATTTTTATTAAAGAAAAAGACAATCTTACTAATGAGATTAAAATACTAAAATCTGAAAATGATAATTTGACAAAAGAAAAGGAATCAATTTCTAATGAAAATGATAAATTAAAGAAGGAAGTTGATAAATATAAAAGTATCGTTGATAAATTTACTTATAGTTCTGAAAAACTTAATTTATTGTTAAGTAATCAAAGAGCTATATATGATAAAGCTGATTTAGGATATAGACCTAACTTAAAACAAAAATTTGTCAAAAACTTTTTTAGAAAAGAACAAAATAGAGATAATGTTACATGTCATTATTGTAACAAGAAAGGTCATAAATCCTATGAATGTGATGCAAGAAACAGTAACAAAAAATTAAATAATAAAGGTAAGAAAATATGGGTTCCCAAAGGAACGATCTTTTATGCCACTAATCATGAAGGACCCAAGAAGGCTTGGGTACCTAAATATAAGACTTAATTATTTTGCAGGAGTGTCTTGCGGCCAAAAGATCAAAGCGAAAGTGGTATCTTGATAGTGGCTGCTCAAGACACATGACGGGTGACAAGGATCAATTCATCACCCTTGAGAGCAAAAGAAGAGGAGTTGTTACATTTGGTGACAATGGCAAAGGCCAAATCATGAGGTTTGGTAAAATTCAAATAACTCCCTCCACATATATTGAAAATATCTTATGTGTTAATGGTTTAAAACATAATCTAATAAGTATTAGTCAATTATGTGATAAAGGTTTTAAAGTATCATTTGAAGCATTAATCTGCACTGTTTCTAATCCCATTGATAATAGCATTATTTTTATTGTAAATAGAAATGGCAATGTACTTGATTGATTTAGACAATTTGTCTACTAGTAATCATTGCTTAGTTGCTAATAATGCTAATATGAATGAGATTGGTTGGTTATGGCATCGTAGATTAGGTCATGCAAGCACACACCTTATTTCAAAATTAATTAGAATGGATTTAGTAAAAGGACTTCCACAACTAGATTTTGAAAATAACAAAATTTGCGATGCATGTCAATTTGGAAAACAAACTAGAAATTCTTTCAAAACTAAAAATATTGTTTCCACTTCTAGGCCACTTGAACTACTTCACATGGATCTTTTTGGACCTACTAGAACCACAAGTCTAGGAGGAAAGAAATATGGTCTTGTGATTGTAGATGATTACTCTAGATACACTTGGTATTATTTTTAGCACATAAAGATGAGACCTTTCCATTGTTTTTGAAATTCTTCAAGAAGGTCACAAATGAGAAAAACAACACCATAGTGTCTCTAAGAAGTGATCATGACACTGAATTTGAAAATCATTTATTTAAAAACTTTTGCATAGAAAATGATATTCATCATAATTTTTTAGCACCTAGAACACCACAACAAAATGGAGTAGTTGAAAGAAAAAATAGAACCTTAGAAGACATGGCCCGTATCATGCTATGTGAAAGCAACTTACCAAAATTCTTTTGGGCGGAAGCTATAAACACGGCATGTTACATTCTTAATAGAGCTTTAATTAGGCCAATCATTAATAAAACTCCTTATGAACTATGGAATAATAGAAAACCAAACATAAGTTACTTTCATGCATTTGGTTGTAAATATTTCATTCATAATAATGGTAAAGATAATCTAGGAAAATTTGATGCAAAATCTGATGAAGGCATTTTCTTAGGATATTCAACATCTAGTAAAGCCTATAGAGTATTTAACAAGAGAAACTTAATTGTAGAAGAATCTATTCATGTAATTTTTGATGAATCTTTAGCATCGAGTTCTGAAAAGATTGATGATGAGGAAGATACAAACATTCTAGAAAGAGATATTGAAAAACTGAATATATATGTATCTTCATATCATGAACAAGAAGCTAAAGATAATGATTCTCCTAGTGTTGATGTTGTTGATGCAAATCATAATGATGTAGATCTTCCTAAAGATTGGAGATATGCCTATGGTCATCCAAAAGAATTAATTATAGGTGATCCATCTCAAGGAGTAAGAACTAAATTATCAATGAGAAACATCAATAATCATCTTGCATTTGTATCTCAAATTGAACCCAAAACTATTGAAGAAGCAGAAAATTATAATTGGATGTTAGCTATGCAAGAAGAATTAAATCAATTTGCTAGAAATAATGTTTGGACTCTTGTAGATAGACCTAAAGATCACTCTG
>UESW01001317.1:438296-467660 GCA_900491605.1 Calamus simplicifolius
CTTCGAGACACCCCTGTTGAAAGCTAACGACACCCTAGCTTTAAGGCAACGACACCCGTGCTTAGAACTGATCACGGAGAGAACCCCCGCGACACCCCTTGTCGAATTCGGCCGAAACTCCTCTGCGACACCCTAGTTGAAATCTCACGACACCCTAGAACCAATGCCACAACACCCGTGCGTAGAACTGACCGCGCAGAGAATCCCCGCGATACCCCAGGAGAATTGGATTTCGGCTGAAACTCCTTCGAGACACCCTTGTTGAAAGCTCACGACACCTAGCTTTAAGGCGACGACACCCGTGCTTAGAACTGATCACGGAGAGAACCCCCGCGACATCCCTTGTCGAATTCGGCCGAAACTCCTCCGCGACATCCCAGTTGAAATCTCACGATACCCTAGAACCAATGCCACAACACCCGTGCGTAGAACTGACCGCACAGAGAATCCTCGTGATACCTCAGGAGAATTGATTTCGACCGAAACTCCTTCGAGACACCCCTGTTGAAAGCTAACGACACCCTAGCTTTAAGGCGACGACACCCGTGCTTAGAACTGATCACGGAGAGAACCCCCGCGACACCCCTTGTCGAATTCAGCCGAAACTCCTCCGCGACACCCCAGTTGAAATCTCACGACACCCTAGAACCAATGCCACGACACCCGTGCGTAGAACTGGCCGCGCAGAGAATCCTCGTGATACCTTAGGAGAATTGGATTTCGACCGAAACTCCTTCGAGACACCCCTGTTGAAAGCTAACGACACCCTAGCTTTAAGGCGACGACACCCGTGCTTAGAACTGATCACGGAGAGAACCCCCGCGACACCCCTTGTCTAATTCGACCGAAACTCCTCCGCGACACCCCAGTTGAAATCTCACGACACCCTAGAACCAATGCCACGACACCCGTGCATAGAACTGACCGTGCAGAGAATCCCCGCGACACCCCAGGAGAATTGGATTTCGGCCGAAACTCCTTCGAGACACCCCTGTTGAAAGCTCACGACACCCGTGCTTAGAACTGATCACGGAGAGAACCCCCGCGGGCCTTCGAGAGTATAGAGAGGTCACAGTCTTCCTTCTGGGGCCTGCAAGAAAAGTTCTGGACCGGTGGTTCCGGCGGGGATCCTCCGACGATCAAGTCAGCGATCTGGAGAACAGGGATTTTTTAATGAAAGAGTCTAGATTGAGTCCCCTCCCCTCGTTGTGAGTCGGAGTTTTTATATACCAGTTCGGAGGTCCCTCTTACCCTTTGTTCGCAACAGTTGAATCCTCCCGGATGGTTGTCAGTTTTTGTTCCTTTGACGTGCCGCAAAGGACGGGCAGTAGGGCCAAACGTGGGGGGTCATGCCTGCCGTTAGTGGCGCCAAAGGAAGGCACGTTCGTTGCCCACGTCACCGAGCAAGTTCATAGTGAAATTATCCGCCACTCTCAAGGGAAGTGGGCCACGTAGCTTGAACGTGGGTGGTCGTTGCCGAAACCGACGCCAAGGCCGACGCGAAGGTCGAGATGGGCTGTGACCGACGCCGACGCCATTGCCGAGACCGACGCCGTGGTCGAAGTGGGCCATGGCCGAAGCCAAGATCGAGGTGGGCCGCGGAGGAGATAGGCCGTTGCCAAGGCCAATGCCGACGACATTGCCGAGATCGACGCCGTGGTCGAAGTGGACCGCGGTCGACGCCAAGATCGAGGTGAGCCGCTGCTATGATGAGCCCAAGGTCGAGAAGAGCGAAGTGCGCGGACCATGTTATATTGAGTTCGTGATCCCTCCATCTCGTGGGTCATGTGGTTTGATCAGTCGCATCAGCTTAAGGGACATCAGGCCAAAGCAGGGCTCCGTCAATTTCCTTCACGGTTCTTTAATGGCGTCGGCCTTGGGATCGTCGGCCATGGAGTCGTCGGCCTTGAGATTAGAGCAATTGGGAACGTGTGGCTTTATGAGGCCATAAACGCCATAATGACCAAAGGGCCCTTTTGAGGCTAAAGAAGGGCTCCGTCCATTTCCTTCCTTCACGGTTCTCTAACGGCTCCATCACATGATTTGATTAATATCCATCAATTAATTCTCTTACTTATAGATGCAGATAGAATCTCTGCTTTTCCATACCCACAAAACACATTTTTGTATATTAATAAACAGGCATGTGGAAGTACATGCTTGGAATTAAATGGCTTGATATTTATCACTTATGTAAAGAAATAATATGTAAAAAGCTAGAAAGGAAGAAGCAAATGACCAATTTGACATGAATTCTTTCTCATGACCAATTTGTTGCCGAACATCATGTACCCGAGCGGGAGAACCACTCCGACGATCATGATCGCCGCCCCGATCAGATATCTCAGCGGCCTTGCTCCACCTCCATCGATCTCATCATCTGGAATAACCCCACAACGCCAAACCCTAGTCGTCAATTTCATTCCATGGATCGCCCTATAAAAATCCCTAATATTGAGAATTCGAGGAGTGATAGGCTTACCGGCACCCTCGTTTCAATGGAAATGGCGAACGAGATGGAAGGGCAGGAAGCAGGCGGTCAGCGAGCGGAGACGGTAGACGGAGGAATGGGGCTGGTGGTGATCGATTCGAGATCGGGTCGCCCACGGCCACATGGACAAGGTCGAGGTATGGAGCAGCGAGCCTGGTCCGGTTCATGGCCTGAACCGATGGCGGTCTGGTGTCCGGTCTAACAGCGGACCCGATTATAATTTCCCTGTTTCCGCGGACTCTCCGACCCAAATCCCACAAACCAGGACCATGGCGGTTGCTGGAGGAGCCTCGTCGTCTTCCGCGTCGAGCTTCCTCCGAATCGCGAGGGGCTTCTTCTCCCGGGCGGTCCACTCGGCCAAAATCTCGGCGGGACCCGCCGCGGCCGTCCACGGAATCCATGTCTTCCAGTGCCCGGTACGTTTCTTGGTTTCTGTTGGCTCATTTGAGGAAGTGGTGGGGATGGGAGTTAGGGTTCTCGTTCTTTTGTCAGCAGGATGTGGTTGGAATTGTTGCCAAGCTCTCGGAATGTATTGCGTTGCGAGGGGGAAACATTCACAGTGTGGATGTGTTTGTTCCCGAGAATAAGCAGGTCTTCTACTCCAGGTGGTGGGTGTCATTACTTTCTTTCGCTCTAATCATTTGATTCAAATTTTGTTTATGTGAAATATTATTTAATGAATCTTTGATATTGCCTAGTTGCACTGTTAATTCAAAATAGGGTTCATCTCTTATGGAAGATGAAGATATTGTTTCCACAATTTTAATGGTTGTTCCCCTCTTTAATGAGTTATTCTTTCTCTATACCCTCAAAATCTGTATGTAAGCATAGCGAACTATGGTTACTTTCTGGTGGTACTTCTACTGATGCAACTGAAAAATGGCCTTGTTTTTATGAATGAGAAGGTGATGAAGAAGTGGCAATCTCATTGCTTCAAGGGGACGAATACTTCCTGACTACTGTTTTGAAAGAAGATAATATTCATGTGCATCTCAAGAAAAGGAAGTGATGGAGTATGTGTCAAATTTGATTTCTTTTTGCTCCAGTGTTCGTAGGTTGCAATATTAGCATATATTAAGGGATGTGGATGCAGGGGAAAGATACCATGGTCCTAGAGGGAATTGAAAATCACATTTTAGATGGATTCCAATATCATGAGAATTTAAAGCTTGTGAATTTAATGGCCTTTTCTGATCCCTCTTACTTCCCCCTTTCTTTGTCTCCACTCCTAACTAATCTCCAAGTTTGTGGGTGGCATCACATTGATATGTTGGTGGAGGATCTATAAAGCCTATAAGCAATGATGTTAGATACTGATCAAGTTGTTAAATATTAGAAAAATAGATTGGATGGTTTCATGGGTCATGAGAACGTTTTGATTCTTTCAAAAGCTTAAGAATCTTTTTTTTTAAAAAAATGCAAAGAATGGGAAATACAAGACATTGTAAATAAAATGAAAAAAATAAAAAATCATCACATATAATCATTAAAAACAAAATTTATTCTCAAGAACCTATTTTAAGACAATAAGCCTAAAGTCGGCACATGCCAAATTTCCTTTAACATCCTAAATCACCTTTAAAAAAGTGTTTATAGAAAATCAAAACAAATCTAAAGAGAAAAAGCAAAGCATCATCACATTGTCATCATAATTACTATAAAATTCCATATATATATAAATAATATCATATAATATAACATAATTTGCCTCTACTTCCAAAGGAAGAAACTGATTCTTCTTATGGCACCGTAAGATTGACTTCTTACTCTCTCAGACAAAGTAACTGTAGTTTTGGATATGCTTAACTTAACATGATTTATTATCCTGAAAGAAAATAGTAGAAACTCAAATTTCTACAGTTGTTTGCAAGATTATGGATTAAGACTACTAGCTTTTACTTTTCATAGCTCTCAAATTTCTTTTCCATTATTACTTCAATTTCAAAACCATATGCAGATTTCTAAATTGTTCTTTTAGAGGCTTATTAGTCTGTAATACTTAGATATGCTGCTAGTCTACACAGAGGTTTATGTATCGCCATTGTAAAGATGAGTTTTTTAGCTATTGTTGAGTGCTCGTAAAAGCTCCATAATATTTGATATTTTTTTATGCTGTCGAATCAATTCTAAGAGGACTTAGTGCTGCAACTTGGGCAGTGAATTTGTTTTTGATCCTGCACGCTGGCAACGAGATGAGATCAACAATGATTTCATGAAATTGTCCAAGTTATTCAATGCAGAAATATCTGTTGTGCGAGTACCTTATCTAGACCCAAAATACAAGATTGCAGTTCTTGCTTCAAAGCAGGTGTGATATGCCTTCTTGAAATTTTCTAGAGGAAAACTGTCCGTATTTAAACATGCATGACTAGATCAACTATCAAGAGCCTAAAAAATTTCTTACTTTTCTGTGAGAAAACAAAAAAAAAATGTTGCTCACTTTGATACTAATCATGGTGTATCCTATGGTAGAGGCTGGGGCTCAGGTCTTCATGATCTCTTATTTTCCCCTTTCGTCCCCCTTCTTTCTAATGAAGCTCAGTTCTTTGGTTTCAATTATAATGCTCTTCTATACTTATTTTATCAACTTAACTTTTTTGCTTTTTAGGATCATTGCTTGGTGGACTTGTTACACAGATGGCAGGAGGGTAGACTTCCTCTGGATATCAGTTGTGTCATAAGGTGAAACGTAAATATGGTAGCATTTTCTTTTAGCTGTAATATTCTTTTCTGACACTAACTTTGAAATATGGATTACATTGCCACAACAATCATGTTAGAGATCCGAACACTCATGTCATACGATTTCTTGAAAGACATGGGATTCCATATCATTGCCTACCAACAACTCCAGGAAATAAAAGAGAGGATGAGATTTTGAAATTGGTTGCAAATACTGATTTTCTTGTGCTTGCAAGATATATGCAGGTAGCATAATAGCACACTTTTGTATCTTTATTCATTTTGGTGAACTGTCTCTAGGATGTTTGCTAATAATTTTATTACTCAATGCTTTAGGAAACTAAGTTAAACTAGCTTGAGTTACTATTGGATCGATTATACAGAAAATTGGGGAGCTTAAAATGATTTGGATTGTGTTTCTGAAACCAATGCATTGTGAGGGGGGAGGGGAAGGTTTCATTCAGCAAGTCATGAAACTAAGAAGGCAATATGAAAGGTCAGGGTTGTGTTGGAAAGACAGAAAAAAAAAACCTTGATGGCTAGTTATATGAGCGAAAGATTTTCGACATGATGAGAGCATAGTTTCAAGTGCCAACTTCTACTTCCCTGCCTGTACCATGCAAGGAAAGTACCAAGAGCTGGCATTGGATCAATATAAAGTACTGGGTATGCCAACCCTTTGCCAGTACTGAGTCAATATGACACATATTGGCAGGAGAAAAGCCCTGTGCCATTGGCGTTTAAATTGGATTAGTGGAAGTGTTTAAAAAAGGATGGAATTGAAGATCCTTGACATTTGATGGAAAGTGGAGCTACAAGAGCCTATAAGAATCAAAGTTATTAGGGAGATTAAAAAGGTTTTGGAACTAGTGATCAATCTTGTCCAACATTTTAAAGGGATTTGAGTAGAAACCTACAGAGTAAAATCTTCTCAAATTGAATGGCTGAATGTTTTCGTAACATTTTCCAGTTTAGGAGCGGTCAACTTATAAGCGAGAAGGATTGCAGTCTCTCAAATGTTGCAGTGGAAAGCTTAATAATTAATGATTGCATTCTTATTTTGCATCTAAGCAAATAAATTTTAGTTAGCAAGAGTGAGAATCAACAAGTGCATTCTTGCACTGTTTTGGAGACATTTTAACCTTATTATGGGATAAATATACAAATTTTTACTCTTGATTCATGCAAGCAATTTTGAACTTCCCATTGTTAAATAATTGCACTGTTGGTCATGTGGAGGGACATCTACAAAAGGAGAAGAGGCTTCTTAATATTTTAGATCAGCAAGTATGGTATAATTATTGATGATTCAATAATATTTCTCTCTTATATTTTTTGAACCTCGGAGTCAAATGGTGGAATAATGCACCATATTATGCATCCACTAGTTGAGCCACTGAGGATCTATATGCAATTCATATTTATTAGTATAAATGAATCCTCTCTTATTAATGATGGTTCATAAGATGAGATTTTGCTGGTTAGGTATAAAAAGTGCATAGTATCATGATGCCTTTTGGCATTCTCCATAAGATGTTTAGTAGATTAAGTGTATGGAAGCAAGAGTTGAAGAGACGGGAATGTTTAACATAATCATGGTCAACCATAGTATGCTTTCTATCCTTGTGAGAAATTGAAACTTTACTTTATGAATAGTGCTCAATATGTCATGGTCGGAGTGGAACATCAAAAGCAATACCTATTTGTGGCAACTTAGGGTATTATCTACTCTGTTTGTTCAATAGATATGGTTTGCCAAACTTCAAACCAATCTACCATAATGAATGCAACATTAGATCAATAGAGGTAAATCCATGCCAAGTTGAGAAAGTGTTTCATCCAATTGATCAAAATAGTGATATGATCCCTTCTTGCTCAGATTGTTAGTTTGATTAAACTATGAGTGATATGCAACTGTGACAATTGTTAATGGAAAAGATTTACTGGGTGCTTTGTTTAGATTCGAAGTTGCCCACCTCCGAGGTTTGTTTCGAATATGGTGCTCCTGTGTCAAAATTTGGCATAAGAAAGACATTTTGCTTGATAAAGACTAATATGTTAAAGAGATACAATGTACAAATAGGGGCCAATAAAGATCCGGTTTTCCTTAATTGTTCGGCATGTTGTATTCTGCAAATTTCATGCCTGAGTTCAGTCTTTGCCTCTTCTTTAGAAAATTGGTACCTTTTTTTGTTCCAATTATGTACTAGTAGTTTGGGAATTTTCTAGTTCATGTGACCACCATATCCAAACCGGAAATACTCCATCACATAAATAATCTCCGTTGAGTGACCTAGCATTGAAGTTTTAAAAATCGCTTATAGTCAAAGATATCATAGTTTTCATAATGTATATAAACTTTGATGGTTTCTACCATAAACCCAGAGGGTTAAAAAGGATTCAGAACAATTACTGGAGATTACTTTATAACACATGCCATATGCTATATGGAAAAGAAAAATTGAAAGAAAAATTCTATAAAATCGCTATTAGGCCAGTATGCTTATAGAATAGAGTGTTATTGAAACAACATGTGAATAAATTAAGTGTAACAGAAATGCGTATGTTAAGATGGATATGTGGTAAAACTTTAAAAGATAGAATTAGAAATAAACATATAAAGAAATGATAGGAGTAGTCCCAATTGAAGATAAAATGAGAGAAAATCGATTGCGGTGATTTGGACATATACAACGTAGACCTTTAGATGCTTCAGTTAGAAAGAGTGATCTTTTAACAATCCATGGTAAGGATAGAGGTAGAGGTAGACCTAAACTAACATAGACAAATAATTAAAAAAGATATAACTATTTGTAACTTGAATGTCGACTTGGTCCTAAATAGAGCAGAGTGGAGGAAGCAGATTCATGTAGACGACCCCATGTAGTTGGGAAAAGGCTTAGATGAGTTGAGTTGAGTTGAGTTGCTTTATTGCACATGCCCCTTAGTTATAATAAGAGATATTTTCATGAAAAACTTCAGCAAATTAGACCATATTCACAAACAAAAGGAGAACTAGTCTATGGTCAACCATACTCTGTTTTAGTTTAAAGGCAAAAAGAAGATAAGAGAATAGAAAATCCATTAAGAAGAGAACCCATATTCACAAACAAAAGGGCTGAGTTTGCTCTTTATGTTTTCATTAGTTCATACTGATCTAGGTGGAGAACACGTCTGCATGGAAATCTCTCTCATTAGGGTTTCAAACCCTGGAAAAGATCCTGAAGACAACTGCTCTCTAAACTATTTGGTATAAAACTCATCTGACATCTCACCTTGGCCTGATTGTATGAACTTTTGCATTTCAAAGTTGTTTCAACTGATGGAATTAATCTTCTCCAGCAATTAATAGAATGTGGAGACATGTTATTAGACATTCCACAATAGCTTTCTTTCTGCATCTTTTTTCTGTTGGAAATTTACCTTTTTCTATTGAAATTTACCTACTCTATTTGTTCACTAGATATGGTTTGCCAAACTTCAAGCCAACCTACCATAATGAATGCAACATTAGATCAATAGGGGTAAATCCATGTCAAGTTGAGAAAGTGTTTCATCCAATTGATCAAAATAATGATATGATCCCTTCTTGCTCAGATTGTTAGTTTGATTAAACTTGAAGTTTAAAATATGAGTGATATGCAACTGTGACAATTGTCAATGGAAAATATTTAATGATTTCTATACTGGGTGCTTTGTTTAGATTCCAAGTTGCCCACCTCTGAGGTTTGTTTCGAATATGGCGCTCTTGTGTCAAAATTTGGCATCAGAAGACATTTTGCTTGATAAAGACTAATATGTTAAAGAGATACAATGTACAGATAGGGGCCAATAAAGATCAGGTTTTCCTTAATTGTTCGGCATGTTGTATTATGCAAATTTCATGCCTGAGTTCAGTCTTTGCCTCTTCTTTAGAAAATTGGTACCTTTTTTTGTTCCAATTATGTACTAGTAGTTTGGGAATTTTCTAGTTCATGTGACCACCATATCCAAACTGGAAATACTCCTACATCACATAAATAATCTCCGTTGAGTGACCTAGCATTGGAGTTTTAAAAATCGCTAATAGTCAAAGATATCATAGTTTTCATAATGTATATAAACTTTGATGGTTGCTGCCATAAACCCAGAGGGTTAAAAAGGATTCAGAACAATTACTGGAGACTGCTTTATTACACATGCCCCTTAGTTATAATAAGAGATATTTTCATGAAAAACTTCAGCAAATTAGACCATATTCACAAACAAAAGGAGAACTAGTCTATGGTCAACCATACTTGTTTTAGTTTAAAGGCAAAAAGAAGATAAGAGAATAGAAAATCCATTAAGAAAGAGAACCCATATTCACAAACAAAAGGGCTGAGTTTGCTCTTTATGTTTTCATTAGTTCATACTGATCTAGGTGGAGAACACGTCTGCATGGAAATCTCTCTCATTAGGGTTTCAAACCCTGGAAAAGATCCTGAAGACAACTGCTCTCTAAAACTATTTGGGGCATAAAACTCATCTGACATCTCACCTTGGCCTGATTATGTATGAACTTTTGCATTTCAAAGTTGTTTCAACTGATGGAATTAATCTTCTCCAGCAATTAATAGAATGTGGAGACATGTTAACATTCCACAATAGCTTTCTTTCTGCATCTTTTTTCTGTTGGAAATTTACCTTTTTCTGTTGGAAATTTACCTAAAACAATTCTAATAATATCTGGCATTCAAAACTCAACTCAACTCAACTCATCTAAGCCTTTTCCCAACATTTGGCATTCAAAACATTCATCATTATTTGACAAAAAATGCAGGTATTGTCTGGAAGGTTTTTAGAGAGTTATGGTAAAGACATTATTAACATTCATCATGGCCTTCTTCCATCATTCAAGGGTGGGAATCCTTCTAAACAGGTCTTTGATTCTTGGTTCTATAATTATTTGAACTGGAACTAACTGGAACTATCTTTTAACGTCTCATTTGTGAATTAATCTTTTAAATTGCAATATAATTGTTAGGCTTTTGATGCTGGGGTGAAATTGATTGGTGCCACAAGTCATTTTGTAACAGAAGAACTTGACTCAGGCGCAATTATTGAACAGATGGTAATGTTCTTTTTATTACTAATTGCATCACCTATCATCCTTTACTTGTGCTTGATTTATGAATGTCATAGTTTGGCATCCTTCCTGAAAAAACCATCAATCTGACTTTTTAGACCTAACAATTGATGTTTCAATAAGGTTAATCATTAACTGGTGCATAATCTTGTAATTCTTGTGCTTAGCAATCTGTTACTGAGGAAACGAGAAGTTGCTGGTAAAGTCAACCTAAGTGTTGAAGAATAAACATTTTCAACCCTCAAAATAAGCATGACTGAAGGTCTGTCCTGCTATTTGCTCTATCATGAATTCATCAAACTAATGAGGATGGACTGCATATTTCATGCTTCACCATTGCTAGTCTCACTCCCATGTATTGTGTGTGTGTGTGTGTGTGAGAGAGAGAGAGAGAGAGAGAGAGAGATGCTTAAAATCTGACAAGATCATGCAAAAGAGGAAATTTGACAAAACATATATAAAAAAGAAGAAAAACCAATTAAAAACCCACATGAATCTGATTACATTGGAATAGTCAAGTTTGCAAGATTATTAATGTTGCAGTAGGTGCAGGTTGAAATTACTTTTTCTAGATGGGATTCAACTAAGCAGAGACATGCCGGTGTTGTTAACTTTTTAGATTGTTTTGGTGTTTCCTTTTAGCAACACCATCCTTTGAGAGCTACACGGACAAAAAGGCAAATAAAGGTTCTGATTACATTCAAGATAATCACAAGTTGCAATGGGCTTGTCATTACCATTTTCACGTAAAAATGTACTGCCTCATTGAAAGAATTGATCGTGAAGTGGTCACTGCAACAGCACAGGGCAATGATGCGTCATATATATCTAGTCATGAAGTGATAAAGGCTATACTCTATGATAGTCTAACTGCAGATGGAGCCCCAGGTGGCTGAAAGAACAAAGACTGGACATTAGAAATGGGCTCCTGGTTATTATAAGACAGTATTTTAGTTGTGCCTAGGTAAACTATTGGGCTTTTTTGGGACATTTGATTATGCCACGATGCTTGCTTATATGTTTTAACATGATATCATCATCTCTCCACATTGATTCTCAGTAATTCTAGTTTATTGTCCTAAACCTAAATCAATTGAAGCGAGGGCTTGGTTTAGTTTGTTGATATGTGGTTAGCTGGGGTCAGTCTACAGTATATTGCAGTACCACATTCACCCATGCATCAACAGAAGTTGATGTTTTGCTGTCTCATCTTTTCCAATGGGTGGCATGTCAAATTGTTTGATAGCTAATTCCTGACAGTATGTTCCATATTTTCTCATGATATGTACTTATACCATATTTTCTCATGATATGTACTTTTATCTATGGTAACAACATAAAAAGGCAATGGAAGAATCTAAATTTCAGGATGTGAACCTAATTAATGGTCCTGAAGGCAGAAGACTTATTTACCTGGATTGCAAATAAACAGGGTGATATTACAACAAAAATGAAGCAACCATCAGAACTGATCGCATATTTTATGGCATAAGATGTTGAAAGAAAACTAACTAAATGATGTTAGGGTTTTGGGTTTATTGCATCCATGATTAGCAAGCTCACCAATGGAAACTCAGTGATGAATGACCCTCCAGCATTTTACATCATACCATATTTATCTAGGTGTGATGGCAGGTATTAGCAGTGTGCCATCAAATAACTAGATAACATGAGAAGTTATTGATATATGTATTTCACGATAAATGGAATTATTTGATTCATATGCTGAAATTTATGTGGAGCGATATGGAAGAATACCACTAGCATGCCCTTTACATAATTGGTAATAGCTAGATGATTTTCTATTCAGCTTTCACAAATCAAATGCAAGAGCAATTTTCTATACTTATTTAGGAAAATGGATGAAATTTTAAGTAGTAGACTGGAAAACCTAAGGCTTTGATACCATGTGATAGAAGACTTCAAATGTCAAATTAGCATTGCTCTTTTCTATGGTATAGGTTCACAGGATAGGGAAAAGTTGTGTAGAAATCATTATAACTAGACATTAGCATCTTCAAGGTTGTTTGGCAATGCAACAAGGCAACGATCCCAGCATTGTTTTCTGTCTTGAAGCTCTAACCTCTTAATCATCAAGCCTTCCTTAAGAAGGTTTTGTTAAATTGAGGAATATATGAATAGGTTAATGAGTATTATATTCAAAAATTATGTTGTGGAAGTTTTTAAAACGTCGATTTTATGTAAATAAAGAAAGCTTTGAAGTTTTTTTACCCTTGACAAGGAGCTCAAGCTACAGAAATTCAGTCCTGACATGGAGTACCATCATAAACCCAATCATGAAATTAGAAATGGGAACAATAGGTTCCACAATTTGTTTCTTAGCCACTATGCTAATAATTGCCATCCATTGCTTCAAAAAAGATATATGAAAAGTACATTGAAATATGCTAGTTTTTTTCTTTTTCTTTTCCTGCCATTTTTGGCTGATTCTTATCATTTATTGTGGTAAAAATTGGAAAAGAAAGGAAATCCACTTGGATGTGTGATTCTATTTAAACACACCTAGCTAATGATTAACACTAAATTAAAAAAAAATGTAGGGTGAAAATTTGCTGATTTACCTATTTTATTTTTAATTGAAAAGGCCAAACATGATAATCATTGAGATATATAATTTATGATGTGCTATGCATCAAACAACAACAAACCATGTAAAGTTGAGTGGCAAAAAAATAGAGAGAACTTTTTTTCTCAACTGAAATTCTGTTAAATCACCTTTAATTCAATCAAATATCAACAAGGTTATTGAAAAAATGACAAATTTATTTTACTCCATCATATTGGTATATTGTACGAAACAGAATATCCAAATCTGATTTTATTAGAGGTTGGGTTAATCCTTGTTTTGACAAAAATAAAAAATTATTCTGATCATGTCGAAGTCATTCACTTTTTACTTGAAAAATGACTTGCAAAAAGGTCTTGGAGAATAAAGATTAGTTTAAGTCTGTCAAAATACCATTTCATGACTTACTATATTACAAACTGCCAAGCAGATTCTACCATCATTTCAAACATGCCTCCTTTTAAAGGATATTCTTGTAAATATATCTTTCTGATTTTGATAAGTGCATCCACTTTGTGGTATGATAGGCTCTTTTTTTTCTTTTAGTTTTGGAGAAGCAAGAAAATTAGCAACCAAAGGTGGAAATATGTCTAAAATCTAACATATTTAATACAAAATTTAAAATATGAAAAGATCTTGATGTCATGTTCAATTATCTTGCTATTTTTCACTTGAGTGTTCGTGCTCAGGCTGGTAGCATATCATTGGGATATGCTACATAGTGTTTCTCCAACAGATATGAACTGACAACTGATATAAACTAATATATAATCTATTGCATTCAAAGTGTCAGTAAATGTTGTTATATAGTGTTTCTATCAACAGAATTGCCTATTCAGTAAAAAGGGCCGGGTTGGTTACAATAGGGTACAATATCTTGTGGGAGCATCACCTAGTCGATCAGTTTGCCCAACTTCTAATGTTCTATGGAATGCTGCAGCTCAAACCAGTATATGTCACAGCAAACAGCCCATCATGATGCATCTGCACATTTTCACAGCTTCACCATGCTAATCCCATGCTTCTGTGACCTCGTACTTCATTGTGCAACCTGCCCTCTATCAATGAATGCATGGCAATCAAATCCATGGAATAATCTCACAACTCAAACCCATGACACCATCTGAAGAAATGTGAGCTGCTCGCTCATCCGTTTGCTGTGGTGCAAAAAAGCATGCTATGGTCAAGCATTCAACCACGGGTCTAGATTCTTAAGCAAGCTAAGCAAAATGAGTTGCATGTTTAGAACTATTGTGCTTTGGCGGGAGATCATGTTGCACCACCCTAAACCGAACATGCCTACGAGTTAATCACATCAGATGGAAACCATTGCATGGAATATGGTCACGTTTGTTCTCTTTATCCGCTTTCTACTGCTTTACCAAGTTACCTCCTTACATCATGATGTCAAATTAACTAATTGCCAGCCCTTGTGATTTATTTTTTTGAAGCAGGTTGAGAGATTTTCTCACAGAGATACCCTAAAAAGCTTTGTGCTGAAATCAGAAAAACTTGAGAGGCAATGTTTGGCACAGGCATTAAAGTCATATTGTGAACTTCGAGTGCTACCTTATGGATCTGAAAGAATTGTGCCCTGAAAGCCAATCGTAGTTGTTGTATCAGTGGCAAAATTTATAATTTTTCTTAACTCAAGATGATAATAAGGACAATTTTATATTTCATCGTATGCTATGTCTTATATTTTTTATGATGAACCCCATTGAATAGGTCAATGTTTTTAGGGTTACAGAGATAATAGTGAGACCTAAAACCTATAAACCCTAATCTAAATATTCCTAGTCATAGGATCATCGATTTGGGGATCGATGAATCCGGATAGACTAGCACATCTTATGTATGCTCGATTGTAAGGATGGTTGGTCTCATGACCACTTGTGTAGGGACACTAATATAAGGATGTGGGTGCTCATTAGGTTATGAGTTCACTGAATTGATCCGATAGGAGAACATCAAATGGAAGTTTTACTTACTTGTCATAATAGATTATTCTCTAAGTGGAAGTTATGCAAGTAATCCTTAGACTTGAGACCACCATAGTATCTTGTGCACATGAATCCATATTTTGGTTCATATTCATTCATAACAAAAATCATATATGGGGTGATGTTAATATGGGGGATTGTGTATGAAGGTAATGAGTAGGTCAACAAGAAATCGATAACTTTTACTGGAGTATTTATCCCAAGTAATCTCATCAAATGTTGACTCAGAAAATCTTTGATCAAAGTATGATGAAATTAGAAAAGGTTTTCTAATTTATCATCGGTTGAATCTTCATTAATGATTAGAGATTCAAATGGGTTAAGTGTAAGGGTTTGACATTTATCCATATCACTTAATCAAATAAAGGAATATCGAAGGATTGAATTGCACAGTAACTTGCCACTAAAGGGTATTTTGGTAATTTCTATTAAATTTCTCATCTTCTGGGTAAGCATGACACGTTGCTAGACGTCAATCTTGTCTTGTAGGTTTTTATGAATCAATTAGATTGATTTTATAAGTCAATTTGAAGGTTGGTCCAGATTGACAGTTTAAGTTAGCCCGATTTGACCTGTTTCAGATAGTCGGATACATAATCGGGCTAAACCCAAAACCTACTGCTGGCTAGATGAGGAACCCAGAGGGTCACACACAATAGAAAATTGATTAAATAAGTTAAAAATATTTTTATTATGATTTTTTAATCCGAATTGGTTGGCCAAGATCGCATACTAGCATATGTGGGTTAATCCGAGCTCTTGACTTAATCTATTTAGGTCCATTTACTTGTTGATTGGGCTAATAAATTTAAGTTGGACTTAAATTAACATTAGCCACGTGTTGACAGCTATCTAGAGTTTAATATGAATTTATGAGATTTTTTTAGATTTTTTATGATGATCAATTTTGAATTGGATTCGAATTTCAGCTTGATTTGGTTAGTTTGGGTTGACTTGGTTAGTTTGGATGGACCCAGGGCCTTAGTCTCTATTTGAACCATTTTATTTCAAATTTAAATGAGTTTAATTTATTAAATATCATTTAAATTCGTTAATAAAATAATTTAATTAATTAAATATTTAATATGGGCTTGTGGGGGTTTGAACCGAAGATCCTTTGAACCTTTTGCGCTCGGAGTGGAGCGCTCCCATATCGGCGCTCCTCACGTAAAGCGTCTTTCCCCCTCTTCATGCCCCTTGGATGGCGCCATTTCTCTACATCCAATACCTCTGATTGCTGCCCCTTTGTTTCTATTTAAACTTTAAAGGGAGCGGTAGAAGGGATTTTGAGAACAAGAAAGAAAGAAAAACAGAGAGCCCGTAAGCCCTCCTTCTCCCCTGTTCTTCTTCCTTATCTTAATATCACTATCATATTAAGACAAGGCCCTAAGTTGAGATAGAAGAAGGCTATTAGAGTGTGTAGAGGCTTATTGAAAAGCTTTTGGAAAGCTTTTGATGAGGAGAAAGTCCAAAGAGACATTGGAAGGCTGCATATGATTAAAAGGCTGCCAGAAAAGTTCTAGCAAGCAAATAGGAGTGCTTCCTCGAATCGATTCTCGTGTGGATCACCTTTGGAGGGTATACACTTGTGTGCCTTTTGAAGATTATTGGATTTAGCAATCCAGGTATTTTTTTAGTTATTTATTTTATATTTTAATTGATTTACTTTTTGAACTACATAAAGGCGATCTTTGAAATTAGGGTTTTTGGCATTGTTTGTTTGCAAAATGATTAAAGTTTTTGAAAAACCCTCCAACATCCCAAAATTTTCATCAGTGGTATCGGAGTCTTCTTCATGCATTCAAGAAGAAATCAAAATAATATATTATGAATGTTTAAAATTGATAGGTCATTATATGTTTATAGCAAAATAGTAAGTTATGTTTAACCTAATTGGCATGATATGCATAATGTAATGATTTGACTATATTTCATTCATAAAATGGTTATTATTATGAACATTAAAGTATGTAAATTATTATGTTCTAATGCCCCTTGGATGTAAATTTTCATTAAAGTTCTTTCCCCTCTTCATGCCCCTTGGATGTAAATTTCTTGAGTATTTCTTTGTATACTTTGTTTGGTTAATGAAAATTCTGCTTTCTCTTGTTTGATTTGAAGTCCAAGGAAGAAGTTTAGTTCTCCCATCATGCTCATCTCGAATTCTCCCTGCATTAGCTTAGCAAATTCTTGACAAAGAAGATTGTTAGTAGCACCAAATATAATGTCATCAACATAAATTTGAACGATTAGTAAATCCTTTCCTTTTCTTTTTAAAAATAATGTTTTATCAACATTTCCTCTAGAAAAGTCATTTTTAATTAAAAATTTACTTAATCTATCATACCAAGCTCTAGGTGCTTGCTTTAAACCATAAAGTGCTTTGTGTAGTTTGAAGACATGGTTTGGAAATTCATGATCTTCAAAACCAGGAGGTTGTTCAACATAAACTTTCTCATTTATAAAACCATTTAGAAATGCACTTTTAACATCCATTTGAAATAAGTTGAAGTTCATATGACATGCAAATGCAAGTAGTAGCCTAATGGCTTCTAGTCTAGCAATAGGTGCAAAAGTTTCATCAAAATCTGTACTTTCTTTTTGATTATATCCTTTTGCAACTAGTCTAGCTTTGTTTCTAATTACTATGTCATTTTCATCTAATTTATTTCTAAATACCCATTTAGATCCTATTATAGGGTAATTTTTAGGTCTTTCAACTAGGGTCCAAACTTGATTTCTAGTGAATTGGTTTAACTCTTCCTGCATTGTTATCATCCAATAACTATCTTTTTCGGCTTCCTCTATAGTCTTAGGTTCTATATGAGATACAAATGCAAGATGATTATTGATATCTCTCATGATGATCTAGTCCTTACACCTTGAGATGGATCACCTATGATTAGGTCCTTAGGATGACCATAAGCATATCTCCAATCTCTAGGTAGATCTTGATCATTTTGAACAGTATCAATACCATCATCCTTAGGTGAGTCATCATCCTTAATTTCAGGTTCTTGATATGAAGATACATTTAATTTTTTAATATCTCTTTCAATCAAAGATGTATCTTCCTCTTCATCAATTTTATCTGAACTTGATGCTAAAGACTCATCAAACACTATGTGAATGGATTCTTCTACAACTAAGCTTTTCTTATTAAATACTCTATATGCTTTGCTAGATGTAGAATATCCTAGGAAGATACCTTCATCAGACTTTGCGTCAAACTTCTCAAGATTATCCTTACCATTGTTATGAATAAAACACTACAACCAAATGCATGAAAATAACTTAAATTTGATTTCCTATTGATCCAAAGTTCATAGGGAGTTTTCTTAAGGATAGGTCTAATTAGGGCTCTATTTAGAATGTAACAAACTGTGTTTATAGCTTTCGCCCAAAAATATTTTGGAAGTTGGCTTTCACATAGCATGGTACGGGCCATGTCTTCTAAAGTCCTATTCTTCCTTTCTACAACTCTATTTTGTTGTGGTGTTCTAGGTGCAGAGAAGTTATGATGTATGCCTTTTTCAAAACAGAATTTTTTAATTAAGTGATTTTCAAATTCAGTTCCATGATCACTTCTAATAGACACTATGATAGTGTTTTTCTCATTTGTGACTTTCTTAACAAATTTCATGAATATTGAGAAAGTCTCATCTTTGTGAGCTAAAAACATTACCCAAGTGAATCTAGAGTAATCATTTACTATCACTATACCATATTTCTTTCCTCCTAGACTTGTGGTTCTAGTAGGTCCAAAAAGGTCCATGTGTAGTAGCTCTAGTGGCCTAGTAGTTGAAACAACATTCTTAGATTTGAAAGAAGTTCTTGTTTGTTTTCCAAATTGACATGCATCACATATTCGATTATTTTCAAAATTTAGACTAGGAATACCTTTAACTAAATCCATTTTTAATAATTTGAAAATTAGGTGTGTGCTTGCATGACCTAATCTACGAGGCCACAGCCAACCAATCTCATCCATTCTAGCATTATCAGCAACTAAGCAATGATTAGTTGGAGATAAATTACTCAAATTAATTAAGTACACATTGTCATAGCGTTTACCAACAAGAATAATGCTATTATCAATGGGATTAGTAACAGTGCAAACAGAAGCTTCAAAGGAGACCTTGAAACCTTTGTCACACAGTTGGCTAATACTTATTAGATTATGTTTAAGTCCATCAACATATAAAACATTATCAATATGAGTAGATGGAGTAATTTGAATCTTACCAATGCCCATGATATGGCCTTGACCATTATCACCAAAAGTAACTACTCCACCTCTTTTTGATTCAAGGGTGATGAATTGATCTTTATCACCCGTCATGTGTCTTGAGCAACCACTGTCTAGGTATCATTTTCTTTTCAGTCTGATGGCTGCAAGACACTCCTGCAAAACATTTGTCTTAATTTTAGGTACCCAAGCCTTCTTGGGTCCTTCATGGCTAGAAGCATTAAAAATTGTTCATTTGAGAACCCAAATCATCTTTTTCTTTCTATGTGAAGATTTACACATATATGATTTATGTCCTTTGTCTCCACATTTAAAACAAGTAATGTTTAATGATTTTTCAGCATGTACAAAAATGTTTTTCAATGATTTTTGCTTTTTAAGTGGATTATATCCTAATCCAGCTTTATCAAAAATAGCCTTTTGATTTTCCAAAATCATATTAAGTTTGATAGAGCTTTGTGTAAATTTATCAACTATAGGTTTAAGTCTATCAACTTCATTTTTCAAACTTTCTTTTTCTTTTATTAAAAGTTCTTTATCAATAACATGCTTTTCATTTTCTAATGATAGTTTTTGCATTTGAGTTTTCAAATCTTTGTTCTTTGAACTTAGGTTTGCAAAATCATCCATTAATTCATAAAAAGCACTATGTAATTCATCAAAAGTGAAGTCATCAAGAAAACTCGGACTTACCTCATCGTTGTCCGCCATGAAGCATAGATTGGTCATTTCACTCTTTTCTTCTTCTTCGGAACTTGTACTTTCCGAATCGCTCCATGTGGCCATCATTGCCTTCTTTTTGAACCTCCGGGTGCCTTTCTTTAATTGAGGGCATTCAGATTTAAAGTGACCCGGCTTCTTGCATTCAAAACAAATAACTTCCTTTTCTTTGCCCTTGTCCTCATCTTTTCTTGCAAAGGGCTTTTTCTTTTCAGACTTCTTCTTCTTCATGAATCTTTTAAATTTTCTTGTGATGAGTGCCATGTCCTCATCATCACTTTCATTCTCGGATTCATGAGGCTCTTCATATATTCAGAAATCTTAAGAGCCATATTTCTTTTCTTCTTTAACTCATCTTCATCAACATGTTTGATTTGAAGCTCATGAGTCATCAAGGATTCCAACAGTTCTTCTAGGGGTAGTGTACTTAGATCCTTTGCTTCTTGTATTGCCGTCACCTTAGCTTCCCAAGTCCTAGGTAAGGAACGCAAGACCTTTCTCACAAGATCAGAATTATTATAAGATTTACCAAGACTTTTTAAACCATTAACTATGTCAGTAAATCTTGTAAACATATCAGCAATAGATTCACATGCATCCATTTTAAACAATTCATATTTATGAACTAGCATGTTAATCTTGGATTCCTTGACTTGATTTGTTCCCTCATGGGTAACTTCAAGTCTATCCCAGATTTCCTTAGCAGAAATGCAAATAGATATGCGATTGAATTCATTTGCATCTAATGAGCAGTATAAGACATTCATTGCTTTGGCATTGAGTTGTGCCAATTTTTTATCATGTTCATCCCATTCCGTTTCCGGTTTAGGAATCTCCATGCCATTTACTTTAGCAGTGGGTGTGTGTGGTCCATTGACTATAATACTCCATAGATCATAGTCAAGTGCTTAAATGAATATTTTCATTTTAGCTTTCCAATAACCATAGTTAGAACCATTAAATAAGGGTGGTCTATTAGTAGATTGACCTTCGGAAAAAGATGAACCAGCTTGAGTTGCCATGTGGATCTTTGACTCTTGATCGTTAGATCAAATCAAATGAGCACTAGCTCTGATACCAATTGTTGGTCCAGATAGCAACCCAAGAGGGGGATGAATTGAGTTTTTCAAAAATTAAACTCTTTTGAATAGATAACCCCCAGCGGAAATAAAAACTTAGAATCACAGATTTAAAACTAAGCAACTATAAATTAAGCAACTATAAATGAAGAGTTGAAGATAAAGAGACAATCACGGCAAACACAATAGATTTTATAGTGGTTCGTTGTACCTACACCTACGTCCACTCCCAAGTACCTCTTGGGTCCACACTATAATCAAACTGATTACAGCAGAGTTGTTTTGCAAGCTCACAACTCAAACTTGTTGTTTTTCCGGGCGCACAACGAACCCAGCTGGTTTTCAAGGCTCACCAGCACAAAACCTAAAACCACAAGCAAATGCTTGCACAAGGCTAACTGCCTCAACTGAATCAATCACCAGATTGACCCAGCAAACAGTATAATGAGTTTACAAAAGCAAACTGCTCCTTCAATGAGCAAATATACATTAATGAAACAATAAATAGAGATTAGGAACCAAAGCCTGATTCGAAGATCTTGGTGGCTTCTTCCTTCTCTTCCTTTGAATGGATCTTCCTTTGAATATGCTCTTGAGGTTCAGAAGATTGAAAAAACTAGGGCTTCTCCCTTCTTTTGAGATTTCTTCTAAATAGAACAGTGAAGGCTTGGAATCTCTTTCTCTTCTCTCGAGGAATGAGTATGATCTTTCCTTACAGGTTTTCCCTCTTTTCTTTTCTGATGGATCTCAAGGATTTTCTCTATTCTCTTCTTTTTGCCTCTTTCTTGATTTTTCTTCTCTCCTTATTTGGGATGCAATCACCCCTCTTCTTATAGATTCGATTAATCCACAAATAGTGCAAAACTATCCGTTAGAAGCAAGTGAAAAAGGATTAGATCCATAAATAACAATAGCCGTTGGGATTAAAATCGATAAAGTAAAAGTTTAGAGTCGTTCTGACAGTTCTGGAGCCATGTCTGACATTCTGGAGTCGGCTCTGGCTTTTCTGGAGTCGGCTCTAACTCAAAATAATTTAATCCGCTCGATCTGGAGTAGTCTCTGACTTTTCAAGGGTCGACACAAAATTCTTCTAGAGTCGACTCTAACAGTCCGGGAGTCGACTCTAAGTCGTGGCCTAAAAATCCAACGTTCTGTTATTTCTGATAGAGTCGGCTCTCACAGTCCCGGAGTCGACTCTAAGTCTGTGCCGTTTTCTGGAGTCGGCTCTGCGATTCCATGTGTCGACTCTAATGTCTGCAGTCTTACCTTGACATTAGATTCAAACCAGAACTTGATTTTTCTTCTTGATTTTGATCATCAAATAGACTTATAAACTGAAAGACTTAATCAAAATCATTAATAACATCAAATGTTATACTCAAATAGTTTTGTTAATCATCAAAATCCTCAATTGGGTCAACAATCTCTTCCTTTTTGATGATGACAAAAACTTTGAATATCTGCATTAAAGAAATTCATTTGAATTGAGAATTTAAAGCTTAGAGACTTTGTAATAGAGAATTTGATGCCAACATTTAAAATGAATAAAGATAAACAAAACATGACATCAATCACAATGATTCAACATTTATATGGAGAAATTTATTAAGCTCCCCCTGCATTGAATAACTCCCCCTATGTAGATAGACTGAATTTTTTTAAAAAAATCTCTCATTCTTTCTATTCACAGAATAGTTCTTCATTTTCTTTCTCTTCATTATACATCATTTTCTTTCTCTTCATTATACACTCTTAAAAATTCTCTTTTTCCTTTTTATGCATTATACACTCATCTCTCCCCCTTTTTTGTTATCAACAATAAGGTGAGTTTTTAAAAGCAAACAAGGAATGTTATCAAAGCGAGGATGTTGGTTCGAATAGTCATAAAGATGGGAATTGACATTCATTGACATTCAATCAAAGACAAATTTGTAATAAAAGTATAATATTCATTCAACCATTTGTATTCCAAAGCAAGATCTATTACATGTATCAAAAAAAAGACAGATTTAAGTATTTAAGTCCTATATACATGCTAAGAAAGAAAACAAGAAATCCTAAGATACAATCTAGGATTGAATATCAAATATGCTTGTACACTATTTTCTTTAGATGTCCGATCATCTCCATAACATCATCTTTTTGGGTTTTCTTAAAGCTTTTAAGACATGCTTCAATCTGAGAAACAGCAAGGTCAATATCTTTCTTTAGTTGACTTGTAGCATGAAGATACTTTCCAGAACTATCAGCAATCCCTTCCATCCTTTCAAAAATACTATGAAGATCAGCGCTAAAGGTTTTGACGGAATTGCTAAGTGAAAAAGAAATCATGTCAAGTCTTGAATTAATCTCCTTCTTTAGTTGATTGAACTCTTCTCTTAATTTACACATATCATTTGTTCTTACACTGTCATACTCAGCAAGTAAAGCCCTGAGCTGACCAATTTGCTCCTCAGAAAATCTTTCTGATGCCATTGCTGACTGATGTGGAAGTTGAGAGCTTGGTCCAGCTTCTGAGGGTCCAGCAGATGGTCCAGTAGAAGGTTCAGCAGAAGATGGTCCAGCAGATGGTTCAGGAATGTCTTCTCCTCTGACATCCTCAACTCTAACCTCCTCAGCTCTGGCCTCTTTTAATCCAGTTTCCATTTTCTTTTCTAAAGCCCATTCGGTGAATTGTAGAGACACTATAGTTAATCTGTATGTCTTAACTTTCTTAGTGGCTCATTGTCCATTATAAGAACACCTTGGCTTCTGAAAACTAAAGTTAAAACCATACCATATGGCAATGTAGATCTCTTCTTAGTAGCTGCCTCCGCCATATAGCCTATCATCATCTCAGCAAGATTTAAGGGTCTACCAGTGAGTATGCAGTCCATTAATAAAACGTCTCACTCCAAGACATACTCAAACCTTCCGATTTTAGGAAAAAGAATCCTCCCACAGATATTGTGAAGCAGTATGAGTTCTAAATTAAGTTGATTTGCTAAAATTTCCTCAAACTCAGAGACTTCTCTTCCTAACATCCTTGATAGAGCTCCTCCTCTATCTTCATGATGATATTCAATAAGTCCAACAGTAGGCATTTCCAATAAATTACCAAGATATTTGGCTGTGATGACTACCTTTGTTCCTCTTACAATACTTATTAATCCTTCCTCTCTTCTACTTAAATCATTATAAAACTCTCTTACTAGGGCAGGGTAGGTAGGAATATCCAAAGAGCAGACCTTCTCCCATCTCATTTCTTGCAATAATCGCCCAATAGCAAAGCCTTCAGAAATAAAGAAGTTGAAATCGACTTTCCTTCCGGTTGTAATGGCCTTACCAGCTAATTGGTCGACTTTTGGAGAAGATGGTGAGGGTGGAGAGTCATCTTGAGTGGCAGATGAAAAGATGACGAAGGTTGCCTCCGATTTGAACGGCGCTTCGTCGGAACAGTCGAACCACCAATGGTAGCACGCCTTTTGGGAGCCATTGGATTCGATTGGACTGAGTAATCAAAGGTTTTGAGGGATTTAGAGGGTTTGGAATCAGTTTGGAATAGCTTAAAGGTGGTTTAGGAGACGATAGAAATCATTTGGAGTTGACTCTGTCCTTTTTATTTTGACCTAGTTCCACTTAGAGTCGACTCCCGAAAATGAGGTGTCGGCTCCAAACCAGAGAATCTGTCAGCGCCCGAATTAGAGTCGGCTCTACAGAAGCCAGAGTCGGCTCTAATTGCCCAGACAGAACATCAAAATAAGAAGGTGTCGACTCCACAAACTGAAGGTGTCGACTCCATAATAGTTTCAGAGAAAAATCAGAGTTTCAAGGATTTGAAACTGATCAAATTAATCATCAAACTCTAGATAAGTGTTCCTTAACAATTGGGGAAACAATAAATCAACTTTCTAGATAAATTTCCTTATTGAACATAGAGGATTTTCAAGAAATTATAGAAGTCTAGATAGTTATTGTCTTAGGAGTTTCAGAAAATTATTCTAAAGGATCAAAAACTCCTAATTCTCCTCTAAGATAGCAAAATCTCTCCTCACTCAAAGGTTTGGTAAAGATACTAATTGATCATTCGTATTAACATATTCAAGACAAACATCTTTGTTAGTTACATGTTCTTTAATAAAGTGATGTCTAATTTCAATGTGTTTAGTTCTTGAATGTTGAATTGGATTTTTAGTCAGATTGATAGCACTAGTATTATCACATTTAATAGGTATTTTATCAAGTGTGATACCATAATCTTCAAGTTGTCGCTTAATCCAAAGGATTTGAGCACAGCAACTTCCAGCTGCAACATACTCTGCCTCAGCTGCAACATACTCTGCCTCATCGCCGAGGGGAACATTGGTTTCGACTTCCCTCGAAGATGGGGAAATTTCGTTCGGGATGCGGAAACGCATCCGGTTTTGTCCGAGTGGGAGGAGAAAGATTTGGATGTCCTCCGCAATGGCCAGGTATTCTCGGCCAATGATTTGTTATCGGAGGGTGCTCTTTTGCCGCCGGGCTCAGCCCTCTAGACCCGTAAGGTAAGTCCTCCCTTTTATCTTTTCCGCTATTTTTTATCCAGGCGGACATGTTTAGGTTTAATTGCATACTTTCTGCTGTCGCAGCCAAGAGGTCTGCGTTGTCAGGCCTTGTCAAGAGGAAGAAGGGCAAGCGCCCAGGGAAGAGCTGCGGCGCGGAGAGAAGTAGGCCCGAGAAGAGGGCTCATACTTCCGGAAGATGTTCGCCGGATGCCGGCGCGATCAAGGCGGGAGCGTCGGAAGCAAGGGAGGATTTGAGGAGGACAGCTGAGATCCCTTGCCCCCCTGTGGTGGAACTATCAGATAGCTCGGATGAGATTCCATTGGCTCATTTGGCCGCATCCCCTTTGAAAGACGAGCCAACGACGGATTCGGCGGAAGTCATCGTTTATGGGGGGCTCTCCCCGACCGGGTTTACTCCTGACCCCGGTAGGAGAGCAAGAGGGAGTGGCCGCAGTCGGTGAGGTTCGGGGCGAGCTCCCTCTTGTGGGGCCTCCTATGGGAGAGTCCGGGGATAGCGACGTTGGGTCGCCCGCAATGGTTCGAGAAGCAAGTCGGATAGAGGTTTCGGCAGAGCATGCAGAGGAGACGCAGTGACTGTGACCGAAGGAGACGGGTGGGAGAGGGAGCGCAGCGAGACGAGAGTCCCGCAATGGAGACTCCTTCCAAAAGGGTTTTGTGAAGGCTGGCGCTTGGGTTGGCCGAATTGTCTGAGGAAGCCCAGGCCAGAATTCTAATAGAAGAGGCTGGGAGGTTGAAGGCTTCTCAGTCGGAGGTCGCCCGGGTTGACTCCTCGGGTGGAGACGGCCAGCCAAGCAGCTCGAACATGGACGTTGAGGAGGCGTTCTCTGCTTTGATGAGGTCGACCCTGTACTTGGGTGCGGATCCCTCGGCGGACAAGTTTGCGGACTTGGAGTTGGTTGATGCCGCATTCGGGCAGTAGGGTGTGGCCGAAAGTATCCATCTTCTTCCCGACATCGACAATCCGACCCTCATGAAGATGACACGGGCCTACGCCTCTCGGGTGAGTCACCACTCTTGGGTGGCGGATGCTTTCCGGCTGACTTGATTGCATGTTCTTACTCGTTCTTTATCCTGTAGAGTGTTTTGCTTTCTCGGGCGATGTGCTGGCGTTTGAGTTTGGCGACGGGGGCCGGCGTTCAGGCCAAGAGAGCCAGCGCCGAACTCCGATCGCGAGCGGAGGCATCCGAGAAGTTCGAGGAACTCCTGGCCGCTAGCAACGAAAGCTTGGCGGGGATGAGGGCGTCATATCAGGCTGCTCTAGCTGAAGCGTCTAAGCAAAAGCGTAAAGTGGAGGAGTTGCAGGGGCTCCTGGCGAAGAGCGATGACGCATGCTTGGAGTTGGCTCGAGTTAGGTCAAAGCATTCTGAGGAAGTGGCAGCGATGCAGAAAGAACATAACGAGAGTCTGAGCCGGCTGGGGAAGGAGGTCGCCGACAAGAGAAACCGCTTGGTCAGAATGCTCGATGAAGTAGAGGAGAAGCTGCAGCGGCACGATCGCGATGTCGCCGACTTGAGAGCCAATGCTAAATGGCACGAGGGGACGATAGCCCGACTGAGTGACGAGCTATCCCAAGCACGGGGAGAGGTCGAAGATAAGCAGTCAAGAATTAACGCTCTCCAAGAAAGGGTCGAGCTGGTTAGAGCCGACAAAGCGAGGGCCAGGGGTGAGGTCGAGGAGCTGACCAAAAGGTTGGCCCGACAAAAGGAGGAGGTACGATCCTATTCCCTTTTTTAGTTTCCTTTGTTGGTTCCTCGCGGCTCCGACTGATTCTGGCTTCGCAGATGGCAAAATTAGGGCTGGACAATCGGGCCTTGCAAGGTGAGCTTGCATCTAGCCGAGATAGGAGTTTGGAACTCGAGGCGCGGGCCGGTGAGTTCGAGGAGCAAATTGTTTTTCTGCGGGCTCAGGTCGCGGAAGCTGAGGGGCAAGTTGCCCTATCGCAGAGCCAAATGGCCGAGGCTGAGATGCGACTCGCCATGCTCAAGGGCGAACAGGATGTAATTTGTTCTGACGCCTTCCAACTCGGAGTGGAAGAATGCAGAGACAAGATATCCAGCGAGCATCCAGAATGGGATCTCTCTTTCTTGGATGCTGAAGCTCTTGATGCCAGTGACTCCGGGGGTGAAGAGGAGGATGAGTACATCGACGCTTCGGACACCGATCTTGGTACCGCCCGGGTCCCAGCGAGGCCGCAGCTTCTGGAGGACATTCGCAGACTGTCGCCAAGGAGGCTAAGATATTCAAAAAGGGCGAATCAAGTCATGCCTCTGCAGACGTAATTGGGGGTTCTCCTGGAACTGATGCGGTTCCCGGCTTTAAAAGTCACTTCTACGTTTTGCTTCCCGAGATGTAGCACTGTCTGAAGTTCTTTAATGAATGAACTTTCCGCTTCCATTTGAATGCTTTTTCTTGGGCGGTCCTTTGCTCCAAATTTTGCCCCAATCGCAAGTGACTTATGGCTTGTTGGCGCTGTTTGATCGTTTTTATCTCAGGATCGAGGGAACGTATTGGTTGGGGCCAAGGGGGGGGATAGCCTTGGCGGATGAAATGAGAGACGGCCTGGCTCGGTTCAGGCTGAGCGATGCAATGGATTAACCAAAGCCTGAGAAATGAGGCAGGTCGGCTAAGGCCGACGGATGAAGTAGGTCGGCTAGGGCCGACGGATGAAACAGGTCGGCTAGGGCCGACGGATGAAAGCGGTTACCAAAGCGGTGGCACGTGGCGGGATTTCGCATCGGTGGCTCGGGGGCCGATGTCTAGAGCAGGTAGATTTCTTGCTTGGAGCGGCTTAAATACCGACGGAGGGGCCGGTTATCGTTAGCCATTTTATTCGACGATCTTTGTTGGCTCAATACGGGCTTGTGCCGACAGAATGGCTTCCAAGGATGGCGGGGGTTAGCCGGGCACCAGCCGACGACGCCAACACTCGCTGGGGGGCTCGTAGGAGCCGTACTCAGACTGTCGTCGATGGGGAGGTCTTGGCCTCCTTGTTTGCGAGTCGACAACGACTCCAGGAGGCGACCGAACAATACGTGATCGCCTCCACTAGGGAGATTGTGCATCTCCGTGCGATTAATGATCGCCTAGAGAGGCGCATGGCGTCTCTCCAACAGCAGGTGGGTAGCCCTGCGATGGATCAGGGAGAACGGTTGGCGGTTCTGGGAGAGAACGATGAGCCCCTTTGAGGGATGATGTATTTTTCGTTTCTTTTTCACTCCCTTTTTTGGTGAATGAAAGAATAGTTTGCGTAGCCCTCGTGTTCATTTTTGTTTTGAGATGTTCACCTTCATTGCACAAGTTCTTCGAGCGATTAACTTCCTTGGGGAGCTGTTGACGAACAGTCGGTTTTCGTGCTTTTTGCTGCCCTGCCAGTGCTCTACCGTTCCGTAGGTAAATCGGTTTTTATTTCGCCGGAGTTGATAATACGGCTCTGTGGGGAGCAAAAAGCTGCTCCGGTGCTTTTCGAAAGGCTTTTATGGCGTTGGTCTTTTTCCATGCAGGTCGTTTTGGCGTACGGCGCACGCACCCATTTACCATTGGAGGATGTTACTTTCGTAGGACGATCTCCTGGATCTGTCAGTTTTCGTAAGATCAGTGGGCAATTCCTGCATTTAATAACTGTGATTCGGGGTCAAAAGGAAATCTTTGCGTGCATCATGGTTCAGGCAATGGGTTCGGCGCGTAATGGGGCGTTGCTTTCATCCTGGGAGGCCACGTGGAGGCATGGGCCAGGTGTTTTGAATCTCGGGGCTTTTGGCTTTGATAGCTGCCCCCGGTTCATTTCTGCCTATAAAAAAGGGGGAAGAGGGGTCGTGCTAGGCCATCCTCTAAGTTCCCTTCCCTATTGGAGTTTCCACAATGCCCATATCTTTGGCGTTTCGAGTGGGAGGACCGGACTTTTC
>UESW01001317.1:485021-591589 GCA_900491605.1 Calamus simplicifolius
TCAATGAAAATGATGGTTATCACGGCCAACCAAATTGGAGAACTAGGTTTAATAGTCCAACCAGAGATAAGAGAGAATCGGATAAATTAAAGAAGAAGATGATTAGGATATAAGCTTAGAAGATGAAACATTTTAGAAAAAAATATTGATATTTGAATTATATCTTTTAAATAATAATTTTAAAGAACGTAAAAAGTCGTTCTAGTTTTATTGGTTCATAATAGGTTATTTCATCAATAAAAAATTGATTGATTCATTCAATTTTTATTGAATCAGTCAATTCAATTAAAGTATTGAAACTATAGTTATTAAAATCTAATTGAACATCAATTTAGTTGAAAATCGAATCGATTTTTCAACGCTCCAATAAGCGGATTGATGATCGAAAAGTATAAATAAAATTTAAAAAATATAATCAATAATAATAAATAAAGACAATTCTTTTATAAAATTCAATTAATTTGATGGCTTTAAAATTTGTATCATTAAAATTAAGTTATTTAACTATAATAGAAAATGATATCTATATTAATGTTTGAAATTAATACTATAATATCCATATTGATACCTGAATCCATATTGATACTTGAAATTTATCTTATATTTTTTAAAAATAAAAATATTTGAATTCTCCAATATTGGTTAGAGAAAGAAATAGATGGGAAAGTAAGTTAGAGCAATTAAAGAAGAAGAAAAAAATATCTAAGCTTAAAAGATGAAAAAAATAAAAAAGTAATATTTAATATTTAAATTACATAGGTTAGAAAGTAACTTTAAAGGATATGAAAACTTTATCCTATTTTACCAATTCATATTGATCATCCATCTATAAAAAGTAAAAACCAACCGATTCATTTGATTTTGTTTGAATTAGAAAGTAGCTTATCGTACCAAATCAGTCAAAGATTTTGTTCATCAATGGGACCCATTAATTTGGTCCAAATTTGATAACTATATTAGAAATGATTAGTTTCTGATTCATTTGTCTACTAGTAGTAACGAGGGATGAAGTGGAATGATGTAATATAGGAAAAGATAATAATAACTAAATAAAAAATAAAGTGAAACTAGGCTATATTTTTATGTAGAAGAACAGAAATTTTTGTGAAGGAATTTGCATGTTATACTAGACTTGATAAGAATCCTTCAAAATAGTAAAGAGAATGGATCTTTGTGGCTAAGAAACCGCACAGGCTAGGACTTAGTTACTCTAATATTTTAGATCAAAAAATGTTGAAAGAGGAGTACCCGACCATTATATCAGAGATTAAAAGGTTTACACTCAAGGATGAAGTTCTTGGATGACAAGCAGGACTTCTTGTATCTATTTTTTATCACGAAAGATCTTCTTCTTTGGAACCTGTAATTCTCGGGGATCCTACATAAATCAAATTAGAGTTAAGAACATAAAAATTTGGTGGAGTATTAATGAAATGAAGGAAAAAGAAGGAATGTTGAAATTAAGATGAAGCTTGGCGGATTTGAGGTAGCTTGACCGGCTTTGTGGAGTCTTCTTGCACTTTAGAAGATGGGATAGGATGGTAGAATGGAATGGAGAATGGCTAATGAATCTTGGTATGGAGATGACTTTCTTGAAGTAGCTAAGGGCCTCTCACCCATTTCTCTTGTAGGACATTTGCTAACACAATGGAATAAAATAAACTCAACTTTTATTCATCATAAATTATCTTTACAAGAGAGCTTGGAGTAGTATTTATAAGCTCCAAGGGACTTTTAAAAATTTGAATTACATGAAGCTTTTCATGGAAAGTTGCAACCTAAGCTAGCTATAAGGGTGGGGGGTTAAAACAACTTATAACTAAGCTTAAGAGAAGGAGAGAAAAATGAGCAGCTCCTTTGAATTTGAATTCTCCTTGGTGACGTGGCATGTGATGATGTAGCTTGATGAGGTGTACACCAAAAGATTGACATGGCATCCAACAATGCTTGCTGAAGTGGCATCCACCTTGAATTGATTTGTTGGAGTGGTTGAATGCATCCAATCTTCAAGCTCACTTGTTTACTTTGAACCCAATTCCATATCTCTCTTGGACCTAACTACTAAAGTCACTAAATACAAATCAATTTGACCCTACTTGGACTCAATAACCCAAATTGAAATAAACCAACTTTAATTACATGACTCAAATTCAAATAAGTAAAATTATTACTCTATTTACATACATATGAAAGAATTAAAGCCATACTGAATTAGATCGAAGCTCCTTTCAAACTTGATGTCCGCACCATCAGCTCAGCTCATATTGAGGACTATTATCAATTAATAACAATGGATCATATAATTTACATGGTTAGTATACAAGTGTCAATTTTATCGATCTTGAGTTAACTATGATATATTTATTTAACGTTTTAAATCTTATAAAATAAAATTATCTTAATTTTTTTATTAATAGGATATATCATTGTTTCACTTATTCTGACACTTAGGTAGTGTTTTATAGGGGATATCCAAGGGATATCCCCTCTTATTCCCAAAAGCCATAACTATAAATAAAATAAATGGTTAACCATGGTTAACCATGGGATATCCCCTCAATTTATTCCCTTGCAGGAATAGCTGGTTATCCCTCCAAATAAGAGTAAAAATGTTATCCTATGGATTTACCTTTTTGCATTTGATATGATCAATGGGATAGCCAAGGGATATCCCTAGGGATAGTCAGGAAATAAACTCACGTACTTATCCATGGATATATTTTTCCTATCAAACACTACCTTAGGATAGAGAATGTGCTACAAGGATTGGGATAAAGAATGTATTAAAAATATAATTGAAATGTTGAGACAATTTCAACATTCGAAACAACATCGATTTCGATGTTCCGTTGGACATCCCATGGGACGTTTCACCGTGTAAATCATGTAAATAAGCCATGCACACTCATCACCCACTTTAGAAACAAAGGTGTCTTCCTTCTCCAATATTTTTAGAAACTAAAGGCATGTCATTTTCTATACACTTAGCTATCAGCACCATTTTCAAACTTAATTTTATTTTCAAAATCATAATGCAAATGGTTCTCTTCTGCGTAGTCTTCTAACCAAGGAATCCCAGGAATGAGGAGGCCTTTTTTTTTTTTTTTGTAAGATATAATTCATTTTACATGGCCAATGATTAATTCGTTTTTAAGATAACCTACTAGGAACCATTGATAACTGTGGGATCAAAAGTTTTGATTCCATAGATTTAATAAATTATGCTTAAAATGAAATCAAACTACACAATTAGAATTTCCAATTCTATGAAATAAAAATCTAATTAAAAAAAGTTAAACTTAGAAAAAAAAAACTAAGTTAAAATTCATGAAATAGATAATAAAATATGTTATATTTCTCAAATAACCATCAAATCAAAATAATAACCTTTTTTATCGACCTTCAATCAAAATGCTTCAACTTCATTTGTTCCTTTGAGCCATCTTCCTCAAGCTCATCTAACACCATACTTATCCTCTTATCTCTGATAGATTATCAATCCCTGTTAAGATTTGAATCTTTGTTCCCTACCTCTTATCGTAATAAAATAGTACTGTATCTATTTTCTCCGATATAAGAAAATGATTTCATATCTTACTTATCTTTTGATCTGGCTATAAAAAATAGTTTTCTGATATGTATAGTAAGAAAATGATTTTTATCTCTAAAAATTATTATTTATTATATTAAAAGTATTACAGTAAAATTAATTTATGAATTTATTTTTAAAAAATATTAAAAATATAAAATTAAAATTTTATTCTCATCAAAATTGCTTCCGAAGGGCTGTAGTGCCCGTGGTACCGATAGTGGTGCAGGGTATAACATTCGGTTCGATGATGGAAGACTCATGGTGGCTGATGGGATATTCTTTCAGGCCTCTTTTGTTTCAAAAATTGAGCTTAGAGCAGCTTGGGCTGGCATCAGCAGAGCGACCCAACAGCTGCGAGCAAAACGAATCTTCATTAAAAGGGATTCTTCCCCTGTTATTGGATGGATTCAGGATATGATGGACCATGACGATGTACATCCGCTCTTTCATGATATTTGGCAGCTCCTATAGGACTTGGTTGTTACCGTAACCTGCCATGTATATCGGAAGGTAACTGCTGGGAAGATATGATACCATTTCCCTTTTGATGTATCTTTCTCTGATCTTTGGGCTGTCATCGCATCAAAGTTGTGTGACGGCCCATTTATACCAAAAAAAAAAAGTGGGGGGAGGGCTGCAGATAATCCCCCTCTTATCGCCATCGAGAGGATGAGCGGTGATGGCCTGCTGACTCTTGTAGAGCGTCACGATGGCTATAATGAATATTGTTTAAGGAAAAGTCTTGCTGCACCGCTCGCGGTGTAGAATAAGTCTATCACGCGTAACAATTAGTGCAAGCATATGCATGTCAAGAATACAATATTTTATTTTTGGCATTTGCATCAATTATCGTGCGATGCATTAGGACATTTTTATTATTTTTAAGCTGAAGAAAGAAAAGAGAAGAAAAGTGTGACATTTTTTCTAGTTCTATTGTTGGGATGAAAAAGTCTTGCTGCATCGTCATTCGATGCAGCAAGTGCGCATCGACCATACGGATTGGCTGCTTGTGCATGCCGGCATGCATGCAATGCACAACTGGCTGTTGTGCATGCCGGCATGCATGCAATGTACAACAAAGCCTATTGGACCACTGCACGCGTGTCGGTATGCGCGAATGATTAATCCACATGATTGGTATGCTTGCTGCATCAAAAGATGGTATTGCAAGTCTTTTTCTTATTGGGATTAGCCCATGGTTCCAATGGGCTGACATTATTGGTCTGTTTTGTTAAAATGATCGAAAAAAATCTTTATGCATTTGATGCTGTGCAGGTCATGCGTGCGTGCTGGGCATGGGCGCGTATTAATTGCTGAACGCGGTGCCCGCGCCCGGTGCAGAATTTTCCTAAAATGGTCATAAGAGAGGTGCAGCTAGATTTGTCCGTCCTAAAATGGTCGTAAGAGAGGCTCGCCGCCTAGATTATCCAAGCCCAGAGCCCAACCCAGCTCACTTGTAATTGGTTCTTTTGCCAAGCTTAATTGTTCGAGGTTGGGCTTGAGTTGATCATCAATATTCGTAGAAGTGCAGCGAGTCTGACCCAAAGCAACTACGATGCAATGCTTGCAAACATACAATTTGGAAATTTCTCTTTAAATGTCGTTGATCTGGCTTTATATTAATCTAAGTAATAATATCAGAGGAATTTCAAGCCATGATGCTTGTTCGTGTATTTCTCATTTAATCTTATGCTCCGCTAGAGACAACTATTGGACAGATCAAACAACAATTGTAGACAACCATGGTCAACCTCTGCTTTACGCTTAAGCCACAACATCCCAAAAGTTTCTTAAAGGAATTAAAAGTCAACAAGAAATATATATATATTACCTTAGTGGCAGTCAACATTTCCAAGTTCGATTCTAATTAATATGGCACAAGGAACCAAATTAGCAAGAACCTGGCATGCGTTGGACGGGACCATATATATTAAAAAGCTATTTTCACAGGAATTAAGTAAAGATAGCGTTTGGTAAAAAAAATATATCTTTAAATAAATGTATAAATAAAGTTTATTTTTTTAATTATTTTAAAAATATATTTTTTTAAAACTATCTTATTAATCATATCAAATGCAAAAAATAAATATATATAAAACTTTTATTTAAAAAATAATTAATTATTTTTATATTTTTTTAAAAAATAAATTAAAAAATAATTTAATTAATTATCAATTATCTTCTTAATTAACTTTATTTTCAGCAAGAATTCCTGACCAATTTTAAAAATAAAAAAAAAAATCTTCTCTTATTATACCTATTTTAAACGCTACCTAAAGGTTAAAATTAAAACGAACATTATCCCCCACCCTGGAGTCACGCCGATCTTTTGGCGAAGTGGAAGCAAGAATTCCGGACCAAACCTAACGCCTTGATATTTTAACCAACCTGAAGCGTTCGTAAACCCTAGAAAATCTCGGCGGGAGAACCGTGACCTAATTCACCTTCTAGCCTCCGGAGCCTCATGGCCATGGTCGAAGAAGCTTCTCTCTTCCACTTCCCCTTGCTCTTTGAAACGGAAATTAATTACAAAAAAATAAAAATAAAAAAAAAACAATTCACAGAAATTGTCTTTAAAGGGACGTTTTATATATGGAGCAAAGATCTGTTATTGAACAAAGATTTAAGTTGCAAAAACATCTAACACTATATATATACATCAGGCAAAGCTTCTTCTTCTTCTTCTTCAGGCTTCTTTCAAGATTTCGTGCTCGGCGTCGAAGGGCCACAGGGATGGATCTTGCCTTTGGAGCCCTTCTTCGCTTCCTCGGCCTTCTCCCCTTCCTTTTTCTCTTCAACTTCTTCTGTTTGCAGCGCTCCTGTTGGACATGGAGGTGGGCGTAGGTGGCTCCCAAGGAAATCATATTATTAGAGGCGTTTCTCGAGGTGGAGGTTACGAGTGTTCTTCTACGGTGGTATCGATGTCAGGGGCTCTGGTGGTCTTTTAAAAGGATGAAGAGAGACGCGTTTTATCGTGATTTTTTTTTTTTTGGTAGGTCTTCTTCCATTTTGGTAGGTCGCAGGTGGCCAAACCAGCACCCGCCGCGAGTGCGCCCTTCGGGCCTGCCATCAAAATCCACAAATATCCGCCGCGGTTGCCATCGATTCGATATCCACAAATATCCGCGGTCAAGCCGCGGATTGAGAGTGCTGCCGTGGCAAAGGCGTCCATAATTGAACGATAAACCATCATGGAATCGCTCGATCGGTGGGCGAGCCGCGGATTCGGTCGTAGCGGCGAGTAACCCCATTCATTGGTTTGGCTCCTTGGACCAGACCGGCATAGTTGTCACACCACAACATTGACACGGCCAAAAGACTCGGATCACTCGGTTATTGGTTCAACCGTTGAGTCACTAATTAAATTATTAATTAATTATTTTAATATAAAAATATTTTTTTATATTAATAAAATTTAATTTTTATAAAAATTATTATTAACATGATAATAAAACCCCGTGATTCTATTCGATTCGGATTGAATTTATCGGTTCATGGGTGAATAGAATAGATTGATCGAGTTATTTCGAATCACTTATATATCGGTTTGGTTCTGATAATTTTGCTGAAGGGAGCTCGAATTTTTTAGATTGGCATGAGACTGTCAAATCATCACATTTGGTTATATTTGAATGATTTTATTAAGAATGATTCTAAGCCACCCATTCTTTAAAATCACTATTCAATCTAATAATTTTATATTCTTCCATAAAGTTAACTATCATATTCTAAAACTATGATCTTAATTTAAATTTTAAATATATTTAATATTATTTTTTATATTAGTATAATATAGTTTAATATTATATCATTATACTCAACTCAACTCATCTCAGCTAGCCTTTTTCCAACTAATATTGTATCATTATATTATAACAATTTACTATATTATTATTATAGTTATAATTTAATATTTATATAATAATAAATATAATATAAATAATAATGGCAACAAAGAAAAATGGTGAAGGTGTAAAAAATTGCCAAATTTAGTCACCGTTTAAAATTGTAATGATGTGCTATATATCTTATGTTGCATGCAAAACCAAGTGAGGCCATCTACATATGTGGCATGAATGCTTTAAAAAAATACATGTGTCAATGAAAAATAGTTACTTAGAAGATTATCTTTAAAATATATTATCATGGCGTGGACCGTTAACTTTTCATCCTTTTTCTTGCTTATTGAATGGTGGGTTAATGCTAGACTTATTTATAGGTGTATAGTCAAACTTTGCTCAAAAGTTAATATAATACACTTAGATTTGTGTTTAGGGTTTGTTTAAATCATTTATTCACCTTAGTTATTGATCAATAGCCACTTAAATGTGTTTCAATAATCAATCCAAGCAAGATTTTGATTTTTTTGAATAAAGCTTTGAATTATTGCAATCGAACTAAAGGACACTCTGAATGAACTTTATGTTATTATTAGATTTGAACATAAATTTGACTATAAACAGTTAGAAACCCTTAGCGTGATAAGATTGCCATGGTCACAAGTGTTCAATTCTACATTAACTAAGTATTAGAAATATGATAAATATTTATACAGAATCGATGAGTCTAAATAATATATGTTGACTAACCATTTTGGATAAAATCCTAACCCATTATAAGTAGTATTAAAGTAGATCAAACTCATGACCCATGCAAATATGAGACATTATAAATATGCTTTTAAGGAGTTAATCATGAGTTGATCATGATATTTATGGTTGTGATTGAATTGATTAAATTTATAATATTTGGATCCTTATTATGTCAAAAATATTGGGACTATCACATGCAAAGACTTATATAGAGAGAGTATGAAATAGTTCATGTTTAGGGCTGTAGTTAAGTTGCCATAGGTTGTACACCAAAAAGATTCTAAATATTTATAAAATTAAAGAGTCTAAATAATATTTTTTAATGGTATTTTTGTAAGACAAACGTTCAACGGATGATAAATTACAATCATGGGCCAAATTAATATTCCACCCTCTTAATTTGAGTGCAATAATGGACCAGGTCTAATATGATAAATAGAATGTTACCAATTAGCTAATACTCCTTGTTGAGGGGTAGAATCGTCATTGCATTGATAATCGTGCGAGGGGGCCGCTATGATACGCCCCCGAGGAACAAGCTAAACTAATATGGTCCGGCAGGCCATGCGACCTCTGACTCGTTCTTTCCGGGTTTTCATAGTCCAACCTTTCCGAACTACCCATAACTCAACCTTCCCCGAGCTAGCTTCCGAGCTCCCATAGCTCGGTTTTCCCCGAGCTACCTATAGCTCGGCTTCCCCCGAGCCTCCCATGGCTCGGTTTTCCACGAGCTTCCCATAGCTCGGCTTCCCCGAGCTTCTTGTAGCTCGTCTTCCCCGAGCTTCCCATAGCTCGGCTTCCCCGAGCTTCCTGTAGCTCGTCTTCCCCGAGCTTCCTATAGCTCATTTTCCACAAGCTTCCCATAGCTCGATTTCCCTGAGCTTTTTGTAGCTCGTCTTTCCCGAGCTTCCATAGCTCGGCTTCCCCGAGCTTCCTGTAGCTCGTCTTTCCTAAGCTTCCCATAGCTTGGCTTCCCCGAGCTTCCCATAGCTCATTTTCTACGAGCTTCCCATAGCTCGGTTTCCCCGAGCTTTCTATAGCTCGGCTTCCCCGAGCTTCCATAGCTCGGTTTCCCCGAGCTTCCTGTAACTCGGCTTCCCCGAGCTTCATATAGCTCATTTTCCACGAGCTTCCCACAGCTCGGTTTCCCCGAGCTTCCTGTAGCTCGTCTCCCCGAGCTTCCATAGCTCGGCTTCCCCGAGCTTCCTGTAGCTTATCTTCCCCGAGCTTCTATAGTTCGGCCTCCTCCGAGCTTCTATAGCTCGGCCTCCCTGAGCGATCCATGACTCAATACTCACCTCCGTGGAACCCGACGTGGGAGAGCCTAGACCTATCATAACGGGATCCCAGGCAAAGAATCATGTTGGAGAGTGGTCTAGGACCTAATATAACTACTTGGGACCTACGCATCTATCAGATCTCAGGCCATCAAAGAGCTCTCCTAACCGTCGATCCCTCAACGAACAAGATACGGATCCCACCGGCCCTACAACGGCCTGATTCGATTCATCTCCGTATCCTCACAACCTTCGAACCTTCCAGAAGGCGCTCAAGATCCAGGTGATTGCCTATAAATACGATACCCCTAGATTCTCTTAGGTATGCGCTCACAACGCCTGGCTCACTCTCACTCTCACTCTCCTTCACTGCTCGTCGGCGCTCCCTTGGAGCTCCCGATCGGCCATCCCTGGAGAGACTTTCCGGAGAGATCCCTCTTTCATTTTCTGTTGATCACCAATCCCCACTGACTTGAGCGTCGGAAGGTCTTCCGTGGAGGGCCACCCTCAACGCCTCTCGCGCGAGGACTTCTGTGCAGGTCCGCCCAAAAGGAAGCCCAGACCAGAAGATCGATCACGTTTGAGTCGAAGGACAGATTCCGATAGCAACACTCCTCAAACCACGTCTAGGAGCCGCTAGTTGATTCGAATTGTATGATCCCAATTGACTTGCCATGAGAAATTGAGAATACATCGGTTGGCTTCAGCTGAATTAAACCAATCAGCTTCTGCAAAGTTGCACATGCCCCTTTACGTGACGTTTCATAATTGATCGATCAAGACTTTAAGACAAAATAATATCCTACCAGCCTCTACAAAGACAACGCCGTGTAGAGCCCGCTTTCTAGGATCTGATCTAAAGCATTTAACATTCATGCCACTTGAAAACCAGATGTTTTCTAGTGGATTAATTCTTGTCGCGTTGCGGTCTACGTACTCTATCTTTATAATCTTTTTTTTTAATCATTTTTTTTATAATTATAAAATGAGTAGCAGTTATATATATATAGGCTTGTAATTTTTCAATCATCGATAAAATATATGATTTTTATTGTTTCATTATCATAATTAAGAACAGTGTTGTTTATTTTTCATGCATTTTGATCAGTTTTGTCTTGATTTAACTTTGGTTTTGATGCTTTCGTTGGACACAAGTGGATAAGGATCCTAAGGACGAGGAGGAGGGTAACCAACCATCAGATTATTTCTCCTGACGTGCAGAGAATCCCATGCTATGGATGGGACTGGCTTGAACGAGACTTAGGCCTAATCTGATTTTGACTCGAACCCAAAGGTTATAATCCACCGGTCTATTTTGGGTAGGCCTGACAGTGACTTGGACCCAACCCCAAAGGGCCACGTTGGGTCTGATTGGGCATAGGAAAGAAGGCCAGCTGGCTTTACCAAAGTACTCTCTGTGATGCTTCCTTTCAATAGTCTCATATCGAAAAATTAAAAATTGATTGAGTGATTTATAAGTTATAAAGTAAGAAGAATAAGATACCAATTGAATTTTTTTTGGACTGTGATGGTCTAAGTTGGTGTGGATCTTGTTCATCTTTTTTTTTTTCACATCGAAAAATTGAAAGTTGATTGAAAAATTGGGAGTTAGTTGAGTGGTTTTATGTTTTAAAATAAGAAAAGCAATATACCAATTAGATTCCTTTTAAGAAGTTGATGTGAACCTTATCCATCTTGCTTTCTTATAAATTACACTCTTCCAAACTTTGTTGTTCCAATGGAACATTTTGGCCTGTCAAGGGCCATTCTACCGCAACACGTTTGTGGATGTGAGATATTTTTCTTCTGAAGGAAAGATTGGGCAAAGCCTGAATGAAAGTAAAGCACAAAGGATCCTTAGTGGGGATCAGACCTAACAGAAAGGAACAAAGTGAAGGTTACATCAGTCATAGTGATTTGTAGAGATAATTCTCGAACACAGTACTTATTTCATCACAAATATATATAAGAGACGACGACTCTTACGCCAAAAGACTTCTCAATCTTTCAGAAGCCTCAAGAATGCATTCCTTGTGATTAAATGAGCTGACTCTGATAAACCCTTCACCACCTGGGCCAAATCCACAACCTGGGATCGTAATGATGTGTGTTCTTTCAAGGATCTCTTCGAAAACATCCCATGATCTTTGACCAGGAAAATGCACCCATAGATAAGGGGAATTTATGCCACCATACACCTCTAAACCGATGGAAGATAATGTCTCTCTCAGTATTCTAGCATTCTCCTTGTAGACATTAACCACTTCATGTATGGCCTGCAAACACTAATTTCTCATCAGAATGGATCCAGTGTTTTAAGAACAAAAAAAAAAAAAAGTTCAAACAGCCATGAAAGATTAGTCTTCCAGCATATTATTTTGATGAAAGGGTACATATATATATATATGTTTGCACTGACCTTGCAACCTTCTTCTGATAAGCAAGCAAGCCCTCCAGCTTGAGCAATATTAGATGCACCATTAAAACAGGTGCAAATGATGCGATCAAAATCCTTTGAAACAGGAAAGCCATTCAAGTACTGGAGCTCTTCAGGGACCACCGTCCAGCCAAGACGGACTCCAGTGAATCCAGCGACTTTGGATAAAGATGCAATCTCGATTGCAACCTGAAAGAGAACCAATATATATATGAGTTATTATTATACTACAAGATCTGATGTTACACTGTTAAATATGTCTTGAATTTTATATATTGGGCCCGGTTTTTTGATCCGACCCGATATTCTTGTTGGGCCCGGATCAAACCGGTCCGCTAGGGTTTATTTTATGGAAGTATTTTTTTGGGGCGTATATATATAGATATACGTATGAAAACTTCTGTAAGGATTTTGAGACCTCCTCCTTCTTTTGATAATGGAACTTTGTTTGCCTTGCCCGTGGATGTAGATCACCATGATCGAACCACGTAAATTCTTGGTGTTCCTTTGTTTGTTTATTGTTTGATTTATTTTTTGAATCTGATTTCCTCAACATATACTTCACTGGATCACCAAGGCTCTAGCTCTATCTGCTCATTCTACTGTCTTCATTAATTTGGAACCAAAAGTTAAACATCATTTTTCCCATCCTATTTGCACTCCTCATGGTTAAACATATATAGCTCCAGAAAGTCCTGAACATTTTGTATGTTAAGCATGCATGGTTCACTCAACTAGATTTTATACTCTCGAACCATGTCATCATGGCAAATGAAAATATTGATCGACCACCAGGCCGTTTCATGCAATCTAATTATAATTAATTATACGTACCTCCTTAGATCCAGGGATCTCATAGATGGATCTTGGGCTTTCATCTGATATATAGGCAGCATAAGCAGAGTCATACACGATTATTGATCCATTCTTCTTGGCAACTTCTACGAGCTGCTGCAGTTGCTCCCTTGATGCAGCGTGACCCGTGGGATTGTTTGGTGAGCAGAAGAAGATGACATCCGTCCTCGGAGTGATGGAAAAATCCGGGAAAAATAGATTTTCTGGCGTGCATCTCATGTACTCGATTCCTTCATACTTGCCATTACCTTCGATGGATTCACCAGTTTGGCCCATTATGATTCCTGAGTCGACATATGCCTGATCATTTAAAAGAATGGGCAATGTGAATAATGCTTTTATATATATATAGTTTGAAGTACATTTATATGTAACTTTTGGATGGGTACTAAGCAAGTAAATGAACTACTGGGGCGTACGTGGTTGATCAGCAGCAGTATTTCTAAACACATGGAGTTTTAATTTAGTCATTCTACAATGCTTTTAAATGTATGATTCGTAAAGAATGAGCAATGTGAATTTTTTTTAATGCATAAGCGCGTTGAAGATTTTCCTTTTTCTCAAAAAATAAAGAAATATTTATTAATATTTTCTATGGTAGGTTGCATGAGACTTTAGGATATCCATCATGGCATTACCAATGCCTCCAGCCACATACGTATCGATCAGCTGCTCGCTTGCCTACAGGTTAAAATATACTTTTTAGGCTTCAAACCTCTAGCGGTTACGGTTTAATTATTCAATCAATTTTAAATTAATTAAAATTGATTAAGGGTTGAATTAAGGGTCCATTTGGTAGCGGATTTGAGTTGAATTTTTTATTTTCAAAAAAATAAGAAATTTAACCCATAGCATAAAAAAAATGTGTTTGACTAAATAGTTTTTGAAAATACTTTTTTGAAACGATTCTAAAAGTCTGAATGAATTTATAAAATGTTAACATTTTCTTCAGATTCATCTTAAACATTTTTTCAGATTTTATCCTTTCTTTTTAAAATATCTAAAATTTACGAATTCACCTTCTTCTTGTCCCTGGGATTTGTTATCTTTCTTTGAAAAAATAATTTTCAAAAACACTAACAAAAAATATTATGGAATACAAATCAAATTTTAGATAAAATATTCATATTTTAAAAAACTGTTTTCTGAATCACAAACGAAACCTAACCTAAAAGTTTCATCAGGACTAAAAGAATATTTTTATTTTTTTTTATTAAATTATATCTTTCAATGGCTTTCAAATGAAAACTTTGAAAAAAAGGACCTAAGAATTAAGTTCAAAGCGCCCTATTTTCTTTATCTTCTTAATTATAAAGGTGGTACGTAGGGTTTGTCCCTCCTTCAAAACCCCTAGCTAGAAAAAGAGTCCCCTGACACGTGCATGCATGCACCACGGGAGTCGGTGTCGACTAGCATGCAGTAGCAAGCGGCCAGAATTAATAATCCCATGAGCCCCACTTAATTAATTTATATATCACCATGGCCACCGAAGCATGCACGTGAGAATATTACAGTGGCCATGGCCAGCTTTAGAACTGTCATCACGCAAAGTATTTGGAAGCTTGTACGTCACCGGAAAGGTGGGGTCTTGCACGGCAATCGTCACGCTGGATCCCAGCAACAGCTGCATATAAATCGATCGAAAGGAGGCCAGGCTGAGAGTTAATTAATTAGGTCGGATTAAAATTTAATAAGACTATATACAATTCAAAGAAATTAATAATTAAACGCAACCTGTCTCAAAAATTTTAAGAAATATATATATAGACTGCAAGTGATTTTTTGTGCACCTGAACACGGGAAATGTCGCTCTGTGCGCCATCTGAAACGAAGACTTCAGATTCTTTTACACCCATGTCTGCATATATTTTCTCAGCTATCGCCTTCCTCAGTGCCTGCAAGATTAATGATATATATATATATAGAATAATTATGCAACAAAATATAAGAAGGCTAGCTGCTGGACGTGGCACACTACTTATTATTATTATAAGTTGCCACCATGAAACAGTGGTGAGGCCATGCACAGTGTGGACTGTGGAATTAATTCCAGATGTAATTAAGTTGGTTACGTACCTTGTTTCCTTGTTCTGATCCATAACCTTTATAACCTTCATAACTGGAGAGTGCATGAGAATACTGCAGGAAAAAACACTTGGAATTAAGAATATGTACTTAGAGAGGTTAATTAAGGTACATGGAGAAGTGTTTTTCCTTTTAACAAAATAGCAGGCATAATTTAGAGAAGTTAATTCGAGCACTTTCCCATTGGGTTTGATGGCTGTTGAGGTGGTAGTGATAAAGAAACTTTTCATCAGAAGGAATAATAATCAAAAAATACAAAATAGAAATAATTGTCATCTACTTATTTCATCATTGATGTTTTATATTTGCTTGGATCCTTTTCGTTAAATTCTCTTCAAGATTTGAAGAGAATATATATTAGTTAAATTTGAAATTTAGTCAACTTAATTAGATCGATTCGAGCATGGAAACAAGCTCCAATTTTAGCTAGGCCAACAAATTAAAACTCCTGGGCTAAGTTGGTTTGGCCACAGAGCTGAGATGGCACGGACAAGAAAACAAATCCAAATAATGCCTCATGTTGAATGGTGTGGATTCTGAAATTAATATTGGGTAGTTCAGGTCAAAGTCAAATACAAAGAACTAAGGTTTAAATTGAATATATGAGGGTTGCTAGGAAAATCTTATAACCCAAGCCGGACCCCGCGGTGAGTCAAGAGCTGACCGGTTTGACCTTGAGGTCGGTGCCAGTGCCACCAACTCTGGTCTGGATTGCTTAATTAGAGGTTGACCTGACTGCCAGCAGACAGCAGCCATGAGATAAGAGATAAGAACTCTATCGTCTTTTTTTAAGGAAAAAAAAAAAAAAAAAAGGGCATGCACCATTGTTTCTAGTTTCTATAAATTTTAGACCTTATTTATTAAGAATTTCAGAAACGACCAACAAATTGAAAATTCAAGTCCAAAACCCTGGAAAACTATGCATGTGATCTATATCTCCAGCCAAGGGTAAGATAAGTTGTTGAAATTGAAACTTGTGTGTTTTTTAGCAAGTTGGGAGGTTTTAACTTGAGAAAATGAAGAGAAAATGCAGGAAAGAGAGGAGGAAGAGATAAGGAGGAGAAGAAAAAATGGCCTTGGCCCTTGGAAGAACCAAAGCAGTAAAAGACAGCCTACGACCAGTATAAAAAAAACAAAGGTTCAATCACTTTCCTCCATTTCTCAGGAACGGTCTAGGCCCAGTCCAGTCTAGAGAAAGAATTTTGCGTTTCGCAACTAAGCGTTATGGTAAATTTTCTTTTCTTAGATGCAGACATGGAAGTAGAGGTTGCAATTTTTGATACGGCCATGAATATGACTCGAATTTTATACAAGTTAACGGATTCAAATTGAATACAAAAAAGATTCATCCAATATTAAACATGATTAATAAACAAGCCGAATCACTGATTGACCCATTAATTTAAATTTAATTTAATTATTAAATGGATCAATTCATGTAACTTAATCCAATCCATTCAAATATGATCCATTACATCTATTTATCTAAGTTAATATGACCTTTTAATAAATGATTATTTATGATGATGTTTATATGCTTATGTAAGGTGTTTATGTTTCTCTTTCTTCCTTATATAGAAAAATTTTTATTTATACTTTAACTATAATTTTTAATATATAATTTTTTATAAATAAATTGGTATTAAATATATTACAAGATTATATAGGTTACATGGGTAATAGGTTTTACAGCTCCTATAGATTATATAGATTACACAAGTTATAAAGGTTAAATGGGTTATAGAGGTTATTTTATTTGACCTATGTAATACATGGATCAGATTAAGATTTAAAATTTTAATCAAATTAATAAATGGATCGTATTTGGATTGATTCATTTATTATCATACTATAAAGTTAACTTAATCTATTTATGACCCATTGACATAGTTTACCATCCCTACATGGGTTACCATTTTGTTAAGCAAATGAAAGATGATAATTGAGGCTATATTTTTGGCATCACTTTCATTTTTTTCTCAAATTAAAGAAAAAATACTACTTTCATTTTTATATTTTTGAAATATATTTGATAGTTATCATTGCTTTTTATTTTTATAAGCATAACAATTGAAATATGTTTGATAGTTACTATTAATTTTTTTTGTTAGAAGATATTTATAAAAAAGTTACTTTTTTTATTTTGATTTATAAAATATTTTTTAAAAATTAGAAGTAAAATTTTTAGTTTCATTTTTTTCATAAAATTAAAATTTTAAATAAAAATATGATTAAATATATTTTATATTAAATTTTATATTTTTATTTTAAAAATATAAAATAAGAAATAAAAATGCTACTAAATAGACATTAAGAAATAATAAGAAAAACTTTGAAGCTTCTTTTGTGCCATGCATCTTTAGCTTTCTATATCATGGACCTCTTTCATAAGATTGTCGTTCATATCTTGATAAGAATACAATACCCACTTATTAATTGAATTATTTCTTGTTATGTGGCTTCAAGTGCTTGCTCATCAAGCAATTATAAAGTTTTGAGACTCACAAAAAATCAAGTCTTTTCTTGAGAAAAGAGAAGAGAATACGAGAGGTTAACCCATGTCTAAATAACAATATTATATGCAGTCAAAAAAGAGGATAAAAAATAGAAGATTCACTCATAAAAGAGAAACGTTTAAAAGTCATTCAATCAGGCTAAACTTAATGAACAATTTTTTTTGATGGGTACAAAAAAAAAATTATGAGATAAGATGCATGCATTGATCTAATTTAAGCGCTTTGCATCGATCATTTTTTAGCAGTTTAAATGATTATGCCCCCTTCCTCATGTGTATGTGTGTAAATATATATATATATATATATACTTAACTCAACTCATCTAAGCCTATTTCCAACTATATGGGGTCGGCTACAAGAATTTGCACAACTATATATATATATATAAACATTAATCTATAAAAAAAACTATAATTTCTTGTTGAATAATGAAATTAAATTGTAGGGAAGAAATGAACTTCTTCTATATTATTTTTTACTTTTTTTAAAGATTGCGTTGAGTATGGAGTTAAAAAAATAAGGATGAAAATTATAGGAGTAATATTCTTTGATGTAAATTTTAAAGTTCTAAAAGTTTTGTTATATTTGATTATGTTTGCAAATATGGGATCATTTAATTTTATTAGTTCTAATGTTTTAATCTTTTTATTTTCTAAGTAATTTTTGCCTTTAACTCTTTTCTAGATTAATAATTTGAAGAGTTAAGGAAGGGGAAAATTATTCTTTGGGAAAAAAATTAACTTCATACGAGGCATCTTGTTTTGAAGGTGAAAAATTACTTCATACCAAACTCTATTAACCTCATACCAAATGCATCCTAACCCTTAAGCTCAAACTAGGTGGCACTTATCATAAATAATACCTACGGTGCCCTCCCACTAAGAATGGCCAGTTTAGAAGTAGGCCTTGGCAGAGTCAATAAAGAATATGCAGAAAAATTCTTCATCCATTTTGGAACTTATTGAACCTTGGTCAAGTCTTCCTTTTTTATGGCAAACAGGAGATAAGAGGACTTGAGATCACCATCAGCCTTCCATATTTAAGTTGGTATGATTATTTTAATGGTGCATACCAGCTCCAAGTCAGATATGTGGATCCTCCAGCATGAAGTTGCCAAAAATAAAGTATTTTATATAATCTCTTCTCTCCAACTCCCCCTCCTCCCCCCTCAACTGCATGGCTGCTTCTTCCTTTTCTTGTTAATTCTTTTAAAGGATGGCAGAACAAGAAGTCACCTGTTCCTGCCACCTAGGTTCTTGTTCTTGCATTCATTTCTTTGAGCTAAAATTAAATTAGCTATAACTCCAAGGATCTTCTCAAAACCCATTCAAGTTGAAGTCCAAAGATTTTTTTAAAATTTTTTTCTGTCATAAAAAAATGGAAAACTGTTTTCTAAGGTTCAATATATTCTTCCATCATGACTTGCAGAATTTGTGATGCTAGTGAGGAAGTGTAGGGCCTCATGAAATGCTTACTGACAATGATGATAAGAACTTAGCAAAATAAATCATCAAAGATTTGGGTGGCTGCTTGGCTGACATCTTTAAAAGCAAAAGCAGTATTCATGCAAGAGCTTACACTACCTCAGCCATGGCTGATGTGATAATGTTTGGTATGGGCTCTGTTGTATCACCAATTCCCAAGCTGATGACCTTAGCATCTGGGTACTTCTCCATATGTGCCACTTGCCTCATGCCAATCTGTTCTCAATTCCATTTAAAACAGAAGATCACAGACCCATGTTAATGGTACAAATTTATGTACAACAAAAAAGAGGAGAAAAAAATGATGAATCTACCCATAGGTAGATTAAAAGCCTTCTTCACAAGCCATGAAATTGGAACTAGTGAACAGCCTAATACATGCACTAGTGGTCAATAACAAAAATTCTTACCTCAGGAAATAGGTAGCCATTTCGAAGCTTTTCCATGTTTCCATTGCGAGGGACCCTTGTTTGACATGCTGCAAATCAGTACATACATACATGTTTATGAAGACATAAATCGAAAACTCCTACAAGAGCTCAAAAAGATAGTAGATGCATAGAAACTTAAGAAGAATATAATGAGCACAATATAACATCACCTATCTTCATTTGATGTCTTTTGTTGCAAGGAGGAGCTCCTTTCCAACAAATTGAACTATAGAAAGAAATATGATGAGATGAAAAAGAGAGGCATAAAGAAAACCCTATACTAAATGATCTATCAAAAATATTTTAAGAACTAATTACTTTGATGTGAACATCCTTGTCTGCATGAATACAAAGTTGTTTAGAACTAGAAATGATCTCCAATTCAATAATCTCTGTTGAGTTATAGCAATGCATATATAGAGTTAGAAGAGCACATGCTTATGTGGCAAGGAAGCAATATGGTTGACGTTGAATCATACAAACGGTTAGATGGGTGAGAAATTGGATTGAAGAGAGGGTTGTTGGAAAACTCTCCATTGAGGTGGGCCACTTCTGAAATTTCTCCGGTCATGGGTTCCATGAAGCAAATTGCCACCAGATCATACTGGATTTGACTTTGTATTTCACCACTCCAAGGCATCGCTGCCTCCGTAATCTTGTCTAGTTTGCAATGTGATAGGGGGATGGTGATTGGAGGAATAGGACTCACTTTTTCCACCTAATTTCCATGGATACTCTTGACCATTTCATATATGATGATTTATATGTTGCTGAAAAGGTTAATTTCTATTCATTTTTGGGGCCTACTCAGCTTTGGATCTGGCCTAAGTTCTAACCATAGTCAAAAAGTTGATGTTTATAATAGATTTTTCTTTTTTTGGGTACTGACGGGCCATCACACAACTCTGGTGCGAGGATAGCCCAAAAGATCAGAGAAAAAATACATCCGAAGGGAAGATAGAATCCTATCTCCTTGAGACCAACTTCAATCATTGGAGTGGTGCGCTGCAAAGAAGACAACCCAATCAGTCGCACAGTTTGCCTTTCGGTATACATGACGGGTAACGGTAACCATCGAGTCCTGCAAGAGCTGCCAAATATCATGAAGGAATGGGTGTACATCATCGTGGTCCACCCTGTTCTGAATCTATTCAATGACAGTGGAAGAATCCCCTTCAATGATGAGCCATTGGATCCGCAACTATTGGGTCGCTCTGCTGATGCCAGCCCAAGCTGCTCTGAGCTCAGCTTTCAAGACAAAAGAGGCATGCAAGAATGTCCCATCAGCCGCCATGAGTCTCCCATCGTTCATAATAGATTTTTTTCAATTCAGTACATTTTGGGAGAAAAAAAACAGAAACAATGTGGGAACCACAAATTTAGGAGATAGCAGAATTTATACTTGTGGTCATAAAATTTCAAAAACCACAAATTTCCACATGAAGCCTGGATAAATCTACAATGATGACAGAATTTAAGAACAGCTATACATAGAGTTCTTTCACAGCTTAAAATTTCTTGTCTTCAAGGGGCATGACATGTATGTATGAAGGTGATCTCAAAGACAATAATTTAGTAGGGATCGGGTAGGAATTGTAGAACAACTTGTTCATTGGATCTTGACTAGCGGCGGGCACAATCTAATTTTCCATGGCCCACCTAAGGATTTTCCAAAGGAATTATTATTTCTACAACATAAACGAATGACCATCTTGAAATGATCGCCAGGATAATATCGCTTTCTGATGTCTCTAGCTTGGCCTCACCACACTCCTATTACAATACATCGGCGGGCAGCAGCAGCAGCAGCATTGAGTCAAAGGACAGCCAAAGAAAGGTTGGAGAAGGTATGATCCTTGAGCAGCTAAGGAACTTGGATCAAACGAGCAACGTTCTTGACTTGCAAAATGAATTCTCTGTGCACATTACTTGCAGAGCGCTCTGTGGAAAAGACTCTGTAATGCTCTTATGTCTGATGTGAATTGGTTATTGCCTGTGGTTGATAATATATCATGATAATTATGATAAAATATATTATATTTTTACTACGAGAAATGGAGAATTACAGTATATATCACCAAACAACATATATAGTGGCTGAAGTATTATTACCAATGGTTGTTCGTAGAATAAAATAACTGAATTTACTTCCATTACAATTGGCCAAGACTTTGAAGCCATGAACTTTAGCTTCTTGTCTTTTTTCCTTCTTGCTTCCTTCCTCCCTTGCCTTACTGAAAGGACATTCAATTGATTCCTTCGAAACTTTTCTCTGTCATTGCTTTCTTTGAAAAACAATAAAAAATTTCAATCCATCATCCATCATCAACTGATGCATGCACCACTCAATGCACACCTACCTTTACAGCACAAGATATCCATTAAGAAATCACTACCCAAACAAGTTGGTGTACGTGTTCATATTTGTTTCTTTTGCAGGAGATTATATAAGACATGCATACAGGTCAAAGCTCCCAATCTGTGACCACCATGGACATAATTTTGTTGGTGTTTTGCCCTTTTATTACAATTTCTTAAACCATAATTCAGCACCTCAACTAAGTTTTGTAGGTCTCGTTTGTTGACAATTTCATTGATATTTATTGTTCCCTAGTACATGATTATCAACTTTCAGAATCAAAGCACATGCCACTTCTACTATATTTTCTTTTTCTTTCTTTGAATTGACTCTTTTAGCTTTCATAGATGTTAGACCCAGTTGCGAAGCGTTCAAACCTTGTCGATATGATCCTGAATTCCGAGTTTCTCTACTTAGCAACCACTGCCAATTAAAAACCCAAAAAAACTTGGGCATGAGCTCATAGAATAAAGTCCATGCTGATATAATTAAGTGAATAGACAAATCAAACAAGATGACCAGCAAGTCAGCTGGGAATACTTGTTATTCGAAAAAAAGAAGAAAAAAAAAGAAAAGAAAGAGCACATTTCATGCTTCATGGTCAAATAAGAATATCTTTCCACTAAATTCACAGTGATAAAAGTAGGAGGGATGAGATGTATTCACCACAAATGCCATTCCGTCAACGTTTTCGACACAAAATCTTAGCCGGTCCAAAATGCAAAACTTAATTTATTGGATTATTAATCCAACATTAGACTTATATGTGAAATAATTATGTATTGTAGACTATCAAATATGATTAAGCCTAATTAAAAGTGATCAGCTAAGGTTTCAGTGATTTGGACTTTAATGTATCTGATAAGGTGTGGCCCTTTAATGTATAGAGACCTAAAGGGTTATTTCTATTTTTATGATGGGCTAAAATAGAAATACCAAAAGATAATGATGAAATTATCTATATATAGCGGTTATGGTTCGTGGATCGCATACAGGACCTTCTTCTCTGAATCTCATCATCAGAAAGAAAAGCCTAAAGAAAATTCTAAAGGGTTCACTGGGAGTATGTGTTAATCTGGAAGGTCAACCGTAGGACTCTGAAAAGCAATCAAGCAATATGGATTCAGATACGCTTCCGTTTATATTTATTAATTCTTGATGATTGAACATGAATAATTCTTGTGCTTTATGGTGATGGTTTCCATTAAAGATTCAGATTTAATTTCCAACATAATTCCCATGGGAGAATTTTTTTTAAAAAAAGTGACATTTTGTTCGCTAACATCAAGGTATCAATGTTTCTGAAAAGATGTACAGATTCATGGCATGAAATGTGAGGAGGCATCCACAGATGCCCAAGTTGAAGATGGTGAATGAACCACAGCCATATGAAGCTCCACACCAAATCCATTTCAATTTGATGCAACAGTACCACATCCATGCATGGCCTCAGACTTGGACATCCCTGAACAGGACAAGTCTATCAAGAACAGAGACTATTCTTATGGACCTGACACGGCCAACTTAAAAGGTTGGCAGCTTCATTTAATGCTACCGGCGAGTGTCATAGATCACAAAAAGAAGCTAACCATCTCTTCACCAAACAGCTGGTAGTGTTTTGGAGTCTCCCTCCTCATCCAAAGTCCATTCAAAATTGAATTCATCCACCACTCTTCCAGGCTTCCAGATGCTGCAAAGAAGAACAAGAAAAAGCTAACGTTCTAAACGAGGTCTAATTCGTTTGGCACAGTGGACTGGGAGGGGAAAACAAGACAAGTAGTGCAGCGTCCGAAATGGGCTTGAACGGTTTGGTTTGTTTCAACGTAGCACAAAGACTTTTCCTTTCGTAAAAAAAATTGGTCCATTGAACTTGATTCGAAACTGTGGCTTTCTGGAAGGACTTGAAATCTTTTAGTCCACCGTAATCCAAGAGAAAAGCATGTGATGAACCGCTTGGTCCAATAAACCAACAAAAAGAATAAGAATGTGGTTCACCTCAGAGATCGTAAGGAAGACTAATGTAGTTGGGTTTCGATAAACTAAGTTAGTATTTGGTTCCCAAAAATCTATCCCTGGATAAGTGTACATGATAGCATTTATCAAGAGGATAGCTGAGAGAAAAATCATCTTTTTTTTAAATAACAACTTTGCTATCAAGGGATAGCTCTAGTTATTCCTGGATTCCTAGGAAATAAGTTCAAGGTTAACCTTTTTCAAGGATATTCAGGATATCTCCCCTTATCCCTTATTTTAAACACAGCCTAAGCTACCTGGATATCCTTCCTTATCCCCTATTTTAAACACAGCCTAAGCCACCAATGGCCTTAGCTTTTGCTTCTTTGCTTGCTCTCGATATGGATAGGATGATCATGTGGCCTCCAGGATATTAATCACAATGTTCGATGCTTGGAGCTTTTGGTGTTCCATTTTTTTAAGAAGAAGTCCCAAAATCTACGTTTTATTTTTGGTTTCCCTGAAAGTTGATCATGAAATAATTTTTGGTGGAGTCAATCAACGGGTCATAACAAAATTATTTATCAAGGGGAGCTTCAGGAAATAGTGCTGATTCAAAGTTAACATTCAAATGAACAATAGTTTAATAATAAATAGCCCTCATTGGCAACCTTTACAAAACAAAGTTATCATCTAATGTTCATGAGAACCATTGTTTGCACTGGTGGAGAGTTCCTATTTTCAGCAGAAATACTGGGCAAGCTAATTTTACTCTGTTTGGGCTGTTCGTTGTAGTAAAAAAGAGGTGTAATTTGCACTGTCTAAGGGTAGGAAAATGTTTGGAATGTTTGAAACAATACATGTACATTCATATGGTTAAGAAATTATTTCACCAAGTGTCATGCAGACTTAGAGGGTAATACAAGAGATTACTCTGTTATTTCCTACTAGCTTTGGATCTTGCCTTGCTATTTGGCCCATTTGACAATGTCCAACAATCAAAAAGTTTTAAGTATGAGGAAAGAAAGAGGAGTAATTTCACAGAGATATGACTTTGTCTAGCTAAAATAAAATAAAAGTACATGGAACTGACCAAAATCTTATTACATACGGGATATCCCAAGTTGACCAACCCCACGCGAGTCAAATTATATTCAGCATTCAAAATTGTGCACTGACGTTTGGTTCAGGTTTGAATCATCCTTTCCTCCCTCAGAACTAAGAACGAGCTGGTAAATTTCATGTTGGATTGGGTCAGGGTAACCTAATTTTATTAATTCGCTTCTTACCGAATCATTGTAAATTTACAGTAACAAAACGCTCATGCTTACACGTGTGCACACATCCAAATACATATGTGCATACAAATACATAATAATAATTAATTTGTTCTTAAAAGATTTAAAATATTTATGCCCAGGAGTTATATATCCTTCTAAAATATTCAATGTAAAACGGCGGACAAACCACTGCATTTAAGTGAAGAAAGAAGAATGAAGGATAAATTGAAGGCCTGATCTTAAAACCCTAAGAAAAAGTCTTGCTGCACCATAAGGCAATGCAGCAAGCACGCATCGGATATGCGGATTGATCATCCGTGCATGCCACCGTACATGCTATGCGCAATAAAGCCTATTGAGCTTTGGCATGCGTGGCAGCATGCACGTGCGACTAATTTGTGCATCCGATGTATGCTTACTGCACTGAAGAATGGTACAGTAAATTTTTTTTAAATCCTAAACTTAAACTATGCATCAAGTTGTATCAGAAATAATACTCTATATCATGTCATTAGAGTTATTTTTTATTGGTGAGGACCTTATATGAGCTATGCAAAATCTATAAATTATTTTTAAGCCAAGGATGTGCATGTAACTACTCATAATTTAGTCCTTCAAAAGTATTTTTCCAATTTTATTGGATGCCACCGAATACCCTAATATTCCGTTTGAATTGGATCGTAAAATCAATGTGGCATATCTGAGGGTAAAGCACAATTTCTCTATGATGTAGAAATGGAGCATTTTTTTTTCCTTTTTCAAATAATAAGATAAGCATTTCTCATCTTGGAAGTCTAGCTATCAATGGTCGCAACGAGCTGCATAGTTTTGAAACTTGAAAAATATTGAGCTTGTACACCAAACATTGATTCGGATGGGATAAAATCTAATCGGGTAGGTGAGTGGCAGTGGTCCAAATCTTATGGGCTAAAACCTAGATTCTTGGACCCGTCTATTTCTTAGAGTCGTTGGATGGGTCAAAAAATAAGATGGTACTTCGTAACAAAATTAAAGACCAGAGTATACTTTCGGCCCTCCACCACGTTCTAATGGATGGCGAGATGGTGAGCCAATGGGAATGGCAAATACTTTAGTCCATGCTGGGCCCAGCCTTGTTAGATCACAGGCTGAGCCGCCATGGTATAACCTAGGCATGCTGGTGGGTCTGTCTGGCACGACCCATCTTGAATCAGATTGCCGTATGAAAAATAAAAATTAAAAAAAAAATATTTTTTTAAATAAACTTTTTGAAAAAGTTATACCATCGGCCAATATGGTGCGGCTCTGCCCTATGGTGTCACTCGCCACGAAAAAGTCCTTCTGCACCGCACGTGGTACAAGAGCAGAAGCGTATGCGGTGCATGAAAGAATAAAAATGTTCTCGAGCACGCATGACCGTATGCACATGCGGTACATAAAAAATGATCCCACTAGCCGTACCAACATGGCTCATAATAAGAGTTGTTGATACGACATAATTCATGGTGCAATATAATCCATTTGACAATTATATATGTCAACTATTTTAATAATTTTAATTTTAATTAACCTATAATAATGAAAAATTAGAAATATAATATTTTTTAAAAAATATTATCATAACAATGAAAGTTTGAGAACCAAAATAATTTTTGAGTTAAAGTGTAGGGACCAAAAATTTAATTTAGTCCAAAAAAAAGTCTTTGTATATCGCCTCAGCGTAGGATGGTTTGTACCCAACACAGTAATTCGCCCACTCGTAAGCCCGCACACGTCAGCGATGCAAGATCCATAGGCGAGAATCCCTTAGCATGGGCGAATCACCGCATCCAGTGCTGACCATCTTGCATCGAAGGTGATGTACAAAGACTTCTAATCTGATCCAAATTAAAATGGACATATAGCCATCTTGCACTAGGGGTGGTATACAAAGGCCATCGTGTATTGAGAATAGTGTACAAAGACTTTTCCTTTGGTTCAAACTAAAACAGACACACAGTGGTTCAAACTACAACAGACGCATAGCCCAGGCCAAGCATTCAAAAGGTCCCTGCTCCAGTTTAACTTCAGCCGTCCAATCGAAAATGGCCTAAGTTTGAGGCTGAAAAAGTCTTTATATACATCAGAGACCGATGTACAAAACATGCACTGAAGGTATAAATTGACTTTGTACTCATATTATACGTATGATGCGCGCTACGGCCCATCCGGTGCACAAAGACGTTCCCTTCTTAGGCTTATCAAAGGGCAATAACAAGCCCAGTCCCTGTTCAAGCCCGGAAACAAATGGGCCGAGAGGTTAGGCCTCGGCACCGTTCTTCCCAACTTAGGAAAGATCGATTATTTTAAAGTTTACTCCACCGTGTGACCTCTTTCCCAATAGCAGAGGTGCAATCTGCAGCGATCATAACAATCCTTTTTGTTTTGTTTGTGAAGGGACCAAGGAGTGGTGGGAATTACAATCAAATTAAGTCTCCAATTTAGTGATGAGACACTTTTCCCTTCCATCCCAACATTGGGGATGATACCATCGATGAAGGAATATTTCGGATTAGAAGGCAAACTTTTTTTTTTTTTCCCAGTACAGAAATCAAAGGATAGTTTATCCCAAGAAAGAAATCAGAGGATTTTTTTTTAAAAAAGTTAAATATAAGAAAGGAACGAGAAAACAGAGCCAAGAGTTGCAAACTAAAAACACCGAAAAACTGCTTTCAGTTTTTCTCAATGATGGATAGATACAATGATGTCTTCAAAGAGACTGATAGATACAAACATTTTTCTTGTTTTTTTTTTTTTTTAAAAGCACATTAATCGAGCTGAAGAAGAACCCAAAAAAGAAAAAAAAAAAAAAAAACTACATATTTTGGGGCAATTGCTTCGAAAGAGAGAAGAATCACGCAGAGAAGAAGCCATCGATAGCAGCCAAGCCAAAGGGGCTCTTGGGCTCCAAAGCATTCCTTGCAAGCTCCACCACCTCCTTGGCTCCCACCTCCTTCAACCAAGCGACCTCCTCCCCAACCTTCTTTCCAACAGCTGAGAGAGCGAAGGAACCCACAACATGGAAGTCCACCTCTTCTCCCACACCATGCCCCTTCTCCCACCTCTTCCTCCTCTCAAACTCCTCCACCACCAAGAGAGCTATGTCCGCCATCCCAACCCAACTCTTATCTCAAATCCTAGGCTCAAAGCAGGTGGATTCGGCCTCATCAAAGGTATATATATATATATATATATATATATATATATATATATATATATATATATATATATGCTCTCATGGTGAGTCCCCCCTCCCCCCGCCCCCCACATGGCTTTGTTCCCTGGTGGGTGGGTCGGTGCTGGTTTCGGATAAGAGCGAGAAATTTCTTTGATTTGTTTGACGTCAGGAAATTGGTGTGTGGCCTCGGCTGGTTTTCGGATTGCAAGCTTTCAGTGTTATGGTGGGCTGCAAAGACTCGGTTTTTGACTTTTTTTTTTTTTTAAATTTTCCCCACCGGCAGGCGGCAATGGCCATGACCCACGGCGCCCATGGTATCGCAATTCGCAAACCAATATCCGGGTTTTTGACCGTGAACACTGGAGTCAAATCGGCGCCCAGGTTTCTGAAACTTTTCTCCGCTAAACAAGAAAAAAACTGGAGGGCTGGTATTTATTTTTTTAAAATTTTTTCTTATTAAAAAATATAAAAGTATTAAAAGAGGCATTTGATCTGTTGAGATTATCGATAATTAAAAAAAAAAAAAGCACATCAGATAACTGTATTTAGTATGTGATGGGGCCAGTTGACCCCATAAAAAAATAATTTTTTTTTGAACGGCCCCAAAGGCCGACGGCTCCAAGACCGACGGTCCCAAAGGCCGACACCTCCAAGACCGACGGCTCCAAGACCGACGGCCCCAAAGGCCGACACCTCCAAGACCGACAGCCCCAAAGGCCGATACCTCCAAGACCGATGGCTCCAAGACTGACGGCCCCAAAGGCTGCCACCTCCAAGGCCGACGGCCCCAAAGGCCGACACCTCCAAGGCGGCACCTCCCAGGCGGCCCCGGCATCTTCCCAGCCGGCCCGGCGTGTCCAAGCTAGGCGGCCCGGCACCTCCCAGGCGGACCTGGCACTTCCCAGCCGGCCCCAGCATTTCCAAGCTAGGCGGCCCAGAACCTCCCAGGCGGCCCCAGCATCTTCCCAGCCGGCCCCGGCGTGTCCAAGCTAGGTGGCCCGGCACCTCCCAAGCGGCCCCGGCATCTTCCCAGTCGGCCCCGGCGTGTCCAAGCTAGGCGGCCCCGGCACCTCCCGGCCCCGGCACTTCCCAGGCGGCCCCGGCATCTTCCCAGCCGGCCCCTACTTCTCCAAGCAAGGCGGCCCCGACACTTCCTTCGCCTCTCCAGTCCCGCCGAGTTGGCCAAGGCCATCCCCGGCCAGCCTGACTCGGTCCCGGCGTCTCCAGTCCCACCGAGTCGGCCAAGGCCATCCCCGGTCAGCCCGACTCAGCCCCGGCGTCTCCAGTTCCGCCGAGTCGGCCAAGGCCATCCTCGGCCAGCCCGACTCGGCCCCAGCGTCTCCAGTTCCACCGAGTCGGCCAAGGCCATCCCCGGCCGGCCCGACTCGGCCCCGGCGCCTCCAAGTCCGTCGATTCGGCCCCGCCCCGGCACTGTCTTGCCAGCGGGATTGGCCCCAGCCATCTCTAGTCGACTCGGCTCGGCCCTGATAAGACGGGATTTCCCAGTTCCCGCCAGATCAGCCCCAGCGGTTCAAGAAACTGCCTCTCTGACGTGCGCTGCCCGACAGCGCCAGACGCGCGCCGCCCGACAGCCCCGCCGGCTGATGGGACGTAGCCCACCAACCAGCGCAGATTCACGCAACTGAACTCCGCAGACATCTCCTCCTCACGCAATCCCACGTGATCATGCCAGGGTCAACCCCTATAAAAAGGTGAATCCACTCACCAAACAGGTATGCGCGATAACCCCCAAAATCGCCATCTCAACTCTGAGAAAGGGATTCCTCCTCTCTGAGATCCCTCTTTCTACACAAAAAAGGGCTCACTCGAGCCCCTCTTCAGCTGTGACCTCAGTCACTAACTTGGCCGTCGGAGGGTCCCACCGGAGACCCCCTCCGGTCCCGGGACTTTTCTACAGGCAACCCAGCGAGGCGAGGATTCGAGAAGCACCTCCGTTCCCGACGTCTAGGAGAGGTGATTGAGCGTCATCAGATTGGCGCGCCAGGTAGGGGGGATAAGAAAAAGTAGCGAACGTTCTCCCTGAGCTACATCTCTCTCCCCCTCTTCTCTTCAAGGAGCCATAGTGGTGACGCGGGCTCAGGATGCCTCCGTCAGCTGTCCAGCGGGGCTCCCCCCGCCAACTGGGCAGTAGGAGGCCAATCCCCCTGCTACCAACCCTCCAGTTGCCTGCCCGCCGCCGGAGGCCATTGATCAAACAGCGGAGCAGCTGGCGACTCTTTCCCAGCAAGTCCTGAATCTCACCGCTATGGTCCACGGGCTCCAGCAACAACAGTCCGTGGCCACCCAGCATCAGACTGCTCCCCTCGCCAGTCAACAGTCGGCGAGGGGAGGTTCTCCTCGGCGGGAGGCCGGTCGGCGAGAGACCGACCAACATCAGGTTTCCCCTAGGAAGCCTCGACGCGAGCCCTCCAAGCGACCACGGTCCCCTGACCATGGCGCCAAATTTTCTCCCAAGCTACATCATCATGAGGAACCCAGGCGGAAGTCCCGATGTCCGTCTCCATCTCCTTCTGCCTCTTCTTCTTCTTCTTCCTCTGAGCCATCTCGGAGGGCCCCGACGATCAGCCGCCAGACGGAGGAACGCCTGGAGGAGTACAACAGGCGCCTCGACGAGCTCGCCAAGAAGATCAACCATCAGCCGGAGGAAGAGTTCGACACTCGTTCTCCTTACACTCGCCACATACTGGAGGAACCGGTTCCCTCAAGGTTCCGCTTCCCCCAGGTGGACCCGTACGATGGTACGACGAATCCTCTCAATCGTCTCGAGAGTTACAAAGCAATGATGCAAATCCAGGGTGCTTCAGACGCCCTTCTCTGCAAAGCCTTCCCCACCACCCTGCGGAAGGTCGTCCGTGCATGGCACTCACGCCTGCCCCCTCACAGCATCGACTCCTTCCGGGAGCTGGAGAGGGCATTTTTGGCCCACTTCGATGCCTGCCGCCGGATTCCAAGGGTGGCAGACAGCCTCTTCTCCGTCGCCAGAAGGAAGGAGAGTCACTGGGGACTTCGTGTCCCGGTTCAAAACCGCCGCCCTCGAGGTCTACCATCTCGACGATGCGTGGCCACCCTGGCGCTGAAGCGGGGACTCCTTCCATCCCGCTTCACCTTCTCCCTGGATAAGAAGCCCCCAAGCTCTTATTCCGACCTCCTCCTCCGGGCCCAGAAGTACATCCGGGCGGATGAAGCCGATCTCACCCGCCGGGAGTCTTTGAAGAGCTCCAGCCACAAATCCGCTCGCCCTGAGCCGAGCGGACCTCCCCGACATCGCCGATCCGACTCACCTCGCCGATCCGACAACAGGCGTCGAAGCCCTGTCCCCGATGAGAGTAAGCTCACTCCTCTCCTTGCCCCTCGATCCCATATTCTGATGGAGATCGAGGGCGAGCCTTACCTCCAACATCCTCCACCCTTGAAGAAAGGTGCACCCCGCGACGTGAGCCGCTACTACCATTTCCATCGGGATTACGGCCATGACACCGACAGCTGTTACAGCTTGAAGCGGGCCATCGAGGAGCTCATCCAGCGGGGCTACCTCGGCAAGTATGTCCAGAGGACGCAACAGCCGCTGCCGGCCATCGTGGGGCCTCTACCAGCTCAAGCCACTGTCGACAACACTCCCACGGAGCGAACGATCGGGATGGTGTCCTGGGGATCAGCTTCTGCACCTAAACGGCCGAGGGGGGAGGAGTTGCCGGGTAACGTACTTCCTGGGAGGGTCCCTACCGCACCACCGAAACACTTCACCGGGGGGCATCCGAACTAGAAGAGCTTGACGGGAAGCCCATTCCACGTACCTGGAATGCGGACAACCTCCGCCAGTATTACCAACGATGTACTCCCAGAAGCATGAGTAATAAAGAAGGCCCTTTCTGACGCCACGGCTTGTTCTCCCTTGCGCCAAGTCTCTCAAAAGGAGCTCACCAGCATCGCGGACCATGGGACACCACTCGGCCCCGGTACGGCGATGCCCCGAGTAGGTTAAGACCCTAAAGGCTCCGTACTCGGCTGAGTCGCCACTTGGGCAGAACACAAACCCCCAGGTTGGTTCAAAAGGAGCTCACTGGCATCGCGGCCCATGATACACCACTCGGCCCCAGCACGACGGTGCCCCCGAGTAGGTTAAGACCCTAAAGGCTCCGTACCCGACTGAGTCGCCACTTGGGCGGCACACACATCCCCAGGTTGGTTCAAAAGGAGCTCACTGGCATCGCGGCCCATGGGACACCACTCGACCCCGGCACGGTGATGCCCCCGAGTAGGTTAAGACCCTAAAGGCTCCTTACCCGACTGAGTCGCCACTTGGGCAGAACACAAACCCCCAGGTTGGTTCAAAAGGAGCTCACTGGCATCGTGGCCCACGGGACACCACTTGGCCCCGGCATGGCGGTGCCCCGAGTAGGTTAAGACCCTAAAGGCTCTGTACCCGGATGAGTCACCACTTGGGCAGCACACAAACCCCCAGGTTGGTTCAAAAGGAACTCACTGGCATCACGGCCCACGGGACACCACTCGGCCCCGGCACGGTGGTGCCCCCGAGTAGGTTAAGACCCTAAAGGCTCCGTACTCGGCTGAGTCGCCACTTGGGCGGCACACAAACCTCCAGGTTGGTTCAAAAGGAGCTCACTGGCATCGCTGCCTACGGGACACCACTCGGCCCCGGCACGACGGTGCCCCCGAGTAGGTTAAGACCCTAAAGGCTCCGTACCCGGCTGAGTCGCCACTTGGGCGGCACACAAACCCCCAGGTTGGTTTAAAAGGAGCTCACTAGCATCGCAGCCCATGGGACACCACTCGGCCCCGGCACGGCGGTGCCCCCGAGTAGGTTAAGACCCTAAAGGCTCCGTACCCGGCTGAGTCGCCCCTCGCAGCGGTTCCCACACCCCCGAGGCGTTTCAAAAGGAACCTGACGACTCTCAGCTCTCAGGTCACCCTCCTGAGTTCAAAAGACTTCCAAACTCCGTGTTGGAAAGGATTACTAGCTGCCCTCAGCTAGCCAAAGAAGGCACGCAGACGCCCATACAAGGCAGCGCAAGATGAAAGAGCAGATGCCAAGGTAAATTTCTACACTCTTTTCGCTTAGCTGATGCGGGGCATGCAAACTCAAGGAGTGTGGGGGGCATTTTGATGGGGCCAGTTGACCCCATGAAAAAATAAAATTTTTTGGACGGCCCCAAAGGCCGATGGCTCCAAGACCGACGGCCCCAAAGGCCGACACCTCAAAGACCGACGGCTCCAAGACCGACGGCCCCAAAGGCCGACACCTCCAAGACCGATGGATCCAAGACCGATGGCCCCAAAGGCCGACACCTCCAAGACCGATGGCCCCAAAGGCCGACCTTCAAGACCGACGGCTCCAAGACTGACGGCCCCAAAGGCTGCCACCTCCAAGGCCGACACCTCCAAGGCCGACACTTCCAAGACTGACGACCCCAAAGGCCAACACCTCCAAGACCGATGGCCCCAAAGGCCGACACCTCCAAGACCGACGGCTCCAAGACCGACGGCCCCAAAGGCCGACAACTCAAAGGCCGATGGCCCCAAAGGCCGACACCTTCAAGACCGACGGCCCCAAAGGCCGACACCTCCAAGACCGACGGCTCCAAGACTGACGGCCCCAAAGGCCGCCACCTCCAAGGACGATGGCCCCAAAGGCCGACACCTCCAAGATGGCAACTCCCAGGCGGCCCCGGCATCTTCCCAGCCGGCCCCGACGTGTCCAAGCTAGGCAGCCCGGCACCTCCCAGGCGGCCCCAGCACTTTTCAGCCGGCCCCGGCACTTCCAAGCTAGGCGGCCCGGAACCTCCCAGGCGGCCCCGGCATCTTCCCAGCCGGCTCCGACGTGTCCAAGCTAGGCGGCCCGGCACCTCCCAGGCGGCCCCGGCATCTTCCCAGTCGGCCCCGGCATGTCCAAGCTAGGCGGCCCCGGCACCTCCTGGCCCCAGCACTTCCTAGGCGGCCCCGGCATCTTCCCAGCCGGCCCCTACTTCTCCAAGCAAGGCGGCCCCGACACTTCCTCCGCCTCTCCAGTCCGCCGAGTCGGCCAAGGCCATCCCCGGCCAGCCCGACTCGACCCCGGCATCTCCAGTCCTGCTGAGTCGGCCAAGGCCATCCCCGGCCAGCTCGACTCGACCCTGGCGTCTCCAGTTCCGCCGAGTCGGCCAAGGCCATCCCCGGCCAGCCCGACTCGGCCCCGGCGTCTCCAGTTCCATCGAGTCGGCCAAGGCCATCCCCGGCCAGCCCGACTTGGCCCCGACATCTCCAGTTCCACCGAGTCGGCCAAGGCCATCCCCGGCCGACCCGACTCGGCCCTGGCGCCTCCAAGTCCATTGATTCGGCCCCGTCCCGGCACTGTCTTGCCAGCGGGATTGGCCCCAGCCATCTCTGGTCGACCCGGCTCGGCCTTGATAAGACGGGATTTCCCAGTTCCCGCCAGATCAGCCCCAATGGTTCAAGAAACCGCCTCTCTGACGCGCACCACCCGACAGCGCAGACGCGCGCCGCTCGACAGCCCCGCCGGCTGATGGGACGTAGCCCACCAACCAGCGCAGATTCATGCAACTAAACTCCACAGATCTCCTCCTCACGCAATCCACGTGATCATGCCAGGGTCAACCCCTATAAAAAGGTGAATCCACTCACCAAAAAGGTATGCGCGATAACCCCCAAAATTGCCATCTCAACTCTGAGAAAGGGATTCCTCCTCTCTGAGATCCCTCTTTCTACACAAAAAAGGGCTCACTCGAGCCCCTCTTCAGCTGTGACCTCAGTCACTAACTTGGCCGTCGGAGGGTCCCACCGGAGACCCCCCCGGTCTCGGAACTTTTCTGCAGGCAAACCGACGAGGCGAGGATTCAAGAAGCACCTCTATTCCCGATGTTCAGGAGAGGTGATTGAGCGTCATCAGTATGTATTTTAAATGATAAATTGTAGCAATAATTTGGCCCAGGTTTCTTAAACTTTTCTCCTCTAAACAAGAAAAAAATTAGAGGGCTCGTATTTATTTTTTTAGATTTTTTTATAAAAAAATATAAAAGTATTAAAAAGGAGTATTTGATCTATTCAGATTATCGATAATTTAAAAAGAGCCCATCAGATAACTGCATTTGGTATATATTTTAAATGGTAAATTGTAGTGATAAATTGGTAAACTATCTTGTAGTGATAATTCGGATTACCATTTCTTTCTTTGATAGCTTTCTACTCGCATTTTTTTGTACCAACCTCGTTAGAATCTCTGAATGTCACAATACACACCCTCTTCCATGCGAAGCTACAACCGTTTTCAGACGCGATGGCCCTCGCTTCCTCACCGACCACTTCAAATATCATTTATAAATTATTTTTTAAATATAATCATTTATAAATATAATTTTTAAAAAATTAAATATATAATAATATATAAATTTTTAATAAATTTAATTTATGAATATTTTGAGAATTTAATGTTATATGACTGGCTGTTTGTCATACCAAACATAGTAATCAATATTATTATAGCATTACATGAATGTACCAGTAATTTGGTAATTTATCTTATAGGTAATCCACATTACCATTTAGGATTACCTAGCTTATTAACTTAAAAGTATTATAGTAAAATTAACTTTTTTTAATATAAAAATTACTTTTAATTGTAAAAAAAAAATATTTTCATAGGTTTCCCTGTTCCTTCTAATAAATATTAGAAGGTATTGGAATTCACTGAAATAAGTCTCAACAACCAAAATGCATTCTATCTTAACTAAAGGTTGAGGTTGGTGCGATGATAGAAGAGACAAAATTGATGATTAAGGTTATTGAAATTACAGTAGCTAAAAGCTTTCTTGTATTCAAACTTCAAAGTACTGGATTTTTTTTTGTGCTTGACCAATATATCGGATAAGGACGCCTCACCTTTCACCAAGAAAACAATGACTACTTTTTTTTTTCTTTTTTCTTTTTAATCGCAAACTAAAAAATTGGTATACCTACCACTAAAAAAAAAAAAAAAAAAAATTGAGGCTGTGAGGGAGATGCAGGTTTGGACATAGCGTTCCTTTTGTGTGCGTGTGTGTGTGTTTTTTTTTTAATTTCAAAATCCACCGAAAGAAGTTTCGGCTCTCATGGATTTTGAAAAGCAGTTGACGTCTCTCTTTTTATCTCTGCTCGATGTCCGTACAATTTTTTAGGACAAACGTCGAATTATGGAATCCTTGGTCCAACATTAACTCTAAACAAAGACAGAAGATTTTTTTTTCTTTCTTTTTTTTCCCCCCTTCCTTTCATCTAATTTGGACGCTGCTTAAGTCCCAACAACTGGAGAGGATGAGAGCATCTGGAGAGCTGGAGTAACATGAACTCGGAAGGAATCACGGTGAGGTTCCATGGATGAGGACAGGTTCGTGTTTCTTCTCTCGACTCTCACATGGTCTGTTTATTTGCTAGCCTATGTTTGACTGACGCGAAGACTGTCCTAAAACAATCATGATGAATGACCTAATGAGCAATGACTGGTCTTCATTTTAATCTAAAAGTTTTGTCTACTAGCTTGTGAGATGAGTGGCCCAGCAACTCTTGATGAACAAACCATTATTTAAAAAAAAAAAATCTTTCACCATAGGAGAAAGAAAATAAGGCCTGGAATAGGGCCTTATTCCAGTTTATTCCCCAAACACCCTGGAAAAGAAGAGTGGGCCCCATGAGACTGACTATTCTAGTCAACCCTCTTTATTCCTATTCCTTATTTCATGGTACCTCATGGAATAGCTCATATTTCCATTGCAGCTATTTCAGGGACACCGATGGAATTAAATTAAATAAATTAAATAAATTTATTTATTATATCATTTAAATAAATTAAATAAATTAAATAAATAAATTTATAATATAATTTAAAATTAAATAAATTTATTAATTAAAAATAATAAATTAAGTATATTATTTTTTTTATTAATATAAAAAAATTTATTAAGTATGTTCTTATATTATTTTATGAATAGTAATTAATTTATTACCTTATTTATTAATAAATAATAATTTATTCAAGTCATTTTAAAAAATAAAAATTGATAAACCATTTTTATTGGAAGGGGGTATCTTTGGAATTTCAGAAAAATTCTTCATCTATTCCTACTGGAATACATGTTTATTCCCATGTCATCCAAACATCATTTAGAATAATACTGCATTAATTGCACTGAAATAACATGAAATATCAGATTTTGATCAAAAAAAATTAAAATAATAAAAAAATAAGCTATTCTTAGGAAATTCATATCCCTATTTCTATAATAACTTTTAACGTTGAAACGCAACCTTTAAAAATATACCGAGTTGTTGCACAATAGCCTACCTCTTCTTGGTCGGTGAACCAGCTTGCAAACATATCATGAGCTTAAAAAGTGCTCGAACTTCATTATGAAATATTAAATATATAATGTTTTTAAATATAAAAAATTAAATTATAATAATTCAAAGTTTGAGGTTAAAATGAGTTTTGAGTGGAAGTTCGACGATCTAAAGTATGTTTTCCCCGAATCAATACAATGAGTCATCCTCCATGAAGGGGGCAAATGGGTACAGTCTTGTGTCAAATCCTAAAGAAGCCTTCCTTAAGGCCACTTTTAAGCCAAGCAGATGTACTCCTTCCCACCAAACATCCATTCCTCTCGAATGTGAGATCAGTCTTCCCTCCATCAAACCTCCAACACGCTCGAATGGCATCTAAATCTTTAGGGACGTCTTTGTTTCACCGTGTATTTTGACTCACCGTGGAAGATTGGCACAGCTAATCCCACCAGTATTGAGAAACACAAAGCACGAAGTCATGGGACCGCCACCACTTTCTTTTCCAAATGTACGATTGGTTTGAGAATTCTTATGAGGAAGTCGAGACCAGCAGCAGCATTCTAATTGACGCGAGCTGCTCATCAGTTACTCAGGCTTGACTCGATAATTGGTTCATCATGTAAATGAATCAAGCTTGAACTTTACTTTAAAGCTTATTTGATAAATGAATCGAGCTTGAGCATGAAAGCATATTTGATTAGAAACTTGCGAGAGGAGCTCGAGAGCTGGCTCAATTATGAACAAGATGTTCTTTCATTTTCTTTATCTTTTCATCTTCTTTGATTGCTCTTTGGGTTTAAGAATCAAGCTTTTATTTATTTATTTATTCTCTAACCGAACTTTAAATAAGCTTAATTTGTATCGAGCTTAAAACGAGCTCAATTCAAGCTTGAGCTTGAAATAAACTTTTTTTGAGTCGAGCTTGTTGAGTTTTCTAATCATACCAAATGAGCGAGCTTGAGTTGAGCTTGAGTCGAGCCTGAGCTTTTTGTAATCGAGCTCGAGCCGAGCTTGAATAAAATTTTTTAAATTTAAACAAACTCAAGCTTAAGTATTTATTATCGAGCTGAGTTTAAGCACCGAAAAGCTCAGCTTGATTGCAGCCCTAGCTAGCAGCATCGTTGCAAAAAAATGAAGCAAAAGGAGAGAAGGTTTTGCTTTCGAGAGAGAATCAATGCATCTTATTTTTTTTAAAAAAAAATTCTTGGAAAAGAAATAAGCCCCATGACGATTCTTCCAAGAACCCATACCGATGTGAGAAACCAACATGGCAATGTTTAATAATGTACCGAACCAGCAGCAACTTTTAAAGCTGTTATTTTTATATAAATTTTAAATATATTGGTGGCACCTAAAAATTCTATACTTGAAGTAAACAAATTATTAGAAAAAATAATTAGTCTTTGATTTTCAAAAATAAAAGTTCCTCACATCCCAAGGTAATATTTAATAGAAAAAATATTATCCCTTAATAAGTGTACATGATAGAGTTTATTCATGAAATATCTTAATCTTATTGATCATATTAAATAGAAAAAGATAAATTTTCAGGATAACTTTTTGTTATCCCTTTTAATTATATTTAATTAAAAATAGAAAAAAATATTTTTAAAAAAATTTATTAAATCCCAAACTACTTTTACAAATTCTAATTCAACAATTGACGATCCAAATCAATCCGGATCAAACAGCCCAAACAGCACCTATTACACACCAGCTTGGAGAATTAGAAATGGATGTTCTTCTCTATATTCTTCTAGAATCCTGCATCAATAATAATGCGGCCAGATATTTCCTCGAGCGGGGTATGTCTAGTCAATAATAATACAACAGAGGCCACTATATCCTGATTTATAAATTTTTTTTTGGTACAATCGGGCGATCACACAAGTCTCGTGTGAATCAACCCAGAAAGATCAGAGTACATAATTTGAAGACATAAAGGAGGACAGGGGTCGCCTGGCTTCCATATCCACGGTCCAATATGCTGCGCCACTGAAGTAGCCATCCAGTCCATCGCCGAATTAGCTTCGCGATAAATATGACGGATCTGGGCACAATCAACCTCCTGAAGGATAGTCCAAATATCCGTAAGAATCGGATTCGCAAGGCCAGGGAGGCAATTCTCCTTCTGCAGCCATGAAATGACCGACGTGGAATCACCCTCAATCAAAAGCCTCTTTGCATGAAGAATCCGAGCAGCATAAGAAATACCCGCCCAAGCCCCGTAAAGCTCGGACATGGAGACAGAGGAATCGAGAGTACCAAACCCTTCAGCAGCCAGCACGTCACCATGATGACCTCAGATGACAAAAGCAGAGCCAGCAACTCTATGGCGGACACTCCCATCAAAGTTGATTTTGATGAACCCTGGAGGGGGGGCTTCCAGGAGAAGAAAACCATATGCTGATTCGCTGCCGAAGCAGTAGGGGATCCCCAGAGGCTAGAGGCAACAAAACCAACACGAGCATAATCCGCCACCAGAGATCTAATCTTCCTCACTATCCTGAGAGCAAAGATGGAATCATCTGTGAAAATAAGCTGGTTTCTGGACAGCCAAATCTGATAAACCGTGACAGCCCAAAGACCACTCTTCTGCTGAGCATTCCTACGGAGATCCAGAAGGAAAGATGAGCGAGGGGAGCCCAAATCATCCTGCGTAACAGTATAACCCAACATATGCCATATCCGCCTAGCTCTGGTGCATATGAAGATAGCATGCTCAGTAGACTCCTCCTCGAGCCTACACAAGGGACAGATCAGCTGGATAGCCATACCCCTCCGAGAGAGAAGGGCACAGGTAGGCAGACAATCCCACAGAAGCTTCCAAATAAAAAGCTGAATCCTGGGAAGAGTGGGAAGCTTCCTAATCCACCCCGCATCCTCCACTCGCTAGGGCACAGGCCTGTATATCTTCATCAAATCTCTGATAGGAGCCTTGGAGAGACAAGACTTCTGCCATAGCCTAACATCAGATAATCGGCCAGGAACAAGCGGCATAGAGAGAATCCGCCTAGAAAGCTCCACGCCGAAGAATCGAGTGACCGAAGGGAGATGCCAGGCTGGGGGATTACAAGAAATCAAATCCTTAACCCTTAAACTAGGAGGGGCATCAACACTGATAAACGAGGGCCACCGAGAGAGAGGGAGCTCTGATATCCAGGTATCCTGAATGACATCAATCGATGAACCATCTCCAATCATCCAAGAGATATTACTCAGAATATCCTATCCTGAGCGGCAAACTTCCCTCCAGAAAGAGGAGCATCCCCGGGGCGGACTCATATGCAAAGCAGACGACCAATCTCCATACCTAGTACGCATCAGAGTACTCCAAAGGCAATGCGGCTCCAGAAGAAATCTCGAGGCATGTCTAGCAATAAGGGCATGCCTTCTAACAATAAGGGACTGAATCCAAGACCACCTTCTTGGATAGGCATACAGACTGTATCCCAAGATAAAAGATGAATACCGTGCCCTTCTTGCATAGACGCCCAGAGAAAGTCTCTAAAGCATCTCTCGATCCTTTTAAGCAAGTAATTGGAATAGCTGCATTGGACATAAGGTACAGGGGAAGAGAGGAAAGAACCGAGCGAATAATGATAAGCCTAGCCATCATCGATAGGCCGGTGACCTGCCACCCCTCAATCCGCTGACGAACCCTCCTCTCCAGTTCATAAAAGTTAGAACATCGGGGCCGTCTCCCCGTTATAGGGATCCCCAAATACATAAATCTGTCAGTCTGAGTAGTGATACCCGATAAATTAACAATGGCTTCCCTGGTTGACCTAGAGGTCTTCGGGCTAAAACAAATAGAAGACTTAAGAAAGTTAACCCTCTAACCCGATGCCTGACAATAATGTTGAATAATGGAATAGAATGAAGCAGCATTATGAATAGAGGCCTGACCTAGAAGAATACAATCATCAGCGAATAGAGATGGGGGACCAAAGGGCCCTGTGAAGCAGCCCTAAAAGGAGCTATCCGTCGGTCTAACTGAGCCTGATAGAAAGCACAAGAAAGATCATCCACGGCCAAAATAAATAGCAGAGGGGATAAAGGACATCCCTGCTGAAGCCCAACAGTGGAGCAGAAGAACTCAGTCGGACTCCCATTGATGATCAGGGAAAAGTAAGGCCTCTGAATGCAACCCATGATCCATTCAATAAACAGCCGATCAAAACCGAACTCCTGAAGAGATCGATGCAAAAAGGTCCAACTCAGTCTATCATAGGCTCTCTCCATATCAAGCTTGACAGCCATAAGACAGTGGCTGGCCGGAGCTCTGTGAAGATCATGCATAAACTCCTGAGCAATAAGGAGATTATCAGAGATAGAACGTCCTCTAATAAACGCCCCCTGTTCAACAGAAATGAGGCGAGGGATCACAAACTGAGACGACGAGCAAGAAGACGAGCGCAGACCTTGTACAGCGTAGTACATAAACTAATGGGCCAAAAATGTTGCGGAAGGGACGCATCCGAGCGCTTAGGCACCAAAGCAATAAAGGTCTGATTCCATTCCACTAGAATTTGTTTAGATAGAAAAACAGTCTGGATAGCCTGAATGACCTCCTGCCCAACAATATCCCAGTAGTGACGGTAGAAAAAAGGCGGGAAACCATCAGGTCCAGGGGCCTTATCAGGACCCAACTCCCAAAGGGCCTCCCTAATCTCCATCTCTGTGATAGACCTGGTAAGCAAATAGTTATCCTGGGAAGAAACCTTTCTAGAGTCCGGGACCTGAACAACCGGAGCCCCATCACCAGTGGATTCCGTCCATCTTGACTGGAAAAAATGAAGAAGCATATCCCTGATAGAATGAATATCCTCCTGGCTATGCCTTCATCATCAACAAGCCTTCGAATCCTATTAGCAGCTCGCCGCTCCAAAGTTACCTGATGGAAGAATCTAGTGTTACGATCCCCGTCACAAATCCACTGGAACCTAGATCTCTGCCATCAATAGACCTCCTGCTGCCGAGGAGAGAGTGATGACGAGCAAGCTTCTCCCGGAGAGAAGAGAGGTCAGAGTCCTCCAAAAACCCTTCCTGATCTTCCTTAGTCTGCAAGACCCTAATATTATTTTCAACAAGTTCAACTTGTCTAACCAAATCCCCCAGTTCCATCCTATTCCACCTGGATAATCTGTATCTGGCCATCTTGAGACAGCGAGATAACCGATATATAGCATTACCCCTAACTGGAAGATGCCAGATCTGAGAAATAATAGTACGAGCAGCAGAGTGAGAACTCCAAAACTGCTCAAACCTGAACTGCTTACGCTGAAACTGATCGACCTCCGTGGAGATTAGAATAGGGCAATGGTCAGAAGCAATCCAAGAAAGGTGAGTGACAGTAACAGCAAGGTGCATATGAACCCACTGAGGTGTAGCAAGAGCTCTATCCAGCCTTTTCCAAATCCGAGCAGACCCCTGACGATTATTATACCAGGTAAATTGTGGACCTGAAAACCCCAAATCCATCAATCCAGAGGAGCTAATGAAGGATCTAAATTCATTAATGTCAGCAGATCCAGTAACCCGTCTGCCCCCGCGTTTTTCACTAGCCTCAGTGATACAATTGAAATCTCCCGCTACAATGGAAGGAAGCCCTTGAGCAGGAGGGAATGCAATTCGGACCACAGAACCCGTCTCTCCCTGTAGTCCGTACTGGCATACACTGCCGATAGAAGCCAGGGGACAGAAGTGCCTTCAGAGACGACAAGACCAATATGCTGATTGCATTGATGGAAAGCATCAATCCGAACAGTAGAGAGACACCAGATAGCCAAAATTCCTCCCGACAGACCAACGGCCTCCACCGCATAAGAGGACCACGACCGAGCAATCTACCTACGGAACCGGGCCAAACTATCACCAGACAACCTAGTTTCCAGAAGGATACATATGTCAAAATGATGTAACTGCAATAATCTACCAAAGGAGGATCGAAAAGAAGGCTTTCGAGCTCCTCTCACATTCCAAAGTAAAATCTTCATTTACAGTTTGGGAGTGACTGGGACCCACCCTGGTCCTCTAGCATAATACTATCAGTAAGACCCCCTTCCATCAGGATGCCTTCTCCAAACATCTGTGATGAGCAGACTTGCAGGCCTTCCACATCAGAATCAGGCCTATCACTCTGAGAAGTCTGCGCCGAGGATAAGGGAACTAGACCCAGTCCCGAAGGGTCAGCAGCATTAATCCTCACAAAGACCCAGAACCTTTATCAATAACAGAAATCGCCTTCTCCTGTTCACCTTCATGGCAGCAGAGGGGGAGAGCAAACCGATCAGAAGACAATAGTTTCGCCCCCCAATTTTAGACTGAGACTTCTTTCCTTTCCCTTTACTCTTCACAGCATTAGAACGAGACCGAGGCGACAGAGATACCTTCGGTCTGGCTCGCTTCAAGGACCCTGGGAAAGCATCCCTGCTATCCAGTTGCCCATCTGCACCCAATTCCAAATCAAGGGCTGCAAAAGGATTCTTGGAGGCAACTGGATGATTCAGACAAAGCTCTCGGTTGCTTCCTTTAGAATAGGTACAGATCAGTCTTAAGTGCCGTATTGGTACAGTTCTCCTGAGCCGGCATGCCCCCTGTGCCAGGAGACCCATGGCCCGGCTGCAACACAGGAAGAGTAGAGCGATCCAGAAGCGACCTGGCCACCTTCAAGGAAGAGGAAGTCCTCCGGCGGGCCACCTTAGCCGGAGTCACCCAGTCCTCTGAAACTCCCCCCTTACCCAAACGATGCCCGGCGGAAACGTTCTGAGGAGCAGAACCAAATCCAGAAATAGATGAGGAAGCCTTGCTCTGCGCCTTCCCCACCTCGGTCGACTGAGGACCTGAGAAGACTCTCCGATGCCTCACTGCAGCAAGCCACGGCCCGTAAGCAGAGAAAGGAGCAGGGCTTTCATCATCTGACCTTGCTGGAATAGCACACGGTCCTCCCAGATGCAACGAACCACACCTCGGACAGATCCCCTGAAGATTTTCATATGCAAATTACTGCCAGAACGGTTGATTCAGCCCTTGAATTCGAACTCCTGGCCGAAGAGGAAGACAAAGATCCACTCGGATACAAGCCTTGGCAAAAGCTCCCCTGTTCTTCACCAGTGTCGTAGGGTCAGCATAGATGAAATCCCTCGCAGATGCCAGAAAAGATTTAAGGAAATCCAGCTTCCAAAACTCCATAGGGAGATTCGGCAACCTCACCCACACCAGCGCCGACGGGATAGCGTCCTCAGCCGAAGTAAATTCTGGCCGCCATGACTCCATCGCAATCACTTGGCCGTTAATTACCCATGGACGCTGCAACACCAGCTGACAAGCTTCCGGTGATTCAAATCGGAATACGTGGCATCAAAATGCCATACTGACAGGAACGATAGCTCCAGAGACTCCGACGCGTCTGAACTCTCTGATGAAGGCCTCCGCCGGAACCCACTTGTTGAAGGAGCGCGCAAGGACTGCTTTGTGCTGCCAATCAACCATCTCCGCTTGGAGATCCGCCTCCAGCACTGACACCGCGTCAGGGAACAGAGCCTCCAGCCGCTCGATCTCAGCCGGCGAAGGAGCTGGAGAGACCCAGACGAACCCCGAATCCGCTGGCCTTCTCTCAGAAACCTGGCCATTAGCAGCCGAATCCGATGGCATAGAGGAAGAAGGGACGGTTAAGAGGATGACCGAAGCAGAGGAGAAGAAAAATCACCGACGGAACGCCGGGAGATCGGAGAAGAAGACCTGGAAGCACGAATCTTAAAGCTTGGCCAAACACAGAACAGCCGCGACAAAGGCTTTTTTTTTAGATTCTATCCACAGTGAAATCAGTCGATAGTAGGTGAAACGAATTACATCCAAAAATCATACCGTACTCAGACATCACAGGTGATGCCGATTCCATCTATCAAACAATGGAATCGACTTATCAGACCATGTTCTCTCACCTGGATCATTCTCGCCTACCAAATCTCATAACATGTTGGAAGTGGGACCAACCGTAAAGTTAACCAAGCATTCGGGTATAATTTTTCTAAAAATTGAGAAATTTTTTGAAATTTCCACATCATCTGTTATGAATCATTTAATTGAGTATTGAGCCAAAAGATAGTATTACAAAGAGCCCAACGACAATCTGAAATTTGCATCTACACCACTTTGAAGTAGCATTCACTCCATGTATTGATTATAAGTTCTTCTTGATGATGGTTGATCATCTTGAGCTGATGTCCTTGAGCATCGGTGGATGTACCATCAATTTGCTGAAAAAGCTTCACCTTGACGCCGAGATCTACAAAAAGTCCTGAATGCTGAATATTCTGGCAGGAACCCTTCAACGCTCAAGTTAGCGATCAGAATCACAGCCGTGAACTTGAAGAAGCTCAAGAAAGAGAGTTAGAAAGAATATCTTAAAAATTCTCCAAATGTTTCTATGTTCATCCCTTGGTCAAGGATCCCTCTTACTCGTTTTATTGATACTTGGGGTCTATATAACTTGCTTCAAAAGCTTTGGAATCTCATGATAAGCAAAGCTTTGGAATCTCATGATAAGCAACGACTTTGTGAATGGAATGCCAGAATTAGTGAAATGTATTCCATCTGAACAGGGTGATTGATACTTTTATGGCAGATGATGACTTTTTGGGCTTTTCTAATCAGAGTCATTAATGCTTCATGATGAATTATGATTTTTTAGGCTTGTACCAGAACTAGTGGAGTTTATTTTATTAGACATATAAATTGGAGGTGGCTAGTGGGCCCAGCCTTGTCAGGAGTGAAGGCTTGCCTAGAAAGCTGCAGCTGAAACTGAGGCCGTCTAGGAGCCGCTTATGAGCCGGGGCCGCCTAAGAGCCGCTTATGCGCTGGGATCACCTCAAGACCGCTTATGAGCTGGAGCCGCCTAGAAGCCGCTTATGAGCTGGGGCTGTCTCAGGATCGCTTATGAGCTGGGGTCATCTAGAAGCCGCTTATGAGCTAGGGTCGCCTCAGGGCCGCTTATGAACTAGGGCCACCTAGGAGCCGCTTATGAGCTGGAGCCGCCTTAGGGCCGCTTATGAACCGGGGCCGCCTAGGAGCTGCTTATGAGCTGAGGCCATTGCATCCAAACAACTCCCACCATTGGATAATTTTGGCCGTTAACTTACATATGGCTTTTACCAGCCGTATCATATGCCTCCCTGCTCTTGAGTCTTGGCGCTCACGCACGCAGCACTTGCTAAGAGAAATGAGCACAAAATCTTTCGCTTTTGTTGGGTTTCATGCACCATAAATTAGCGAAGGCGAGCATTAGCTCCCAAGAAGGTAAAGTCTCTTCGAAGTCTCCTCATTATTTAAGGAACGGCACCAGGAGTGATGCAGTCTACGAGGAGATTGAAAAAAATACTTCTCGATCAACGAAAAAAAGAGTACCATTATTGGATTGTTCTTATCTGTGTCCCATCATTGAGTGCGGATCATGCCTCGCAAGTGTCATCAAGGCATTGTATCTCGAACGGCGAAGAGTTTATGGATAGCTAGACGGTACCTTCACTCATTAATCTTTGCGTGGCATGTAGTGGGCGGGACATTTTAAAAATTATATATAAAGACTGTCTCGCCCGTCCCTTCGAACTTCTCACGCCTCCACTATCTTCCTTGTGCTTTCTTCATCTTCTGAGTTTCGAGCTCTTATCTTTATCCCCTTGATCTTCATGTTAGTTTCTTCCACTTTCTTTATTCTTTCTCCTCACTGATTCTAACTCTCGTAGGAAAGGTAAGAACCCTATGGTCGAACCCTCTAGGAAGGAGATCCTTCATGCATGGCGCTGGGCTCCTGGTGGCATCTCCATCCGCAACCACCCAGCGATTGCAGCCCAAACACCACCTAGGGCTTCTCCTTCACCACATAGGGTTTTTCCTTCGCCGCCTAGGATTTTTTCTCGATCATCTAGTCATCCAACATCTCCTCCAACTACCCTTTCTGAGTCTGTAGGTCCGAAGGGGATAGCCTCCACCATGACCGCCTAAGATATAAAGAACCTTAGGGCTCAATATGAGATTCATGATAGCATTTGTACCTCTGTTCCCCCTGGTGACAAGGTGACCTCCAGCCAGTCTGATGGAATTGCCTTGTATGAAGAGTTTTTTAGGAGTGAACTTCGTCTTCCTTTCCATACCTTCTTCTTCAATCTTCTAAATAGATATGACCTTGTCCCGAGGCAGCTAACTCTGAACTCCATTCGGATTATCTGTGCCTATATAGTACTCTGCCATTTTCATAGCCTTTCTATCCAAATTTCTTTGTTCTGGGCCTTGTACAAACTCTGCAATCCCAACAAAGCTGGGTGGTGGAGCTTCGCCTCCAGACCCAAAAGAGCCCTTAAGCTTGACCTGCCCTCCAAAATTAAGGGATAAAAATTCTGATTTTTCTGTCCATTTAGATGGAGTGAAGATGGGCTGGGGCATTCCCAACACCAGCTCTAACAAAAACTCGACTCTAAATGAGGAAGACCGAGAAGTATTTAATTCGCTGTTGTCATCCGACCTTCCTCCCTGCCTAGAATTGCTATCGGAGGATAATCTTCGCGAAGCTAGCGTAGCGCTGGCATCGCCAACACCGGCGCCTGATGAGCGCCTCATCCCTTAGCCATCATTTCTTCTTCTTCGTTTTTTTAACTCTAATATTTGCTTCTTTGTGTAGCAATGAAGTTTTCCCCTGACTTCCTGATGGCAGGCTTCCGAAAGAGAAAAGAGGCCATCGGCAACACGGCAAGGGCAGCACCTAAGAAGCCTCGCCAGGAAGAATAGGATGGGTCATCCCAATCCCCAATGGCTCCTTCCACAGCTCCCAAGGCCGCCCCGATGGAAGAGCCAAGAAGGAAGGATCCCCCTGCCGAAGCACCAGCAGTAAGAGTTCCTCCTGTTGAAGCTGAGGCAGGGCCATCTAAGGAAGAGCCCCCGGTCGCCACCGAACCCAGAGGTGAAGCCACACCGAAGGCGAAGATTGGGATGCCTCCGATGGTGGAAGTTGAAGAGGATGTCCCATCGGCCATCCAACTGATGCCGGAGGAAGAAGGGACTCCCCCTATCAGAGACCCCAAGAGTTGGCCATCTCGGTTGACGGTGATGAACCGTGATCGGCTGGCGGAGCATGTATTGAGGCGCTCCAACCTCCCAACTTTTCAGGCTGAGCTCCGCCGCCAACCGATTGCCTGCGTCTTCGACAATCTCTTCACTGTTGCCCTTCAGGTAAGTTTTTCGATTCCGTCTCTTTTTGTATTTGGATATAATATGAGGATTTGATCTGAGCTCTAATTGATTGGTTAATGCAGATGTCCAACGGCCTTTTTGTCCTTCGAGAAGCCTACATCGGGGCTGTCAATAACTATGAGCATGCTCGGGATGAGCTGACTGCCGCTAAGATCCGGGCTGATAGCTTGGCCAAAGAATTGGCCGAAGTGCAAGCTCGAGAGACGAAGGTGGCCGGCGAGCTCTGAGCCACTCAGGAGGGGAGCCACTTTTTAAAAGCCCAGGCAGAAGAAACCGAGAGCAAGGCCAGAGTCACCGAGGCAAAATTGGTGGATGTCATGACGAGGCTTAGGTCGACTGAGAAGAGATTAAAAGACGCTCTCCTTAAATTGGAGCATGCTGAAGAGAGGACCGACAAGGCCAAGTCCAAAGCCTGGGCTGCCATGGAGAAGCAGGCTTATGCAGAGTCGGATGCTCAGACTTCTTGGGAGAAGAAGACCGTTGCCAAGGCTCAGGCCCAAGAAGCCATGGAGAAGTTGGCCGCCGTCAAAGTACAGGCTAAGGAGAAGGTGGCTACCGCCGAAGCCCAAGTTCGGAAGGCCATGGCCGCCACTAAGGCCCAAGCTCGGGAGGCCATGGCTTCGAGAAGTGTAAAGAGAGGATCTCCTAGATCTTTAAAATAAGTGGCCTTGAATGCATTCGGCCTGAGGACGAAGAGGAGGATCCAAAGAGTGATGACGCCGAAGACGGGCCGGGACCCACCGAACTCTAGAATTTATTTCTTTTTCTTTTTTCCAACATTTTGTAATCCGACTAATGTCGATCTTTTTGCATGACAATGTTATGAGATTAATGAAAGAAATATTTTGTTCAAGCATGATGAACTTATCTTTTTGTAGCGCCTTAATCTTTTGGTGATCAGGTCTTGGCTTTAGCCTTCAGATTCGACAAGATGGACCTTCGGTCTCTTGAGTATATTTGGAGAGTCGGCAATTTGATGTGCGGACTTCATAGGAACACTTAGGCTTGCCTTCATCTCTCGGGCTTTTGCTAAAGTATTGCTTGAATGCTGATGCCGGCCATTGCCTCGGGGGTTTCTCGGTGCCGGCCCGGGAGCATCCTTATGATCGCATGCCACCGAGGTCTTTTTGAAAACTACCTTGGGGGTTTCTCAGTGCCGGCCCGGGAGTTTGACTTAGGGCCGCGGAGACCATAGGACTTGAACCGCGTCGAGGGTTTCTCGATGCCGATCCGAGGGTGTCCTTATGATAGCGGGGCCGCCAAGGTCCTTTTGAAAACTACATTGGGGTTTCTCAGTGCCGATCCGGGAGTTTGACTTAAGGTCACCGAGGCCATAGGACTTGAACCGCCTTGAGGGTTTCTCGGTGCCGGCCCAGGGATGTCTTATGATAGCAAGGCCACCGAGGTCCCTTTGAAAACTACCTCGAATGTTTCTCGGTACCGGCCCGAAAGTTTGACTCGGGGCCGCCGAGACCATAGGACTTGAACCACCTCAGAGGTTTCTCGATGTCGGCTCAGGGGTGTCCTTATGATCGCAGGGCCGCCGAGGTCCTTTTGAAAACTACCCCCTACCTGGGGGTTTCTTGGTATCGGCCCGGGAGTTTGACTTGGGGCCACCGAGATCATAGGACTAGAACTGCCTAGAAGGTTTCTCAATGCCGGCCTGGGAGTGTCCTTATGATCGTGGGGCCACTGAGATCCTTTTGAAAACTACCTCAGGGGTTTCTTAGTACCGACCTGAGTTTGACTCAGTGCCACCGAGATTATAGGACTTGAACCGTATCGAGGGTTTCTCGATGCCGGCCCGGGGGTGTCCTTATGATCGCAGGGCCACCGAGGTCCTTTTAAAAACTACCTCGGGGGTTTCTCGGTGCCAACCCAGGATTTTAACTCGGGGCTTCCGAGACCATAGGACTTGAACCGTCTCGAGGGTTTCTCGATGCCGGCACGAGGGTATCCTTATGATCACGGGGCCGCCAAGGTCCTTTTGAAAACTACCTTGGGGGTTTCTTTGTGCAGTTTAGGAGTTTGACTTGGGGCCGCCAAGATCATAGGACTTGAACTACCTCGGGAGTTTCTCAATGCTGGCCCAGGAGTGTTCTTATGATCGCGGGGCCGCCGAGGTCCTTTTGAAAACTACCTCGGGGGTTTCTCAATGCTGGCTCGGGAGTTTGACTTGGAGCCGCCAAAACCATAGGACTTGAATCGCCTCGGGAGTATCCTTATTATCGCGGGGCCGCCGAGGTCCTTTTGAAAACTACCTTAGGGGTTTCTCGGTGATGGCTCGGGAGTCTGACTCGGAGCCGCCTAGATCATAGGACTTGAACTACCTCGGAGGTTTCTTGGTGCCAGCCCGAGAGTTTAACGCGGGGCCACCAAGAACATAGGACTTAAACTGCCTCGGGGTTTCTTGGTGCCGGTCCGAGGGTATCCTTATGATCGCGGGGCCGCTGAGGTCCTTTTAAAAATGCCTCGAGGGTTTCTTGGTACCAGCCTAGGAGTTTGACTCAGGGCCGTCGAGACCATAGGACTTGAACCGCCTCGAGGGTTTCTCGGTGCTGGCCCAGGGGTGTTCTTATGATCGCGGGGCCACTAAGGTCCTTTTGAAAACTATAGAATTGTCTAGATCGAATAGAAAGATAAAATCTAAGACTCTTCATATATTCATCGATTGAATACACTCACTAATGGTAATACCGACGAAGGTTATCCGCATTTCAAGTACGCAGGATTATCCACCCATCGAGCTCCTCGAATCGATATGGTCCTTGGCGAAGTGCTTCGGTAACTTGATAGGCCCCTCCCAATTTGGAGATAGCTTGCCTCCTTCGGTTGGCTTAGATACCTCGACCCTTCTGAGGATTAAATCCCCTGGGCGGAATGTCTTGGGATGGACCCGAGCATTGTAATATTTTGTTGCTCGCTGACAAAAGATAACCATCTTAAGTCGTGCCTAGTCCTGGATCTCGTCGATGAAGTCGAGGCTGGCCTTTAGTTAATCAAGATTGTCTTCTTTATTATATGATTCCATCCGAAGGCTTAGGAGATCAATCTCCACCGAGATGACTGCTTTAGATCCAAAGATGAGACTAAAAGAAGTCTTCCTTATGGGGATCCTTGGAGTCGTATGATATGCCCACAATACATTAGGGAGTTCCTCCACCCATTTACCTTTAAACTCATCTGGTTGAATTCTAAGTCCTCGAAGGATGGTCCGATTCATGACTTCTGCTTCTCCATTGATTTATAGATGCCCAACAGAAGTGAACCGATGGCCGATATCCAACTTAGTGCAAAAAGCCTTGAATACAGCATTATCAAATTATCGACCATTATCGGTGATGATAGTATGAGGTAGGTCAAATCGGCATATAATAGGCTTTCAAAAAAATGCCCTCACCTTGCTCTCGGTGACTTTGGCTAATGCCTCGACTTCAACCCATTTGGTGAAGTAGTCGATGGCAACAAGTAAGAACCTCCGTTGACCTGAAGCTGAGGGGAATGGTCCAAGGATATCCCATTTTCATTGGGCGAAGGGCCACGGAGCAGAGAGCAGATTCAGCTAAGAGGCTGGCTGCCGCTAGACATTGGAATATCGCTGGCAGCTGTCGCACTTCTGGACTAACTCAACAGCATCCTTTCGCATAGTAAGCCAATAGTATCCCTAGCGGAGAGCCTTGTGCGCTAGTGATCTGTCCCCCCAGGTAGTTCCCATATATGCCCTCATGAATCTTCTTGAGGATATAATTAGTGTCCGCAGGACCGAAGGGGATAAGAGGACTTCTTGTATAACTATCCATTCGGCAATACAAACTTAAGAGCCCTCCACTTGAGCAGCCTGGCTTCTACGGGATCAACAGGAAGAGTATCGTCAATGAGGTAGTGGATGTAGGCAAGCATCCATGTTGACTCTTGCGTAGAACTTCTTCCACTGCATCAATACTTGGAGTCTTCAGGTGCCACATATGTTCTTCCAAAGGTATTATCCATCGAAGTGGCCAACTGTTTGCCCTTGAAAATATAACTGGTGGTGAAATAAACCAATGAGGAGGTCAGCGACTTGAATTTATTTAGATATCGAGACATAATGGGGTCTCGAGCTTCATATTCCCCAAAGATTTGTTCAGAGATGAGCTGAGAGTCAGTGAAGGCTCTGGGGTGCTTTACTCCAAACTCCTACGCGAGCTTGATTTTGGCCAATAAGGCCTCGTACTCGGCTTGATTATTTATGGCTTTAAAGAGAAATCGGAGAGCGTACTCCATCATTATACCCTTCGGATTTGCAAAAATTAGACCAGCTCCGTTTTCTTGAGAATTGGAGGCACCATCAACATGAAGGATCCAGGTCTCTGCCATATGCTCACCAGCATCTGAACATATCATTGGAAAATCTTTAGATTGCTCTTCCGTCCAAGTGCAATCCACTAGGAAGTCCGCCAGCACCTGTGACTTCAAGGCAGATTGGGATTGAAATGAAAGATCGAATTCTTCCAATTTAATAGCCTATTTAGCCAGCCGACCAAAGGTGTCAGGACAAGCCAAGATAGCTCTAAGAGGCTTGTCCGTGAGTATCTCGATTGGATGGGCTTGAAAATATGGCCTAAGACGCTGAGTGAAAATGATTAGAGCAAAAATAATTTTTTCGATTCTGGAATACCTGACCTCCGCATCATGAAGTACCTTGCTAGTGTAGTAGATAAACTTCTATGCTCCGTCAGGGTCGAGGCATACCAAAACAGAGCCAACTACCTTCGAAAAAGCAACAAGATAAAGAAAGAGCTTTTTTCCTTCTTTTGGCTTTGACAGTAATGGCTGTGTGGATGAAAACTCCTTTAGCTCCTCAAAGGCTTTTTGGTAATTCTTCGTCCACTCAAAGTCGTTCGCCTTGCGTAGAGCTTTAAAGAAGGGTAGGCATCTTTCAGCAGATCTCGACAAAAAATGGCTCAGAGCGACTACTCTTCTGGTGAGCCGCTGCACCTCTTTTTTATTGACTGGTTGTCTCATGTCAAGAATAGCTTGTATCTTCTCTGAATTCGCTTAAAACCCCCGTTGGGTCACTAAAAAGCCTAGGAATTTCCTGGTAGTGACTCCGAATGCACATTTACGAGGGTTGTGCTTCATTTGATGGTGCCAGAGATTGTTGAATGTTTTTTTCTAAATCAGTCACATGGTTAGCGATGCTGGTGCTCTTGGTTAGCATATCATCTACATACACCTCCATGTTATGCCCAATCTAGTTCATCAACCTCTGGTAAGTGGCCCCTGTATTTTTCAACCCAAAAGACATCACCTTGTAACAGATACCCTTATCGGTGATGAAAGAGGTATTTTCTTCATCAATCGGATCCATCTTTATTTGGTTGAATATAGAGAAGGCATCCATAAAGCTAAGGAGCTCATAGCCGATTCTAGAGTCCACCAATTGGTCAATCTGTGATAGGAGGAAGCTATCCTTAGGGCATGCTTTATTAAGATCAGTGAAGTCGATGCAGATTTGCCAGCTTCCGCTCGCCTTTTGGACCATTACCACATTGGCTAGCCAATCCGAGTATTGTGCTTCCCATATATGGCCGGCAGTAAGCAGCTTGTTGACCTCCTCATCGATGGCCTTCTGCCGCTCGAGAGCAAAACTTCTTTTCTTTTATCGGACAAGCCGATACTTCGGGTCAACATTAAGCTTATGAGTAATTACCTTCGAAGGGATACCGAGCATGTTCGAAGCTGACCATGCGAAGACATCTTAGTTCGCTTGCAAGAAAGTAAGGATTGATTCTTCATCTCTAGGGAAAGAAGCTCGCCGATTTGTACAGTCTTCACAGGGTCGTCCCTCAGCGGGTAGGATAGCAAGTGCTCGACTGACTCTCACCTTCTTTTAGATTCTTTGGGATCGAGCAGCACTAAGGCCAGTGGGATCAATGCCTTCTGAGGGCTGGGGTCATATGATAGCATAATTGCACTGAATTTTGCTCTCCCTGCATCTCGCCGATTCCCCCACTGATAAGGAATCTCACGAGCAGGCGTCTAATAGATATCATCGCGTCCAAGAGGTTTAAGCCTAACCGACCGAGTATGGCGTTGTAGGCCAGGGGCATTTGGACCAGAAAAATCTCATCAACATAGTGCTCTGACACGATGGTGACCCTACCGTGACTGACAAGGTAATTTCATTTTCTACCCTCACTGAATCTCCTGTAAAGCCAACCAGAGGCATTGTCATCAGTTGAAGGGAATTGGGAGATAAATTCATCCAAACAAAGGCATCATAAGTAAGGATATCAGCAGAGCTTCCACTATCTACCAATTTTTTTTTACAGGATGCTTAGCGATCGTCATAGAGACGATTACGCTATCATCATTCAGATTGCCCCTTACTGCTAACTCCCCTTCAAAAAAAGGGATAATATTTTTTATTCCCTCCTCATCCCTCAATCTTTTAGAAGGCATAGCCGTCCCCCAGGAAAGCATGCCTACCATTCGTTCCGTCGGAGTATTATCCATATTGGCCTGAGCAGGCGAAGGTCCTATTAGAGCTAGGATAGCCAGAGGCCCTCCCTTCTGGACAAACTTTTCGAGGTAGCCCTGCTGGATGAGCTCCTCGATGGCACGCTTCAAATTACGATAGTCTTCAGTATCATGACCGTAGTTTCTATGAAAGCGGCAATAACAACTCCGATTGTAAGCGATGTCCATCCTCAATGGGGGAGAGCGCCGGAGATAAGGCTCGCTTTCGATCTCCATAAGGATATGAGACCTAGGGGCGATGAGAGGTGTGAAGTTTCCTTCTCTAGGGGCGAAGCTCCGGCGTTGATTACCTAGCTGGCACGGGGGCTTAGGCTTCTTAGGAGAAGGTCCGCTTGGCTCTGCATAGACCAATTTCTTACTAGACCCTCTTTCAGTGTTCCTCCGAGTGAAATCAGCTTCATCAACATGAATATATTTCTATGCACGACTTAGAAGCTCAGCATAAGAACTGAAAGGTCTTTTGTCAAAAAAATAGATGAAGCAAGAGGGACGGAGTCCTCGCTTCAGAGCCAGAGTGGTCATAGCATCATCGAGATGGTAGACCTCAAGGGTTGTCATCTTGAACTGGGCCACAAAACCCTTCAAAAGTTCTCCTTCCTTCTGCTAAACGAAAAACAAACTATCCGCTACCTAGGATCTTCCGACGGGCATCGAAATGCGCTAAGAAAGTTTTTTCCAATTGTCGGAAGGAGTCAATGCTGCACGGGAGTAGACGAAAATACTAAGATGCACAATCTACCAAAGGGTAGCAGAGTAAACAATACATAGGAGGGCATCAGTCGCCCCCTGAACTTGCATGAGAGCTTTATAACTCTTCAGATGATCAAGTGGGTCCGTGGTGCCATCATAAAGATCCAGCTGAGGAAGACGGAACCTATGAGAAACAGGCTCTTCCATAATCCAGTGAGTGAGGGGTGGACGCATATCATAATCTACCCCTGGTTGGTTATTAAACTTCTGGCTAAGCTATTCCAACCATCGGTCTTGCTCCTCCAAGTGCCTTTCCATCTAGCAATTGAGATCCTCGCTCGTTGATTCAAAAGATGAGAGGGGGAGTGATGGAGGTGTTGGCAGCATATCCGCCTGGGCTCCTTTCCCGTCGATATTTGGAGGGGCTACTCGAGCGGCGTATAGGAGACCGCAACCTCTTAGAAGTTTCTGGTGGTGATGCTTGGATGGAGCATAACGGTGGCGATGCTCTTCTGAAGAGGGTCTTTTGTAGGTAGATTGTTGATTGGCTGGGACGGCTGTTGCAAGCGGTATTGGATGCTCGGGTTGCTATCGAACAATTACCGGTTGTTGCCCTTGCTACTCATGAACTGCCCAACAAGAGCTTGGACATGCTAGGTAAGGATGGCCAATTGTTCATGTGAAGTAGACAAAACTGGTGGCGAGAAAAGAGCATGAAGCTTAGCCTCTGGTTGCTCAGCATGATAGGAATGTCCCTCAGTATAACTGGCAAAAGCCTCCTGAATATGTGTCAGCATCATTATTGTTTAAGAGAGGGCGAGCTTGTAGCTCGAAATTGCAAAGCTATCCTTCTACGTACCCCTTCCTAGTACGCCAATCTGATGATGGCTGATCACCTTGAGCTGACGTCCTTGAGCATAAGTGGATGTGCCATCAATTTGCTGAAGAAGCTTCACCTTGAGGCTGAAATTTGCAAGAAGTCTCAGGTGCCGGATATTCTAACAGGGATCCTCCGACGCTCAAGTTAATGATCAGAATCACAGCCGTAAGCTTGAAGAAGCTCGAGAAAGAGAGTTAGAAAGAAGATCTGAAAAATTCTCCAAATGTTCCAGTGTTCATACCTTGATCAGGGATCCCTCTTACCCGTTTTATTGATACTTAGGGTCTATGTAACTTGCTTCAGAAGCTTTGGAATCTCATGATGAGCCACGACTTTGTGAATGGAATGTCAAAATTAGTGGGATTTAACCCATCTGAATAGGGTGATTGATACTTTTATGGCAGATGATAACTTTTTGGGCTTATCTGATCAAAGCCATTAATGCTTCATGATGAATTATGATTTCTTAGACTTGTGCCACAACTAGTGAAGTTTGTCTTATTAGACATATGTAAATTTAAGGTGGCTAGTGGGCCCAACCTTGTCAGGAGTGAAGGCTTGCCCAAAAAGCAGTAGCTGATACTGGGGCCGCCTAGGAGCCGAGGCCGCTTAGGGGCTACTTATGAGCTAGGGCCGTCTTAGGGCCGCTTATGAGTCAGGGCCGCCTAGGGGCCGCTTATGAGCTGGGATCGCCTCAGGACCGCTTATGAGTCTTGGCCACCTAGAAGCCACTTATGAGCTGGGGCTACCTTAGGACCGCTTATGAACTGGGGCCGCCTAGAAGCCGCTTATGAGCTGGAGCCGCCTAGGAGCCGAGGCCGCCTAGGAGCCGCTTATGAGTTGGGACCGCCTTAGGGCTGCTTATGAACTGAGGTCGCCTCAGGGCCGCTTATGGATTGGGACCGCCTCAGGGCTGCTTATAAACTGGGGCCGCCTAGGAGCCGCTTATGAGCTGAGGCTGCCTTAAGGCTGCTTATGAACTGGGACTGCCTAAAAGCCACTTATGAGCTTAGGCCGTTGGCATCCAAACGACTTCCGCCATTAGATAATTTTGGCCGTTAACTTATACGTAACTTTTACCAGCCACATCACTTCCTATTAAATATATTATACTGAATTCATACTCCCTACATATATATGCTTCTGGATTTCTGAGATTTAAATGACAACCCGAAAAGAATAGTTTGGATAGATTCAAAGGTAAAATTGTCAAATAACATCTCCCCTTCAGAGAGAAATAAGAAGATAAGCACTTCTTATATGGCATCTTTTAAGGCATATAAATAACGGGATCTTAACATCCACTCTAACTAAGAGTAGTTTCAATAGAAAAGGTTATTTACCGTTCAGATGGGTTCATCTCCCTCTTTCATAAGCAAATAGACATGACAAACAACTTGGAATGGTTTACACATGGCATCCAAGCAAGAATTTCTATTTGCACCGCCCAAGAGTACTTAGTATACCCCCCCATTAAAAAAAAATTCTGAACTACCCCTCTTTTTTCTCTCCACACCCCCGTCCCTCCTCCCCCTCGTCTCCTCTTTGGCACCGCCTCCTTCCCTTCCTCCTCCCCTTTCATCTCCTTTTCGGTACCGCCTCCTTCTCCCTTCCTTCTCTCCTTTCGTCTCCTTTTCGGCACCGCCCCCTTCTCCCCAACACATCCTGTCTCCCATCTTCTCTCCATTTCCTAACATCGGCACCCCTCAGGCACCGTTCGGCCCTGTTTGAAAGAATAGAGAGTATCGGCGCCCCTCCGACACCGTTCGGCCAAACAGGGCCGAACGGAGGCCCTCCGTTCGGCCCTATTTGACCAAACGGAGGCCCTCCGTTCGGTCCAGAGCCTCTGTTCGGCCTGGCCTATCAGGCCGAACAGAATGACCTTTGTTCGGCCAAATAGGACCGAACAAAAACCCTCTATTCATCCCTGTTTGGCTGAACAATGCAGAAGAGGGAGCTAGCGCCGGAGGAAAGGGCGCTAGCCGATGCTGGAGAGTAGGAGGAGACGGGCTGGGGGCTACGGTGCTGGGAGGAGAGGAGATGGGCAGGGGGCTGCGGTGCTGGGAGGGGAGGAGATGCGTTGCTGGGTGGAGGGGGGGAGGAGGGAGGATAGTTTAGAAATTTTTTTTATAAAAAATAAGGGGAGGTGTGGAGAGCAATTTGGGCGGTGCAAATAGAAATTCCCCATCCAAGCTTACCGTACAATAATTTCTTGGTAGCCAAAACTTTGGGAACGCCCCATCATGGTCAGCTGCAGCATGGCAATGAGAGAAATAGTTTATTTAAAGTAAATGCAAATGTAAGAAACATGAACTGATTTACTTATCAATATCACACTGTCCTACTGTTCATAGTATTGGCTGAGATTTGTCTCTTAGGGTCCCAATTCCAACCAGACAAAATCGCTAAGTAATGATATTGACGAAATAGTTTTCTCAAATTCTTCGTTCTATTTTGCATATTCTGAACACTATAATTAGTTTTAACCTTCATATTGATCCGTTCTAAAATCCGAAGAAGTGCAGGCTTGATAAATATATTTCTAATTGTACCACTTCTAAGAAACTCCTTCAGCAATCTTGACAAGATTTTATCATCTTCATCTGTCTAGTTAGTAACCCTAGCATGAGATGATCCTATTTCACTGCTTTTCAAATTGTTAGTCATGAATTTTCTTTTCTGGGTCTAACTATTCGATGAGATACAGAAAAATAAAGAATGAATATGCAATCACCAATTTTTATAAATTTTATTTAACTCTTAATCATGTTAATGGTTTATCCTTGCATGCAACAAGTGCTAAAACAAGTACTTTTCAAATTTTCAACAATTATTAACGCCTGATTGGTACCTATATTCATATTACATATACCAAATAGAATCTATAGAAACTACAAGTTTATGCATATTAATATCCAATGCGCCTCAGGCCCCACTAATAACCTGCTCAACCTATGATATAAATCTATTGGTACGCTAGCAACAAGTTTTTTTTGTTTGTATAGATGGACGATCACACTTGTCTAGTGCGAATCATTCCAGAAAGATCAGAATACACAATTTGTTGTAACAAAGAAGAGTAGAAGTCGCCCGGCTTCCAAATCCGCGAACCAGCATGCTGGGCCACAGAAGAAGCCACCCAGTCCACCGCAGAATTGGCTTCACGATAAATATGGCGGATCTGAGCGCATTCAACCTCCCGCAGAATAGACCAAATATCTGAAATAATTGGATTAGCGGGGCCGGAATGGCAACTCTCCTTCTGAAGCCAAGAGATGACCGACCTGGAATCACCCTCAATCAAAATCCTCTGGGCATGAAGAGTCCGGACAGCATAAGAAATACCGGCCCAAGCTGTAAGAAGCTCGGACATAGGGACGGAGGAGTCGAGAGAACCAAAACCTCCAGCTCCCAGCAGCTCACCATGAGGACCACGGATGACAAAAGCAGAACCAGCCGCTCGACCACGGACACTCCCATTAAAATTGATTTTGACAAACCCTAGAGGGGGGGCTCCCAATAGATAAAAATAGTATGCCGATTCGCTGTCGAAGCAGCAGAGGAGCCCCAAAGGTCAGAGACGTCAGAACCAACATGGGCACAGTTCGCCACCAAAGATCGAATCCGCCTGACAATCCTGGGGGAAGAAATGTGATCATCCGTGAAAAGGAGCTCGTTCCTCGAAAGCCATATATGATAAGCCGTGACAGCCCAAAGACCATTTTTCTGAAGAGATCCTCTACGCAGATCAAGAAAAAAAAGTGGAGCGAGGGGAGCCCAAATCATCCAACCTGACTGGATAACCCATCATGCGCCATATCTGTCTAGCTCTAGGGCAAATGAAGATAGCATGCTCAGAAGACTCCACCTCCAACCTACAAAAAGGACATGATGGCTGAATCGACAAACCCCTCCGAGAGAGAAGGGTACATGTTGGAAGATAGTCCCACAGAAGCTTCTAAATAAAAAGCTACACCCTGGAAAGGATGGAAAGCTTCCAAATCCACAGCATCCACCGATCTCTCCGACACCGGCCTGAATATCGCCATCAAGTCCCTGATGGGAGCCCTAGAGAGACAAGAACTTTGCCAAAGTCTGGAGTCGGATACCCAGCCAGGAGTAAGAGGCATCGAGAGAATACGCCTAGAGAGCTCCATCCCGAAGAATCGGGTCACCGAGGGGGTATGCTAGGCAGGGGGATCCAAGGTGATCAAATCCTTAACCCTTAAACTGGGAGGGATATCAATACTGATATATAAGGGCCATCAGGAGAGAGGAAGTTCAGAAATCCAGATATCTTCCAAGACATCTATCAATGATCCATCTCCAATCATCCAAGATATATTACCCAGAATAGCCTGACTGAACCGGCAAACTTTCCTCCAAAAGAAGAGCATCCCCGAGGCGGCCTGATGAGAGAAGTCGTCGTCTAGTCCCTATACCTAGCTCGCATCAGAGTACTCCAAAGACAATGCGGCTCCAGGAGGAATCTAGATGCATGTTTAGTAAGAAGGGCATCCCTTCTAACGATCAGAGACTGAATCCCGAGACCGCCTACTTGAATGGGCATGCAGACCGTATCCTAGGATAATAGGTGAGTACCATGACCTTCTTGCATGGAAGCCCATAGAAAATCACGAAAACATCTCTCGATCCTCTTCAGGCAAGTAATCGGAATGACAGTGTTCGACAGAAGGTACAGAGGAAGAGAGGAAAGAACCGAACGGATAATGATGACCCTAGCCATCATAGAAAGGCCTATAACCTACCATCCCTCCATACGCTGACGAATCCTCCTCTCAAGGTCGGAATAGTCAGAGCAACGGGGACGACGCCCCGTGATAGGGATCCCCAAATACATAAACCTGTCAGTCTGAGAAGATATACCTAACAAAATAATAATGGCTTCCCTGGTAGCCCTAGAAGTCTTCGGGCTAAAGCATATAGAAGACTTTAGAAAGTTAACCTTATGTCCCGAAGCCTGACATTACCTATGAATAATGGAGTAGAATGAAGCCGCATTATCAATGGAGGCCTGACCCAGGAGGATGCAATCGTCCGCGAATAAAAGATGAGAGACCGGGAGCCCTCAGTACCAGCCATAAAAGGGACAATCCATCGATCTATCTGAGCCTGATAGAAAGCACGAGAAAGATCGTCCACAACCAGAATAAACAGCAAGAGAGATAGAGGGCATCCCTACCGAATCCCCACTGAAGAGTAAAAAACTCAGTCGAACTCCCATTAATGATCAGAAAAGGATGGCCTCTGTATACAAGCCATGATCCACTCAATGAACAGACCGTCAAACCCAAACTCCTGAAGAGAGCGATGCAAGAAGGCCCAGCTCAGTCTATCATAGGCTCTCTCCATATCAAGCTTAACAGCCATAAGACAACGGCTAGCCGGAGCTCTCTGAAATTTATGTATAAACTCCTGAGCGATAAGGACATTATCAAAATGAAACGCCCTCTAAAACACCCCATGTTCTGCCGAAATGAGGTGGAGGATCACCAAACAAAGACGGCGAGCCAAAAGCCGAGCACAGACCTTATATAGAGTAGTAGTACAAAGACTAATAGGTCGAAAGCGCTACGGCAGGGAGGCATCAGTGCGCTTGGGCACCAAAGAAATAAAGGTCTGGTTCCAGTCCGCAGGAATGTGTTTAGATTGGAACACTGACTGAATAGTCTGAACCATCTCCTGCCCAACAATGTCCCAATAGTGATGGTAAAAGAAAGGCGAAAACCTATCAGGCCCAGGGGCCTTATCCGGTCCAAGCTCCCAAAGGGCCACCTTAATCTCTTCCGCTGTAATAGATCTGACAAGCCTGATGTTTTCAACAGAAGAGACCTTCCTAGAGTCCGGAACCTAAATAACCGAGCCCCCCTCTCCAGAGGACTCAGCCCACCTGGACTGGAAAAAATCAAGAAGCTGATCCCTGATAGAGTGGATGTCCTCCTAAATATTCCCCTCATCATCAACTAATCTCGGGATCCTGCTTGCTACACGCCGCTTCAAAGTAGCCTAATGAAAGAATTTGGTATTGCGGTCACCATCATGAATCCACTGAAACTGGACCTCTGCCACCAATACACCTCCTACTGACAAAGGAGAGAGTGATGCCGCGCAAGCTTATCCCGTAGCCAAGAGAGATCAGAGTCCAGCAAAAAACCATCCAGGTCTTCCTTAGTCTGAATGTCACAAATCTCTTTTTCAACCAGTTCAATTTGTCTAACCAAATCCCCAAGCTCCCGCCTATTCCATCTGGATAATCTGTGCCTGGCCATCTTAAGACGGCGAGATAACCAATAAACAGCATTGCCCCTGATAGGAAGATGCCAGATCTAAAAAATAATAGTACGGCAGCAGAGTGGGCAGTCCAAAACTACTCAAATCTAAACTGCTTATGCTGATACTGATCAACCTCCGTGGATATCAGAATAGGGCAATGATCAGAAGCGATCCTAGAAAGATGGGTGACAGTAATTGCAGGGAACAAATGAAGCCACTGAGACGTAGCCATAGCTCTGTCTAGCCTCGCCCAAACACGAGCAAAACCTTGACGATTATTGCACCAAGTAAATTGGGGTCCCGAGTACCCCAAATCCAACAATCCAGCTGAAGCAATGAAAGATCTAAATTCACTTATGTCTGGAGTATCAGTTACATGTCTGCCCCCTCGTTCCCCCTCGTTTCTCATTAGCCTCAGTAATGCAGTTGAAATCACCCGCAATGATAGAAGGAAGACCATGAGCAAGAAGGGAGCTTAACTCAGACCAAAGAACTCTTCTCTCCTGGTAGTCCGTGCTGGCATAAATCGCCGATAGGAGCCAGGGGTCAGAAGATCCCTCAGAGACAACAAGACAAATCTATTGACTACATTGATGAAAAACATCAATCGTGACAGCAGAGGTATGCCAAATAGCCAAAATACCACCAGACAGACCATCAGCGTCCATAGCATAAGAGGACCAAGAGCGGACAATCTGCCTACGAAACCGAGACAAGCTATCACCCGACAACCTAGTTTCCAAAAGGACACATATGTCAAAATTATATAACTGTACCAATCTACCAAAGGAGGATTGAAAAGATGGCTTTTGAGCTCCTCTCACATTACAAAGTAAAAACTTCATTCTACAAATTGGGGGAAACTGGGACCCCTTCCTGGTCCTCTATCATAATACTATCAGTAACACCCTGTTTCAATAGAGAGCTTTCATCAGCCATATCTACTGAAAGGTCAGCGGCCCTTCCGATTCAATAGCTGACACTTCGAACTGGGATGACTGCACCGGGGACAAAGGTCCTGAACCCAGGCCAACATTCTCACCGGCTATAGCCTCCAAAGAAGACCCAACACCCCTGTCACAAAATGACCTTACCAGCACCTGGTCGCCTTCCTGGAGACAAGGGGATTGATCGAGCCTAACTGGTGATAAAGTATTGTTTCCCCCTTTTTTCAACAAAGGAACCTTACCTTTCTCCTTCCGATTCATCAATTTGGGAGAAGACCTTTGAGCCACAGATACCTCCGATCTGGCCTGTGTCAGGGGACCCGGAAAGCCATCCTTATTATCGAATGGGCCTTCAACAACCGGATCCAAACCAAGAGAGGAAAAGGGATTTTTGGTCTCCACAGAATTATTCAGACTTAAATCCCAGGAGCCTTCCTTCTCAATAGCCATCAATTCCTTATCAACTGCCTTAAAACCGGCATGGTCGCTCAGGACCGGCATGCCCTTCAAACAAGGTAACACCAACTCCAACTTCCTCCCAGTGTGGTTCGACACTGCTCCCAGATCAACCACCACCTTCATAGCTGACGAGGACTCTGGCGAGCGATCTTAGCCGGAGCCACCCAGCCTGCAGTCGATCCCTCCGTCCCCCTACTTTGCCCTTCCATAGCAATCGGGGAATCAGAACAGTGGACAGCAACAGGCTCTGAAGCCTTCATCTGAGGCTTCCCCATCCCAGCTACCTGAGGACCAAAGGCATTCCTCCTCTGTCTGACAGCAGATAACCACGGCCCAAAAATAGGGGCTAGAGCAGAGCCGACCTCACCTGATTGAGCCGGAAGAGAGCAAGGGCCACCCAGATGCAGTGATCCGCACATCATACAAATCCCCTGGAGATTCTCATAAACAAATTGCTGCCCTCTGGTTGATTCCCTGAACCCGAGTACCAGGCCGAAGGGGGCGATGGAGATCGACCCAGAGACAAGCCGTGCAAATGCTCCCCTGTTCTTCGCCAAGGTAGGGGTATCGGCACACAAGAATTCACCCGCTGATGCCAGGATGGACTTGAGGAAGTCCTCCTTCCAAAACTCCAAGGGAAGATTCGACAATCTTATCCAGATCAATGCCAATGGGATAGAATCCTCTGCCGGTGAGAACTCAGGTCGCCAAGCCTCAACCCCTATCACCTGACCATTTATCACCCACGGTCGTTGCATAACCTGATTACGAGCTTCCAGAGAATCGAAACGAAAGACATGGCACCGGAATGCCATGCTAATTGGGACAATTTCACCTGAAATTCCAGTGCGCCGAAACTCCCTGATAAACGCTTCTGCCGGAACCCACTTCGGAAATGAACGAGCCAGGATGGCCGTCTGCTGCCATCCAGCCACCTCCACTTCAAGCTCCACCTCTGGAAGAATCACGACATCCGAAAACGAAGACTCCAGCCTCGCCACCTCTGCCGGCGAGGGAGTCGAAGACACCCAGACGAACCCACCCTCCGGAACCCTCCTCTCGGATACCCGGCCACCACCAGCCGAATCCGATGCCATGGGAGAGAGGACAACGAACGGAACAACCAGGGCTGCGACGAAGAAAAGGAGACAGAGCTCACCGGAAGATCGGAGAAGATGACCACAAAAAACAAATCTTAAAGCATGTCTCAGAAAAAGAACCGGAAGCTTCATGCATGATTTTCAAAGCCGACACAAATCATTTTGCATATTGCTAGCAACAAGTTGGATGTTAGCAATAATTTGGCTAGAGATACTGATTTTAAATTACAAAAGATCCACCAAAACAACAAAATTAAAAAATATGATCTCTCTATATATATATATATATATAACAAATAACAATACAAGAGGCAACAAAAAAAAAGTAATAACTAATAAAAATTATATATAAATCATAAAACTTATGTACAATTCAAAAATAATTAAATAGTTCTAAATTAATTCATTTACAAAGAATAATTCAAAAAATTTATGACTATAAAAATAATTAAGAACTATTCGATATCTTTGATAATTTGAATATGACATCATGCATTGCATAGCAATCAAAAACTAAACCGTTCAAAACATCTACTTTCTTCCATAGATCTAGACTTGTCAATACTAGCTATAAAGCTTTCTCCTGATCTAATTGGGGCAAATAAAATCGCCAAAGGGAGCAAATTTAAATTATTCTTGTGATCAATGATTTATTTTGGTGAGCAAATTTAAACCATTCCGTGATCAACGATTTATCACTAGAATAACAAATTAAGAACAAAAATGAAAGCAAAATAGACATGCTATCACCTAAATGATTAAATTGTTGAAAATAAAAATAAAATTAGTCGAATCCATGAAGAAGAGATGTACTTAAGCCTACTAGACTAGCGTCAAGGTGAGAGGGCTTCTCCCTCTCTCTCAGCAAATCTGAAGAGCAAAAGCTATCCATCATTTTCCGAGCAAAACAACACCTCCAATGCTAGCGGATTGGGCAAAGGGGCTGCCTGATTCATTGCTCGATAACACATAAATTCATATAGCAGGCCAATAACAAAACGAAACAAATCAACCAAAACTCTTTCAATTAGAGAAAGCGAAGGAGAAATCAAAACGAGTTTGAAAAACATCAACAAAACAAAACGAAAAACACAAAAGTCCTGGAAGAGTTGGCTGCAATAATTTTTTTTTTCCCTTGAAACTTTGGGACTTTGAAATCCATGGCCGACGGATCGAACCGGGAGATATCGGAGGGTTATATAATAAAGAATTTTGCATCAAAACAGAACTCGACTTCACTGCAAAATCAACCCAAAAGCATGTGTAAAAAAAATAAAAATCATCAGCATATTTTATCACTAAAATAAATCAAACTCATCTGAAAATTTGGAGTAGGAGATCGAAACGAGACTTGAAGACGAAAGATCGAAAGCAAACCGAAGGTTGAGATGAAAAATCGAAAGCAGAAGATCGAGACAAGACTTAGAGACGGGAGCAGGCCAAAAGTTGAAGATGAAAGATCGAGAAAAGAAAATCGGAATAAGACTTGGAGATGGAAGATCGAAATAGGAGATAAGGACGGGACTTGAAGATGAAAGATCGAAAACAAGCTGGAGGTTGAAGACGGGAGAACGGAAGTAGGAGATGAGAACAAGACTTGGAGACGAAAGATCGAAAGCAGGCTGAAGGTTGAAGACGAAATATTGGGAGCAGAAGATCGGAACGAGACTTGGAGATGAGAGATCGAAAGCAGGCCGGAGGTTGGAGATGGGAGATCGGGAGTAAAAAATCGGAACGATTTGGAGATAAAGATCGGAAGCAGAAGATCGGGACGAGGGTTGAAGATGAGGAGGAAGGGAAAAGGACACGACAACATTGGTAGAATTTTTTTTAATAATAGTTTTGCCAATAACTGAAGGAATAACCAGCTATTCCCTCACTCCCTACGGAATAAATTCAGGGGATAACCCATCACTCCCTAGGGAATAAATTCAGGGGATAACCCATGCATGGGTTATCCCTTGGTTATCCTCTATGGTTAAATTTATTTCCAGCTATCCTTGATAGTTATGACTTTTTTAGAATAAGGAGGGCTATTCAGGAAATATCCCTCTTATTTTCTTTCTCAAACACTGTCTAAGTATCCTACCAATGCTTACAATTAAGACCTACACAGCATATCTAGTTTTGTTTATTTTATTTTATTAACTTTATCATAGCCATATTTCTGGAAAAGATGCATATGATGGTATATCCGAATGCTGTGCGGATCAAAGATGCCAACCCTGTGATGCAGAGCTCCTGATCTCCTGAACTCTCTTTTATCTTCATACTAATTATAGTTTAATGACCCAAGAACTCATCTAGAAAGACCAGCTAAAATGCATTATCGAGTGGAGGGTACCCCAAAAAAAAAAAAAAAGCTATTGGTTGGTGGAAACGATCACTGATCTCATGACAACTCTCTACGGATAATGGGCCACACGTGTGGAGGAGCAAATTTGACAGGGAGTGAGCCGCAGAATGGTGGTAAACCGGAGGGAAAGGGGGGCGAAGAAAGACAAGTTCTTCACTGTGTCCAGGGGAACGAGCTGCTCAAAGGAAGAGGAACATAGAAACAAGGAATATAGGAATGTAAGGGTGGAGATGGAGGATAATATGATGGGAAGAAAACAGTTTTTGGATCTCAACAACACTTTGCTTAAATTTCTCCAATTGTTTGCAGCTAACCATTCCGACCTCATACTTGCTTTGCTTTACATTAGAAATGAAACATGAACAGAAACCTGTCAAGTTGCTCCAAGTTGCCCATTGGGATTGAACCCTAAAATGGTTGCAGAAAAGAGGATTTTATTCGAAAAGAGGTGAGGGTGTATAAAATAAGAAAGTATATGCTATGGTTTGAAGAATAAAAGCAGAAATATGTGCGGAATAAAAGGGTTCAGATGAAATCTGCCGAACTTCTTAGTCACCAGGGATTAAAAATCAGATAGCGAAAATTTTATATAACCAGGGATAAATGTTGGCGCTGAAATGATGGACACTAAGGAGAATTCTAAAGAAGTGTATACAAATTGTCGCAGCCATCAAAAAAGGAACGAAATTTCAGAGCAGCAGTAGCTAGAAAAGCTTCCAAGCTACATTAAGAATCAACTTATGCCACTGCCTATGCCGAGTTAATTGTTTCCCTAAATTTTCGTTAGTGACGCCATGTCTAAATGAAACATACCTGTTGATGCCCGGTCACTTTGAGCTAGCGTCCTTGAGCGTCAGTTACTACTCTAGGGAAGTATCAGGATTCCTCCTTCGTCTTCAAAGCCTACAAGAAGTCCCACAGCCGGAGATTCCAACGAGGACCCTTCGACGTTCAAGTTAGCAACCAGGAATACAGCAGTAGTTTTCTTGAGAGTGGATTGTTAGCAAGATCCAAAAAAAAAACCCTTTCTATTCGCTCTTACCTCCCTTTATTGGCCTCTTCCTTCGCTCAGGTCCAGATCCCACAATGTGTTAGTGCTCTTACGGATAGAATGTTAGAGCTGGTCGGACTGGATCCGCATTCTTCGGTCCGGCATCATCAGCGTTTTGCAGGGATAATCGCCTTTTGATGCTTATTTAGCCAGAGTCATTAAATTATGCTAATGACTTTTTGAGCCTTAGCGTCTTTTCTGACTCGAAGTGATTGGTGCTTTATGGTAAGTAATCACCTTTTGATGCTCATTAAATTCTGCTAATGACTTTTTGGGCCTTAGTGGCTTTTCTGACTCGAAGTGATTGGTGCTTTATGGTAGGTAATCACCTTTTGATGCTTATTTAGTCATAGTTATTAAATTCTGCTAATGACTTTTCGGGCCTTAGTGCTTTTTCTTACTCGAAGTGATTGGTGCTTTATGGCATGTAATCATCTTTTGATGCTTCTTCAGTCAGAGTCATTAAATTCTGCTAACGACTTTTCGGGCCTTAGTGGCTTTTCTGACTCGAAGTGATTGGTGCTTTATGGCAGATAATCACTTTTTGATGCTTATTTAGTCATAGTCATTAAATTCTGCTAATGACTTTTCGGGCCTTAGTGGCTTTTCTGACTCGAAGTGATAGGTGCTTTATGGCAGGTAATCACCTTTTGATGCTTATTTAGCCAGAGTCTTTAAAGGATCACGTCAGGACTGGCAATTCTTATCTTGTTAAAACCCACAAAAATCTGGAAGGGTGATCTCGTTCACTCCCAGGGCTGCTCAGGAGCCGATTGCTATCGAGGCTGCCTAGGACCTGCCTCGGGGCCGCCTAGGGCCGATTGCTATCGGGACCGTCTAGGACCCACCTCGGGGCCACCTAGGGGCCGATATGCTATCGGAGCCGCCTAGGACCCGTCTCGGGGCTGCCTAGGGGCCGATATCGGGGCCGCCTATCGGCCGGCCGCCGTCTAGGACCCACCTCGGGGCTGCCTAGGGGCCGATTGCTATCAGGGCCGCCTAGGACCCGCCTCGAGGCCGCCTAGGGGCTACTCCTACTATTTGATTATCACGTGGCTTTTACTAGCCACATCATATGCCCCTCCGCTTCTGAGTCTTGATCTTCATGCGCATGGCGCTTGCCAAGAGAAAGGAGCACAAAAAATCCTTGCATAACTAGATTTTATACATCGCGCTCTATTAATGGTGGGTGTGTGCTTCCAAGGAAATAAAGACTTCTTAAAGTCCTTTCGTTATTTTAAAAGAAACGCTTCGTAATTGACGGAAAAAGGGAGGTTATGTAATCGAATAACTTTGGCGGCTCTTTTTCAATGGGGGGAATGTACTCCGCTTATGGGCTAGCGATACTTGGGCCACGACTCGATCTTCACGGCTTTACCCTTCATGATGGGCGGGGTCTCCGAAATTCGAAGAATTAATATTGTCCCGCCCGCTGTTTTTGTCTTCTCGTATCTCTGTCCCTTTGCTTCTTATTCATCTTCTGAGCACCGAACTTCCTTTCGCTTCCGTCCCTCTATTCCGGGGTCAGTTTCCTGCTTCTCCTTGTCTAATCCTTTCTTTTCGATGGATCCCCAAACCGATAGGAAGGGCAAGAGGCCTTTAGCCGAGCCGTCTAGTGAGGAGATTTTTGAGGCCCGTCGCCATGCTCCCGGTAGCGTTACTATCCATGATCGCCCCGAGACTATCACTCCGACCTCAGCCGAGGTTCCTTCTCCCATGTCTAGGGCCCCCTCTCCAACCCCTATGGCCTCACCTTTGTCATCTCGTTCGGCATCCCCTCCAACCTCTAGATCCACATCTACGGGCCCAGGGGGAATATGTTCTACCATGAAAGACCAGGACCTAGGAAGGATTAGGGCCCAGTACAGCATTCCTGACAGTGTCTGTCTGCCCCTTGGTATGGTGACAAAGTGACCTGTGGCCGGGGAGGAGGGGTCGCACTTAATGAGGAATTCCTCAGGAGTGGGCTCCACCTTCCTTTCCATCCATTCTTTTTGAATCTCTTAGATAGGTATAACATGATCCAGCTCAATTGACCCAAATTCATTCGGATCATATACGCATTTATAGTTCTCTGTCATTTCCATGGCGCTTCTGCCCGGGTCTCCCTTTTTCGAGCTTTATACAAGCTTAGGAATTCTGCGAAAAGCGGGTGGTGGAGTTTTGTCTCTCACCCCAAAAGAGTCCTCAAACTGGACTTGCCCTCGAAGGTCAAAGAATGGAAGTCACGTTTCTTCTATGTTCATGCTGAGGGGGTGAAGACACATCTTGGAGTTTTCCTGACACCAGTCCTAACAAAAATTCAACTATAGAGGAAAGGAACCGAGAACTTTTTGAAGCCCTTATGTCTTCTATTATCCCTCCCTGCGCAGAGCTGTTGTCGGAGGGCAACCTTCGCGGCACTTGCAGCGCCGGGAGCGCCATCACCGAGGCCCGATGAGCGCTACTGTTGGCCGCAGCTCCTCGCCCTCTTTCTTTTCTACTCCATTTGTTTATTATGTACATACATGTATATATACATATTTCTGTTTGTTCATTGTTTTTGTTTTTTTTTTTTTTTTTTTTGATACTTTACTCCTTTTGCACAGAGATGAGGTTTTCTACAGATTTTCTGGCAGAGACTCTCAAGAAGAAAAGGAAAGCCGCTAGAGGCCCAACGAGGGTGGCGCCTAAGAAGCCTAAACGGGCAGAGCGGGGTAAACCACTGCAGACCGGAGTGGCTCTGCCTGCCTCCCCTGAGGTTACACTAGCAGAGGAATCGAGATAGGGGGATCCCCCCTCGAAGTGTTTGCGACGGAATTCCTCATGCCGGGACTCGGGAGGAGCTGCCCATGGGAATCCCTCTGGCTGGGACCCTAGAGGAGCCGGCGATAGAGAGATCTTCGCTCTCCGCAGGGGTCGAGGGTGAAGTCGCGCAAGAGGAGAGGGCAACGATGCCTCCGGTTCAAGAAGCCGAGGACGATCATCCTCCGGACGTACACTCGCCCTCGGAGGGGTCGGGAGTGCCCCTCAACGATGACCTTCCGAGTCGCCCGCCTAGGGCCACCGCGACACACTGGATCGGCTAGCAGAGCGTCTGCTTAGCCGCTCCACTCTACCTACTCTCCAGGCCGAACTCCGACGCCAGCCGCTGAAGAAGTCCCTCGATACCTTCTTCACCGCCTTCCTTCAGGTAATTATATGAATCCTTTAGTTCCCCTTTTCTTTCTCTTCTGGGTTAATTGTAATTGTGCCCTAACCCTTCGGTACGCACAGGTATCTAACAGTGCATTCGTTCTTCGAGACACTTGCATCGGAGGCTCTGGCAGCCGAAAGCAGGCCCCACCCGAGCTGACCAGGAATTGTCTGAGGTCAAAGCTCGAGAAGTCCCAGTGTCCGGCGCTAAGGGCCGCCGAGGAGGAGGCCAATCTTTTAAGGCCCAAGTTAAGGAGGCCAATAGAAAGGCCCGAGTGGCCGATGCTAAACTGGCCGAAGCCATGTTGAGGCTGAGGCCAACAGAAGAAAAACTAGAGAATGCTCTCCGCAGAGCAGAGCGGCTGTGGCAGAAGATAGAATAGAGGCAGTCGAGTTTGAGGCCCGAGCCGCAGAGGAGAGATTGATCTCTGCCAAGGAAAGGTTGACCTCTGTCGAAGAAAATTGGCCTCCACCGAGGAGATTAGAGAAACTTTGGCCAAGCTCATTGTTGCTGAGGCCTAGGCTAGGGAGAAGGTGGCGGCTGCTCAGGTCGAAGCTTTGGTAAGGGTCAGTGCCGCCGACCAGCGAGCTCGAAGCGTTGTGGAGCTTTATAAAGGTTCTGCCGAATTTGCAGCTGAGTGTAGTGAGGCGGCCGTCGGCGCCTACGCCAAAGGCTTCGAAAAATGTAAGGAGAAGATCCTCCAAGTTTATCAGCTAGGTGATCTCAATGATATTCAGCCTGTAGATGAGGATGTGAAGGACGAGTCGGAGCCCACCGAGCCTTAATTTTGGTTTTCCTTTGTTATTTATATATTCTGTAATGCGGCCAGGATTGGCCTTTTGTACGACAACATATTGATAACAAAGCATTTTTTTATAATTCCATTTGTTGTTTTGATCTTTTAAACCAATCCTTTTAACGATTCTTCGGCTTTCTGGGCGATTATACTTCGATATTTAGCCAAATACCCCTACTTCCTCGAGTATATTTGATAATCTATTGGTCTAACTTATTTAAAACACAAGACTTCCATGGGGGCTTTTTCATGCCAGTCCAGGGGTTCAACTCGGTGCCGCCGACAACACAAGGCTTGAACCACTGGAGGCTTCTCGCACCGCTCTGGAGTTTGACTCGGGGCCGCCGAGAACACAACTTGAACCGCTGGAGGTTTCTCGCGCCGGTCCAAGGTGTTTGTGCCCCCTAGACCGCCGAGGTCCTTTTGGAAAACTTCCACGATCGCGCCGGCCCGGGAGTTGACTCGGGACCGCCTAGAACACAACTTGAACCGCCGGAGGTTTCTCGCGCCGGTCCGGGTGTTTGTACTCTCTGAACCACCGAGGTCCTTTTGAAAAACTTCCACGGAGGTTTCTCGCGCCGGTCCGAGAGTTTGACTCGAGGCCGCCTAGAACACAACTTGAACCGTCGAAGGTTTCTCGCGCCGGTCCGGGTGTTTGTGCTCTCTGAACCGCCGAGGTCCTTTCGAAAACTTCTATGGGAGTTTCTCGCACCGGCTCGGGAGTTTGACTCGAGGCCACCTAGAACACAACTTGAATCACCGGAGGTTTCTCGCGCCGGTCCGGGGTGTTTGTGCTCTCTGGACCGCTGAGGTCCTTTCGGAAAACTTCCACAGGGGTTTCTCGCGCCGGCCAGGGAGTTTGACTCGGGGCCGCCTAGAACACAACTTGAACCGCCGAAGGTTTCTCGCGCCGGTTCGGGATGTTTGTGCTCTCTGGACTGCCGAGATCCTTTTGGAAAACTTCCACGGGGTTTCTCGCGTCGGTCTGGGAGTTTGACTCGGGGGCGCCTAGAACACAACTTGAACCGCCGAAGGTTTCTCGTGCCGGTCCGGGTGTTTGTGCTCTCTGGACCGTCGAGGTCCTTTTGGAAAACTTCCACAGGGGTTTCTCGCGCCGGCCCGGGAGTTTGACTCGGGGCTGCCTAGAACACAACTTGAACCCCCGGAGGTTTCTCGCGCCTGTCTGGGGTGTTTGTGCTCTCTGGACCATCGAGGTCCTTTTTGAAAACTTCCACAGGGGTTTCTCGCGCTGGCCCGAAAGTTTAACTCGGGGTCGCCGAGAACACAACTTGAACCGTTGGAGGTTTCTCGCGCCGGTCCGGGGTGTTTGTGCTCTCTGGACCGCCGAGGTCCTTTTGGAAAACTTCCACAGAGGTTTCTCATGTCGGCCCAGGAGTTTGACTCGGGCCGCCTAGAACACAACTTGAACCGCCGAAGGTTTCTCGCGCCGGTCCGGGATGTTTGTGCTCTTTGGACCGCCGAGGTCCTTTTGGAAAACTTCTACGGGTTTCTCGCGTCGGCCCGGGAGTTTGACTCGGGGCCACCTAGAACACAACTTGAACCGCCAGAGGTTTCTCATGCCGATCTGGGGTGTTTGTTCTCTCTAGACCGCCAAGGTCCTTTTGAAAAACTTCCACGGGGGTTTCTCGCGCTGGCCCGAGAGTTTGAGTCGTGACCACCTAAAATACAACTTGAACCGCCGGAGGTTTCTCGCGCCGGTCCGAGGTGTTTGTGCTCTCTCGACCACCGAGGTCCACTCGGAAAACTTCCACGAGGGTTTCTCGGCAGCCCAGGATTTTGATTCAGGGTCGCCTAGAACACAACTTGAACCGCCGGAGGTTTCTCACGCCGATCCGGGGTGTTTGTGCTCTCTGGACTGCCGAGGTCCATTCGGAAAATTTCCACAATGGTATCTCGCGCCGGCCCGGGAGTTTGATTCGGGGTAGCCTAGAACACAACTTGAACCGTCGAAGGTTTCTCGCGCTGGTCTAGGGCGTTTGTGCTCTCTGGACTGCCGAGGTCCTTTCAAAAAACTTCCACGGGGGTTTCTCGCGCCGGCCCGAGAGTTTGACTCAGGACCACCTAGAACACAACTTGAACCGTCGGAGGTTTCTCGCACCGGTCCAGGGTGTTTGTGCTCTCTGGACCGCCGAGGTCCTTTTAAAAAACTTTCATGGGGGTTTCTCGTGCTGGCCCTGGAGTTTAACTCGGGGCCGCCTAGAACACAACTTGAACCGCCAGAGGTTTCTCGTGCCGGTCCGGGGTGTTTGTGCTCTCTGAACCGCCATGGTCCTTTTGAAAAACTTCCACGGTGGTTTCTCACGCCGGTCCGCGAGTTTGACTCGAGGCCGCCTAGAACACAACTTGAACCGCCGGAGGTTTCTCGCGCCGGTCCGGGGTGTTTGTGCTCTCTGGACTGCCGAGGTCCTTTTGAAAAACTTCCACGGGGTTTTCTCGTACCAAACCAGGAGTTTGACTCGGGGCCGCCTAGAACACAACTTCAAAGCCGAAGGTTTCTTGCGCCGGTCCGAGGTGTTTGTGCTCTCTGGACCGCCGAAGTCCATTCAAAAAACTTCCACGGGGGTTTCTCGCCCGGCCCGAGAGTTTGACTCGGAGCCACCTAAAACACAACTTGAACCACCATAGGTTTCTCGCACCGGTCCGGGGTGTTTGTGCTCTCTGGACCGCCGAGGTTCTTTCAAAAAACTTTCACAGAGGTTTCTCGCGCCGGCCCGAGAGTTTGACTCGGGGCCGCCTTAAACACAACTTGAACCGCCGAAGTTTCTCGCGCCGGTCCGGGGGTTTGTGCTCTTTGGACCGCCGAGGTCCTTTCGAAAAACTTCCATCGGGGTTTCTCGACCCGGGAGTTTGACTCGGGGCCGCCTAGAACACAACTTGAACCGCCGAAGGTTTCTCGTGCCGGCCCGGGAGTTTGACTATGGGCCGCCTAGAGCACAACTTGAACCGCCGAAGGTTTCTCGCGCCGATCCGTGGTGTTTGTACTCTCTAGACCGCCGAGGTCCTTTTGAAAAACTTCTACGGGGGTTTCTCGTGCCGGCCCAGGAGTTTTACTCAGGGCCTCCTAAAACACAACTTGAATCGCCGGAGGTTTCTCGCGCCGGTCTGGGGTGTTTTGTGCTCTCTGGACCGCCATGGTCTTTTCGAAGAACTTCCACGGTGGTTTCTCGCGCCGGTCCGAGAGTTTGACTCGAGGCCGCCTAGAACACAACTTGAATCGTCGAGGTTTCTCGCGCCGGTCCGGGGTGTTTGTGCTCTCTGAACCGTTGAGGTCCTTTCGAAAAACTTCCATGGGAGTTTCTCGCACTGGCCTGCGAGTTTGACTCGGGGTCGCCTAGAACACAACTTGAACCGCCGGAGGTTTCTCGCGCCGGTCCGGGTGTTTGTGCTCTCTGAACCGCCGAGGTCCTTTCGGAAAACTTCCATAGGGGTTTCTCGCGCCGGCTAGGGAGTTTGACTCGGGGCCGCCTAGAACACAACTTGAACCGCTGAAGGTTTCTCGCGCCGGTTCGGGGTGTTTGTGCTCTCTGGACTGCCGAGATCCTTTTGGAAAACTTCCACGGGGGTTTCTCGCGTCGGTCCGGGAGTTTGACTCGGGGCCGTCTAGAACACAACTTGAACCGCCAAAGGTTTCTCGTGCCGGTCCGGGGTGTTTGTGCTTTTGGACCATCGAGGTCCTTTTGAAAAACTTCCACAGGAGTTTTTTGCACCGGCCCGGGAGTTTGACTCGGGGCCGCCTAGAATACAACTTGAACCCCCGGAGGTTTCTCGCGTTGGTCCGGGGTGTTTGTGCTCTCTGGACCATCGAGATCCTTTTTGAAAACTTCCACGGGGTTTCTCGCACCGGCCCGAAAGTTTGACTCGGGGTCGCCGAGAACACAACTTGAACCGTTGGAGGTTTCTCGCGCCGATCCGGGGTGTTGTGCTCTCTGAACCGCCGAGGTCCTTTTGGAAAACTTCCACGGGGGTTTCTCATGCCGGCCCGGGAGTTTGACTCGGGGCTGCCTAGAACACAACATGAACCACCGAAGGTTTCTCGCGCCGGTCCGGGATGTTTGTGCTCTCTGGACCGCCGAGGTCCTTTTGGAAAACTTCCACGGGGTTTCTCGCGCCGGCCTGGGAGTTTGACTCGGGGCCGCCTAGAACACAACTTAAACTGCCGAAGGTTTCTCACGTCGGTCCGGGGTGTTTGTGCTCTCTAGACCGCCGAGGTTCTTTTGGAAAACTTTTACGGGGTTTCTCGCGCTGGCCCGAGAGTTTGAGTCGGGACCACTAGAACACAACTTGAACCGCTGGAGGTTTCTCGCGCTGATCCGAGGTGTTTGTGCTCTCTGGACCGTCGAGGTCCATTCGGAAAACTTCCACGGGGGTTTCTCGCGACGGCCCGGGATTTTGATTCGGGGTCGCCTAAAACATAACTTGAACCGTTGGAGGTTTCTCGCATTGATCCGGGGTGTTTGTGCTCTCTGGACTGCCGAGGTCCATTCGGAAAACTTCCACGGGGTATCTCGCGCCGGTCCGAGAGTTTGATTCGGGGTCGCCTAAAACACAACTTGAACCGTCGGAGGTTTCTCGCGCTGGTCCGGGGTGTTTGTGCTCTCTGGACCACCGAGGTCCTTTCGAAAAACTTTCACGAGGGTTTCTCGCATTGGCCTGAGAGTTTGACTCGGGACCGCCTAGAACACAACTTGAATCGCCGGAGGTTTCTCGCGCCGGTCCAGGGTGTTTGTGCTCTCTGAACCGCCGAGGTCCTTTTAAAAACTTCCACGAGGATTTCTCGTGCTGGTCCTGTAGTTTGACTCGGGGTCGCCTAGAACACAACTTGAACTGCCAGAGGTTTCTCGCGCCGGTCCGGGATGTTTGTGCTCTCTGAACCGCCGAGGTCCTTTTGGAAAACTTTCATGAGGGTTTCTCGTGCTGGTACAGGAGTTTGACTCGAGGCCGCCTAGAACACAACTTGAACCACCGGAGGTTTCTCGCGCCGATCCAGGGTGTTTGTGCTCTCTGGACTGCCGAGGTCCTTTGGAAAACTTCCACGGGGGTTTCTCGCGCCAAACCGGGAGTTTGACTCAGGACCGCCTAGAACACAACTTCAACCGCCGAAGGTTCTCGCGCCGGTCTGGGGTGTTTGTGCTCTTTGGACCGCCGAAGACCATTCGAAAAACTTTCACGAGGGTTTCTCGCGCCGGCTCAGGAGTTTGACTCGGAGCCACCTAGAACACAACTTGAACCGCCATAGGTTTCTCGCATCGGTCCGTGGTGTTTGTGCTCTCTGGACCGCCAAGGTTCTTTCGAAAAACTTCCACGGAGGTTTCTCGCGCCGGCCCGAGAGTTTGACTCGAGACCGCCTTGACACAACTTGAACCGCCATAGGTTTCTCGCTCTGATCCGAGGTGTTTGTGCTTTCTGGACTGCCGAGGTCCTTTCGAAAAACTTCCATGAAGGTTTCTCACGTCGGCCCGCGAGTTTGACTCGGGGCCGCCTAGAGCACAACTTGAACCGTCGAAGGTTTCTCGCACCGATCCGGGGTGTTTGTGCTCTCTGGACCACTGAGGTCCTTTCGGAAAACTTCCACGAGGGTTTCTCGCACCGGCCTGAGAGTTTGACTCGGGCTGCCTAGAACACAACTTGAACCGTCGGAGGTTTCTCGCGCCGGTCCGGGGTGTTTGTGCTCTCTAGACCGCCGAGATCCTTTTAGAAAACTTTCACGGGGGTTTCTCGAGTCGGCCCGGGAGTTTGACTCGGGGCCGTCTAGAACACAACTTGAACCGCCGAAGGTTTCTCGTTCCGGCCCGGGAGTTTGACTAGGGGTCGCCTAGAGCACAACTTGAACCGCCGGAGGTTTCTCGCGTCGGTCCGTGGTATTTGTACTCTCTAGACCGCCGAGGTCCTTCTAAAAAACTTCCACAGGGGTTCTTGTGCCGGCCCGGGTGTTTTACTCAGGGCCTACTAAAACACAACTTGAACCGCCAAAGGATTCTCGCGCCGGTCTGGGTGTTTGTGCTCTCTGAACCGCCGAGGTCCTTTTGGAAAACTTACACGGGGGTTTCTCGTGCCGGTCTGGGAGTTTGACTCGGGCCGCCTAGAACACAACTTGAACCACCAGAGGTTTTTCGTGCCGGTCCGGGTGTTTGTGCTCTTTAGACCGCCGAGGTCCTTTTGAAAAACTTCCATGGGGGTTTCTCGCACCGGTCCGAGGTGTTTGTGCTCTCTGGACCGCCGAGGTTCTTTTGAAAAACTTCCACGGGGTTTCTCGCACCGGCCCAAGAGTTTGACTCGGGGCCGTCTAGAACACAGCTTGAACCGAAAAGTAAAATTTTTAAAACTCTTTTTCATAATCATTCGCTCAGTACATTTATCATTGGTAGTATCGGCGAAGATTACTGGCATTCCAAGTACGCAGAATCGATTGTCCATCCATCCCTTCAAGTTTGCAGGCTCCTTGTGAAAGCGCCTTCACACCCGATATGGTCCTTCCTAATTTGGCGATAGCTTGCCTCCTTCAGTCGGCTTGGATACTTCAGCTCTTCTCGGGATAGATCTCCGAGGCAGAACGTCTTGGAGTGGACCCGGGCATTATAATATTGCTCGGCCCACTAACGAAAGGTGGCCATCCTGAGTCATGCAAGGTCTCAAGTTTCATCGAAGCCCAAATTGGCCCTTAATTGATTAGGGTTGTCGTCCTCCTTAGACCGTTCCACTCGTGTGCTAGGAAGGCCGATCTCTACTGGGATGACTGCTTCGGATCCGAAGACAAGGTTGAAGGAGTCTCCCCAGTAGGAGCTCTGGGAGTTGTATGATATGCCCATAATACACTCAGAAGTTCCTCCATCCATCTCCCTTAGACTTGTCCAGTCGAGTTCGAAGCCCTCGAAGAATAGTCCGGTTTATAACTTCCGCCTCTCCATTAGATTGGGGGTGCCCAACAGAAGTAAACCTATAGCAAATGCCTAACTCGGCACAAAAGGCCTTGAATGCTGAGTTGTCGAACTGGCGACCATTGTCAGTAATCACGGTATGGGGCAGGCCAAACCGGCAAATGATGGACTTCCAAAAGAACGTACTTGCCTTAACTTCAGTGATTTTAGCCAACACCTCGACCTCAACCCATTTAGTAAAATAGTCAATGGCCACTAATAAAAACTTTTGTTGTCCTGCAGCTGGGGGAGAGGCCCAATATATCCATTCCCCACTTAGCAAAGGGCCAGAGGGCAGAGAGTGGACTTAACTGCGAGGCCGGCTGTCGCTGGACGTTAGAGTGCCGCTGACAGCTATCACACTTTCGAACTAGCTTGGCGGCATCCTGGCGCATCGTAAGCCGGTAATATCCCTAGCGGAGAGCCTTGTATGCTAGAGACCTGCCCCCCATGTGACTCTTGCATATACCTTCATGGATTTCTCTGAGGACGTAATCAGCGTCCATTGGCCTATGCACTTGAGAAGAGGATGAGAGAAAGACTTCCTGTATAGGCAACCATTTAACAGCATAAACTTGGTTGACCTTCGCTTGAGCAGCCTAGCTTCTGCAGGGTCAGTGGGGAGAGAGCCATCAACAAGGTAGCGAATGTAAGCATCCATCCAAGTTGGTTCTTGCATGATTGGCACGACTTCCTCTGCGAAATCAATACTTGGACTCTCTAAGTGCTCGACATACGCCCTTTCCAGGCAGTCGTCCGCCGAAGTGGCCAGCCTTGACAATGCATCGGCTCTAGCATTCTCCCCCCTGAGAATGTAGCTGATGGTGAAGTAAACCAGTGAGGAGATCAACAACTTAACTTTACTCAGGTATCGGGACATGGTAGAGTCGCGAGCCTCGAATTCCCCGGTGATATGTCCGAAGACAAGCTGGGAATCGGTGAAGGCTCGGAGGCATTTTACTCCAAGCTCCTGAGCAAGCTTGATTCCTGCCAACAGGGCCTCGTACTCAGCTTGATTATTGATAGCCTTGAAGAGGAAACGAAGGGCGTACCCAAAGACCATTCCCTCCGGACTCGCCAAGATGAGGCCTGCCCGCTTCCCTGGGAATTAGAGGCGCCGTCAACATGGAGAATTCAAGCCTCTGCCAAATCTTCTTCAACCGCAGGGCGCTTTTCAGGGACATCGTCGTCCTGCTTTGTCAGTCCAAGTGCATTCTACTAAGAAGTCCGCCAGCACTTGGGACTTAAGGGTAGATCGAGACTAAAATGAAAGGTCGAACTCTCCCAGCTTAACAGTCCACTTCGCCAGATGGCCTGAGGTGTCAGGGCGAGCCAAAATAGTTATGAGAGGCTGGTCCATAAGCACCACTATTGGGTGGGGAGCTGGGCGAAGACAACCAAAGCGAAGATAATCTTCTCCGTTCGAGAATACGGACCTCTGCATTATGAAGCACCTTGCTAGTGTAATAAATAGGCTTCTGCACCCCATCTTGGTCGAGCCGGACTAAAATGGAGCTGACCACCTCCGGGATGGTGGCTAGATAGATAAAGAGCCTTTCTCCCTCCTCAGGCTTCAACAGTAACGGCGGTGTAGATAAGAATTCTTTTAATTCCTCGAAGGCTCTTTGGCAACTGTCCATCCACTCGAAACTATCAACTTTACATAGGGCTTTAAAAAAGGGTAAGCACCTCTCAACCGATCTAGATAGGAATCGGCTCATAGCGGCTATTCTTTCCGGTGAGCCATTGCACTTCCTTCTTATTGATCGGCCGCCGCATGCTAAGAATAGCTTGGATCTTCTCTGGGTTTGCCTCAATTCCCCGTTGGGTTACTAAGAAACCCAAGAATTTTCCCGTAGTAACACTGAAAGCGTACTTGCGGGGGTTGAGCTTGATCTGATGACTTTGGAGATTATCAAATGTTTCTTCCAAGTCGACAACGTGGTTGGCGATGCGGGTGCTCTTAGTTAGCATGTCATCCACGTACACCGCCATGTTACGCCCAATCTGGTCCTTGAAGATCTTATTCATCAACCTCTGTAGGTGGCTCCGACATTCTTCAATCCGAAGGGCATTACTTTATAACATAAATGCCTTTCTCCGTAATGAAAGAAGTGTTTTCTTCATCCGCCGGGTCCATCTTTATCTAGTTATATCCGGAGAAGGCATCCATGAAGATGAGGAGCTCATGGCCGAAGGTAGAGTCCACCAGCTGATCGATCCGCGGAAGGGGAAAACTGTCTTTGGGGCACGCCTTATTAAGATCAGTAAAGTCAATGCAGATTCGCCAACTTCCACTTGCCTTTCGTACCATAACCACATTGGCCAACCAACTTGGGTACTGAGCCTCTCGGATGTGGCCGGCGGCTAGTAATTTATTGATTTCTTTGTCTATAGCCCTTTGCCGCTTAGGAGCGAAGCTTCTCTTCTTTTGGCGAATAGGTCAGCATTTGGCATCAATGTTGAGTTTATGAGTTATCACTTCTGAAGGGATGCCAAGCATGTCCGAAGTGGACTATGCGAAAATGTCTGAGTTGGCTCGCATAAAGGCAAGGAGCTCATTTTTCATCTCCAAAGGAAGAAGTTCCCCGATCTGCATGGTTTTCACAGGATCGTCCCTAAGTGGGTAAGATAGCAGGCGCTCGGCTGATTCTCCTCTTCTTTCAGACTCCCTAGGGTCGAACAGCACTGGGGTAGAGGGAGCCACCATCTCCTAAGGGCTAGGGGCCATGTGATAGCATAGTTGCATGAGGTTTTGCTCCCCGTACATCTCGCTGACTCCCTGATTAGTAGGGAACCTCACCAGCCGACGCCTGGTGGATATGACTACATCTAGGAGGTTCAAACCTGATCGACCGAGAATGGCATTGTACGCCAGCGACACTCGAGCCACCAGAAACCTCATTAAGACTATGCTCTGATATGGTGGTGATCCCGCCTGGTAAGGTAATCTTGCCCTCCACCTTGATTGAATCTCCCATAAAGCCGACAAGGGGTGTGGCCACAGGTGATAAAGAATCAAGAGACAGACCCATATGAACAAAAGTGCCATAAGTATGTCTGCTGAACTCCCACTATCTACAAGTATTCATTTTACAGGATGCTTACCGATCATCAGAGACGACTACGCTATCATCATTCGAATGGCCCCTCCCCCTAACTCCCTTTCAAGATAGGGATTTACATCTTCTACCCCCTCATTCCCCCTTTGCCTTTTGGTGGATGAAGCCGCTCCCCACGAAAGCATGCCCACTGTTCGCTCTGTTGGAGTGTTGTCGATGCCGGCCTGAGCAGGTGGGGGCCCATCAAAGGTGGGATGGCTTGTGCCTCCACTTTGATAAACTTTCCAGATAGCCTTTCTGAATAAGTTCTTCAATGGCGCGCTTCAAGTTGCGGCATTCATCAGTGTCGTGACCATAATCACTGTGGAAACGACAATAGCAGCTCCGATCGCGGGCAACGCCCGCCCTTAGCAAAGGGGGGCGCTGGAGATATGGCTCACCTTCAATCTCATGAGAATATGAATCTCAGGGCGAGGAGGGGCGTATAGTTCTCCTCCTTAGTAGACAGGTTCGTGCGCCGATTATCTAGCCAGCGCGGGGGTTCAGGGTTCTTAGAAAGAAGTCTGCTTAGTTCTTCATGGACCAGTTTTTTGCCAGCCACTATATTAGCATTCCTCCGGGTGTGGTCAGCCTCATCGACGCGAATATACTTGTGTGCTCGGTCCAAGAGTTCGGTATAAGAGCTAGACGGCTTTTTATCTAGAGAATAAGTGAAGCGAGAGGGACAAAGTCCCCGCTTCAAAGCCAAAGTGGCCACAGTATCATCCAAATGATATACTTCGAGGGTTGCCGCCTTGAACCGGGCTTTAGTCTTTTAACAACTCTCCTTTCTGCTGGACGGAGAAGAGGGTATCCACCACTCGAAGGATTTTGCGACAGGCATCAAACTGCGCCAAGAAGGCCTTCTCCAACTGCTAGAAAGAATCAATGCTGCATGAGAGCAACCTGGAGTATCAGGCACGAGCGGCCTTTCGAAGAGTAGCAGAGAAGCAATACATAACAGGGCATCGATGGCTCTTTGGACTTGCATGAGGGATTTGTAGCTTTCCAGGTGATCCAATGGGTCTGTGGTACCATCATACGGATCTAACTGGGGGAGACAGAACCGGTGAGGTATGCGCTCCTCCATGATCCGGCAGGTAAGGGGGCGAGTATCATACTCCACCCCCAAGTGGTCATGAAGTCTTTGGCTGAGCTCCTCCAGGCATCGATTCTGCTCTCCAAGCACCTCTCCATCCGGTCATTGATGTCTTCGCCTGCTAATTCAGGTGATGAAGAGGTAGGATAATGAAGCTGGTGATGATATAAACCTCGGGGCTCCTTTCCTCGTTGTTGCCCATGACTACCATAGTGAAGAGTAGGAGACCGAGACCTCTTAAGATTTCCCTGGTGATGGTGCTTGGATGGAACATGGTGATGGAGGCGCTCCTTCTTGGAGGACCTTCTGGGTGCTGACTGTTGACTAGCTGGGGCAGCAGTCTGCGGTAGTACAGGAAATCCAGCTTGTCGGTGAGTGGCGGCAGGTCGTTGTTCCTGTAACTCACGAACCACCCCAATGAGGGCTTGGACCTGTTGAGTGAGATTAGCTAGCTGCTCATGTGGGGTGGCCAATACCGATGGTGATGAAGAAGTAGGAAAGCTGGCCTCTAATGGGTTTGTCCGAAGGGGATGCCCCCAGCGGAGCTAGAAGAGGCTTCCTGAACATGTGTTGGCTCCATCAAGACTTGAGGAAAAGACTTGAAGAAAAGCGAGCTCCTTTGCATGTTGCCTCGTGTGCCCCCCTTCCTAGCGCCAATCTGTTAATGCCTGGTCACTTTGAGCTAGCGTCCTTGAGCGTCAATTACCACTCCAGGGAAGTATCAAGATTCCTCCTTCGTCTTCAAAGCTGCAAGAAGTCCTAAGCCCGGAGGTTCCAGCGAGACCTCCGACGTTCAAGTTAGCAACCAGGAACACAGTAGTAGTTTTCTTAAGAAGAAGTGGATTGTTAGCAAGATCCAAAAAAAATCCCCCTTTCTATTCGCTATTACCTCCCTTTATTGGCCTCTTCCTTCGCTCAAGTCAGATCTCACGATGTGTTGGTGTTCTTATAGATAGAATGTCAGAGCTGGTCGGATTGGATCCGTATCCTTTGGTCTAGCATCATCAGCATTTTGCAGTGGATAATTACCTTTTGATGCTTATTTAACCAGAATCATTAAATTCTGCTAATGACTTTTTGGGCCTTAACGGCTTTTCTGACTCGAAGTGATTGGTGCTTTATGGCAGATAATCACCTTTTGATACTTATTTAGTAAGAGTCATTAAATTTTGCTAATGACTTTTGGGCCTTAGTGGCTTTTCTGACTCGAAATGATTAGTGCTTTATGGCAGGTAATCACATTTTGATGCTTATTTAGTTAGTCATTAAATTCTGCTAATGATTTTCGAGCTTTAGTGGCTTTTCTGACTCGAAGTGATTGGTGCTTTATGGCAGATAATCACCTTTTGATGCTTATTTTAGTCTTTCTGCTAATGGCTTTTGAGCCTTAGTGGCTTTTATGACTCGAAGTGATTGTGCTTTATTGCATGTAATTACCTTTTAATGCTTATTTAGTCAGAGTCATTAAATTCTGCTAATGACTTTTCGGGCCTTAGTGGCTTTTCTGACTCAAAGTGATTGGTGCTTTATGGTAGGTAATCACTTTTTGATGCTTATTTAGTCAGAGTCTTTAAAGGATCATGTCAGGACTGGCAGTTCTTATCTTGTTAAAACCCACAAAAATCTGAAAGGATGATCTCGTTCACTGTTGGGTTGCCCAGGGGCCCATTGCTATCGAGGCCGCTCGGGCCGCCTAGGGGCCGATGGCTATCGGGACGTCTAGAACCCGCCTCGGGGCTGCCTAGGATCGATTGCTATCGGAGCCGCCTAGGGGCCGATAGCTATCGGGGCCGCCTAGGACCCGCCTCGGGGCCGCCTAGGGGCCGATGGCTATCGGGGCCCATAGGGGCTGATTGCTATCAGGACCACCTAGGACCGCCTCGGGGTCGCTTAGAGGCTGATTGCTATCAGGGCCATATAGGACCCGCCTCAGGGCCGCCTAAGACCGATGGCTATCGGGCCGTCTAGGATCCGCCTCGGGGCCGCCTAAGAGGCGATGGCTATCGGGCCACCTAGGACCAGCCTTGATGTTGCCTAGGTGCCGATTGCTATGGGATGCCTAGAGGCCGATTGCTATTGGGGTCGTTTAAGATCCGCCCTAGGGCTGTCTAAGGGCCGATGGCTATCGGGGCCGCCTAGGACCCGCCTCGGGACCGTCTAGGGGCCAATTACTATCGGAGCCATATAGGACCCGTCTCGGACCGTCTAGGGGCCGATGGCTATCGGAGCCGCCTAGGACCGTCTCGGGACCGTTTAGGGGCCGATTACTATCGGAGTCATTTAGGCCGATGGCTATCGGGGCCGCCTAGACCCGCCTTGGGAGCCGATGATTATCGGGGCCGCCTAGGACTGACGTCTAAGAGCCGATGATTATCGGGCTGCCTAAGGGCCACTCCTGCCACATCAATACCTATTAAAGATCATCCCAGATCAAAAACAAAAGTTAAAATTTTGAGCCATAAAGGCCAAAATCTGTTCAACATTTATTTAGTCAATCTGAATCAAATCTTATAATGAGTAGCGAACTCAGAATGCAAACATACCGAGAACACGGCAGAATTGAGAGAAATAAAGCTATTATATAATGAAACTTAAGTCATGAGCCCAAAGCAAAATTTAGCATCCGCTGATCAAAAGCAAGATTCTTAACTTCATCCAAACCACGAAATCGAACAAGATGGAAAGCTAGAGTCAATTTTTGTTGTTAAGAAATAAGGGATTTTTTTAATTGGGTGAATAGACGAGATAAGGAAGAAGAGAGTAAACCCCAACCAGAGATCGGAATCGGGATCCTAACGGTAGGACTTCTGGAAGCGAGCGCGGGCACCACGACCGCCGAACTTCTTCGGCTCGCAGCGGCGGGGATCAGCAACGAGGAGGGTGCGGTCGTAGCGGACGAGGATGTCCTTGATCTCCTTCTTGGACAGCTCGTCCACGTACTTCTGGTAGAAGGCCACGAGGGCCTTGGCGATGCTCTGCCGTATGGCGTAGATCTGGGAGGTCTTCCCACCACCGCGCACGCGGATGCGCATGTCGACGCCGGCGAAGCGTTGGCGGCCAAGGAGGAGGATGGGCTCGAAGGCCTTGTACCGGAGGATCTCCGGCTTCACCAGCTCGATGGGGCTCCCGTTCACCTTGATCAGGCCGCGGCCGCGCTTGCAGTACGTCACCGCCACCGCGGTCTTCTTCCGCCCGAAGCACTGAACGGACTCCGCCGCTGCCATTGCTGGTGCTATCACGGCGGGTGCAGAGGCTGAAGAGAGAGATGGGCGCTGGAGAAACCCTAAACCCTTGAATTGCGTATGGTGGTGGAGATGCCGCCTACCGTGGGTGCGTTATATAGATCACCGTCGAAGATCCTAGATACAAATTGGACGGCTGTGATTGAGATTGTAGATATGCCGACTAGATGCAACTCTACGCCTGCCAACGGGTCGGGTCGCGTCGGGTCGGGTCGGGTCCGGACCCAACCTGACCAGAATCCCGACCGAACATACCCCTGACAAACCGAATGTGGGTAATTTCCACAACAACAGGTTGGACCGACTTTCTCGATTTAATTAAAATTTATGAAACTACTAATGTATTTAAAATTAATTTTTATATTTCCACTTTCTACTTTATATAGCAATATTAGGGATCTGTTTGGCAAATAGAGTAGATGGAGAGAAAAAGTGAGGTAATAAAAAAACTGCAAGAAAAATATGAGATGATCGTAGCCCACTGGATATGGGGGATTTGGATTAGGGCTCCGATCCCCTTGCCACTCTTCCCACCCTAAATCATGCCAATGAATCGTAAATAAATCATATCAACCTCCAATAATAACAATAATAGATCAATTTATTAATCATAACAAAAAATTTAGATTCGAATTAAATTTAACCTATGTATTATATGAGTTACATGAATCAACCTATATAATCTGTTTGATAACCAAATCATATTCAAATTGACATGAAAACATGCTCTATTTTCAACCCATGTAATCTGGATTTAGATTTTATTATATATAACCTATTAAACATATGTAACATATTTAATACTGATTCAAACATAAAGTAATTAAATATCTACCTAGCATAATTTAAATTGTACAGCATTTCATTTTCATCCATGTGATGACAAAATCGTTGTTGTTGAATTATGGCTTCAATACATCAATGGATGTGATTTATTTGCAAAGAAACCTTGAACTCAGCTTTTGCTTTAAAGATTTTATCGATGTCAGAAGATAATACTGCCTAGCTGCTTTTAGTCTTCCCTAACTTCGTTAAAATTTTGATTGCTAGAAACTTTATAAGAAGATGATAGGTTAGAGATGGGTACTAGGTCAAAAAAAAAAAAAATGGGTACAACCTGTTATTAAACAGGTCATACCGGGCATGGCCCATTAAAAAAAATTTGATGCCCGGCATGGCCCATCGGCATGACCCGTTAAAAAAAATTGGCGAAAGCTTAAGCACGGCCTAGAACGAGTGATCTCTGCTCAGGATTGGCGAAAGCTTAGGCACGGCCTAGAACGAGTGATCTCTGCTCCCTTCCGAGCGTCGAAGACTCCCTTCGGCTCCCTTCTCTCTCTTCGCGTCTCTTCCCCTTACCTCTTTCTTCTTGGGAGGTCCCTCGGATCGGAAACGGGTAGGTGGGATGTTTTTTATTGCAGCTACCCATGCACCATCGCGCCCATCCCTCTCTTGGCTCCCATCTACCTATCTTCGAAGGCACCTCTCCTTGGATGCTCGAATTGAGGCTTTGAGAGTTCTCGAAATCGATCCTGCATGCAGGAGGAGGGGATGGCGAGGAAGAAGATTCGAGAGTACAACTCAAAGCAGCTTCTTGTGGAGCATCTCAAGCGGATCGTCGACCTCCAGATCTTCTCTGCCCATGGGACGGAATCCATGGACTTTGCTGGGTTGGCGGACAAAGAGCCATGGCTTTCATCCGAGTTAACATGAATCCCCTATTCCAATCGGACGCTCGAACTGTGCGGCCCTCTCTCCCCCTCTTCGTCATGTTCTTTCTCTTAAGACGGTTCATGGTGGAGCAGAGTTCGCTCTTCCATGCCGATTTCCCCTTACCTTCTTGTATTTCTTTTGTTGAAAATTAAATCCGAACCTTTTTGGTGAAGACCATCACCATAAAACCCAAGGATCATTCATGCTAAATCATCAAGAATCCATAAACATAAACGAAAGCGTACCTGAATCCATATTGCTTGATTGCTCTCCAGAGTCCTGCGGTTGGCTTTCCAGATCAACACATACTCCAGAGAGCCCTTTAGAATTTTCTCTAGACTATTCTTTCTGATGATGTGATTCAGAGAAGAAGGTCGTACGTGCGATCCAGGGACCATAACCGCTATATAGATAATCTCATCATTATCTTTTGGTATTCCTATTTTAGCCCGTCATAAAAATAGAAATAACCCCTTAGGTCTCTACACATTAAAGTGCCACACCTAATCAGATACATTAAAGCCCAAATTACTAAACCTTAGCTGATCACTTTTAATTGGGCTTAACCTTATTTGACAGTACGCAACATATAATTATTTCATATATAAGCCCAATGTTGGATTAAAAATCCAACAATCTCCCACTGGGCTATATGTGTAACCTTATAATTATGTTGCAAAAATAACCAAATGAGCTCAATTTTACTGTCATTATTGAAATGTATCTATAACCAATCCGGTCCATCAACCATACCAACATAGGATCAAAGCGGCCTTTGTTATATCTATCATAACTCGACCCATCAATGGTCACGTATGTTGACACAATTAAATGACATGGATCATGATGTGGATGTGTAGCATGAAAATTACATGTAATGTGATCTTAACATGCCTATTTCCAACTGGTCCTTATTAAACTTGAGTGAGATCAAAACTTTAACATAATTGTAGAGTGTACTGAACTGAATGGAATACTTAGTGTACTGAACTAAATTAAATACTTTATTTCTGATCAAAAATATCCAAACACATAAGTGTGTATAAACCAAACATAAAGCATAAAATAGAAGCAATACAAACTCCTACTGAATCTAAGCATCGTCATGCAATATAACGCCCATGTGAGCAGTATGCTCATGAAAGACCTTGGGCGGCACACCCTTTGTAAGGGGATCTGCAACCATGGAGTTTGTCCCTATATGCTCTATAGAATCTGACCACTCTGAACTCTTTTCTTTATAACCAGGAACTTGATGTCAATATGCTTTGACTTGATTGATCTCCTATTGTTGTTGGAATATAATACGGCTGACTTGTTGTCATAAAATAACTTTAGTGGTCTTTCAATTCCTTCCAATATGTGCAGCCCAGTGGCAAAATTTTTCAGCCATATCCCATGATTGGATGCTTCATAACATGCTATAAATTTTGCTGCCATGGTAGAAGAAGCTATGAGTGTCTATTTTGCACTTCTCCAATAAATAGCCCCTCCACCTAACAGATATACATAGCCCGAAGTGGATCTTTTACTATCTTGGCATCCAGCAAAATCGGAGTTAGAATACCCAATGATCTCAAAATGATCTGATCTCCTATATGTGAGCATGTAATCCTTTGTTCTTTTCAGATATCTCATAATCCTTTTGGCTGCTTTCCAATGATCCATACCTGGGTTGCTTAAATATCTACCTAAACTCTAACAATGTACGCAATATCCGGACGCGTACGAACTTGAGCATACATTAGACTCCCTACAACCGAAGCATAAGGAATCTTCTGCATCTCTTCAACTTCAAGGTTTCCTTTTGGGCACTGATTAATACCGAATTTTCTCCTTTAGCGATGGGGTATCACCTGGTTTGTAATTTTGTATGTTAAATCTCTTAAGTACTTTATCGATATAGTTTCTTTGTGATAATCCAAGGATACCCTGAGAACGATCTCGATGTATCTGGATTCTCAATACAAAGGAGGCGTCACCAAGATCTTTCATTTGAAAATTCTCGATAGAAATCTCTTGGTTTCGTGCAACATGCCTATATCATTTGTGGCAAGCAAAATATCATCCATATACAAAACCAGAAAAATGTATTTACTCCCACTGAACTTGTGATACACACAATCATCAACTGCATTCACTCCAAAATTAAATGAGAGAATTACTTGATGAAATTTGTGTTACCATTGACAAGAAGCTTGCTTTAACCTATAAATGTATTTTATCAATTTACAAACCATTTTCTTTGAGTCTCTGATACAAAGTTTTATGGTTGCACTATATAAATTATCTCATCAATGTTTTCATTGAGAAACACCGTTTTGACATCCATTTGATGGAGTTCCATATCATACTGTGCAACAAGAGCCATGGTTGTCCTAAAAGAGTCCTTCAATGAAACTGGAGAGAAGGTCTCTTTAAAGTCAATCCCTTTTTTTTGAGTATAGCCTTTACCACAAGACGAGCTTTATACCTTTCCATATTACCCTTTGAATTCCGTTTGGTCTTAAAAATCTATTTGCAACCAATGGGTTTCACACCTTCTGGTAATGGGACAAGTTCCCAAACTTTATTGTCTTGCATAGACGTTTGGTCTTAAAAATCCATTTGCAACCAATGGGTTTCACACCTTCTGGTAATGTGACAAGTTTGCATATACTTATACTCTTCTTTCATTGCTTCAATTCACTTTTCTGAATTGGAACATTGTATGGCTTGAAGGAAGTTGACAGGATCATCTTCCATCACACCATTATTTTCCTCATGTTCATGAAGAAACACTATATAATCATCCAGAATAGCATTCTTCCTTTCTCTAGTGGATCGCCGCAAAGGCACTTGTTCTTGAGGTTGTTGAGTTTGTACCTCTGAGGGTTAAACAACAATTTCATGTTGTTCTGGAATTGCAACTTGATCATTATCAAAAGCAATTATAGGAATAGGAACTAGCTGCTCTTCAACAAGAGTAGTAGGTTCCAATTCCTCCTCAAAGACAAAGTCTCTAACTTTATTTCTCCCCTCAAACTCAATATCCTCAAAGAACATTGCAGTTTCCGTCTCAAAAATTATCCTTAATTTGGGATCATAAAACTTGTAACCCCTGGATCGCTCAGAATAGCCAACAAAATAGCTACTCACTCAGAATACCCAACAAAATAGCTGCTCACTGTCCTGGAGTCCAATTTCTTTTCATATGGCCTATAAGGCCTTGCCTCAGCTGGACATCCCCAAACATGAAAATGCTTTAGACTAGGCTTCCGTCTATCCAAAGCTCATAAGGTGTTTTGATAGCTGCTTTAGTTGGTACTCTATTCATAATGTAGGCTACTATCTTCAGTGCCTTTCAACTCTATTTCTAAGATGTAACCTAAATGCTTGTGCCACAATGTTCCTGAATTTTTATTGTAAATTTTAGCTTAGTACCTTGTGATTCCATATTCAGGGTTTCATTATAAGAAATAATAGTATCAAGCAAATCTAGATTGTTAGACATCATAAGAAAACCAGTTCCAATAACATTTGAATTTAAAGAAAGACTAAACTAACTATTTCCAAATGAACAGCAATATCCTAATTTGTCCAAAGTTGAAATAGAAACCAAATTCCATCTAAATGACGGTACTACATAAATGTCTTTCAAATCCAAATAATAACCAGAACTTAATAACAATCTAAAATGCCCAATTGCCTCCACATCTACTGACTTTTCATCTCCCGTATAAATGCATCTTTCAGCATCAGTTGGTTTTCGGTAGCTCAGGCAACCCTTTCTTTTCATGCCATGCATGATACTTGGAACATTCCTTCTTCATATGTCCAGACTTCTTGCAAAAGAAACAACTTTTCTTATCCTGATTTTGTTTCTTCTTTACTAGACCTTTAGCAGCTTCATTCTTTCTTTTCTTGCCTTTATCCTTGCCCTTTTCCTTAGAGGTACTTACCAAGTGAGCACTTTCAGTCTTCTCTTGCTTCAATCTCTCTTCCTCTTGCACACAATATGAAATGAGCTCATTAAGAGTCCATTTATCCTTCTGGCAGTTGTAACTGACCTTAAATTGACTGAACTGATTAGGTGAGAGATCAGTACCAGATGCACATGCAAGTCTTCTGACATTTCAAGTTTTAGTGCCTTAAGCTTCGAAGCAAGATGAGACATTTCCATAATGTACTCCCTTATGTTTCCTTTACCCTTATACTTCATGGAAATCAAGCTTTTCAAGATTGTGCTTGTTTCCGCCTTATCGCTTTGGCAAAGCGTTTCTCAATCTCAACAAGGAAATCCTTGGCACTGATAATTCTTTCAGATACGCATCCCTAAAAGCTTCAGGTATGCCGCGCTTGATGATCATAAGACTCATGTGATTAGAGCGATCTCGCTTCTCATATCTGTTCCTCTCATCAAAGGTACTCGATGCTGTAAGAGGAGTGGGTTACTCAATCCTTAGTGCAAGGTCCATATCCATGCAGCCAAGAACAATAAGAATGTTTTCCTTCCAGTCCTTGAAGTTGGTGCCATTAAGGATCGACACCGAATTGAGATTAGCAGAAATATTAGCAACATTAGCTGTAAAATAAAAGCAATACATAAATAACATGCTCATATAAATAATTAGCATCAAATATCAATAAATTCAAATAATGGTAAATCTCATCTCAAGATACCCAGTGCAACATTAATATCAAGTCTTTGGACAGTAATATTAACTACTAGTGGTACTCTTGTTGTAATGATCAAACACTAACAATAATGCATGTCAATAATAAATCTATCTTTGGATCGACTTATTATTCACATGTAAATCCTTACAATCGTTACGTGTTTACCATCGCACATATGTGTAGTTCGGCCAAGCATTAACCTTCCTTTGGGCCGATTAATACCCGCATGAAACATACACATACACAACATCCAATATCCTTCATGGACTATCTACACAAGAGAGGTCACTTTGGTGATATCTTGTTTCAATTAGTTCAATTTCGAATGATGGACAAATTTATTAGGCATAAAAAATACCATTAATTTGAATTTGATTGAACATTTTAAAAATAACGATATATTATTTTGTGGTTCCAACTCAATCTTTATAACAAAAAATAATTTATCCTAATGGATAAAACTTTACTTTATGGAACCAATTAAACCATACGGAAGGAGGTTGCTGATGCTTACAAAATTAAAAATAATAATTTTTAATGAAAGCCGAGAGTTTATGAATCGGTCCAAAATTCATGCATTAATGCCATGCATCACTCTGTTACTTTCTTTCATAGAAGTCCAACTGGGCAAGGTTTTCTAACCGCCATTCTACAACTTTCTTTCAAAGAAGTCCAACTAGGCAATGTTTTCTAACCGCCTTCGTTCCGAATGACCTCCTTTTTATTTATTTATTAATTATGTAAAACACCAACGGCCAACTAGATGTAATGCATTCAATTCCCAACAGAATTTTCATTCTCTTCTCACGCAACTCCTATCGCCTTATGGAATTTCGGAATTTCATGAAATTGGAATTCCATGCAATGCCCTTAATGGAATCACTTCTTAAATCCAAGTAGTTAGATTCTCTTATAGCAAAAAAATGGATCACCATCACTTTGGCTATCTAAAGGATGCTTGAATAGCAGCTCAAGATTTATTGCGAAAAAAAAAACGGCCAGCATCAAATTTTCAGCGAAAAATGACCAGCGCATAAAAAAAAATTAACTCCCCTGCAACGCCCCTTTTCTTCGCTTCAGGCTTGAACGTAACAAGTTCAATTCCAATAAAAAAAACGGCCGGCGGCCCACAAAATTTGGAATACCAACGGTTAGATTCCCAAGCTTGCGTGAGAAGTGGATTTTTCCATGAAATCTGAAACGCCATCGGAATTTTTTTTTGTACGTTCATGAGAGAGACCTGAGAGGCCTCTCTCTTCCCCAACACCATGTCCCAACGCTTAAGAGCATTATCCCGGGAACTCTACCGATATGAGGGGAAGGGAATCTCCACTTCAACGCCCCTCTATTAACGCCCTTATGGAATCCACCATCAGCGGCCAAATTCCCAACAAAAATTGGAACTCCACGCAATGCATTCGGTTCCCCCATGAAGAAAAGCGAACGTGTTTGAAAAAAATTAAGACAACACATGGATCTTAATCCATAAAGAACCAAAACAAATTTATTCTTAATGATTCAACATGAATTGGGCTATGATACCACTTGTTGGAAATTAAATCCGAACCTTTCTGGTGAAGACCATCACTATAAAACCCAAAGATCATTCATGTTAAATCATCAATAATCCATAAATATAAATAGAAGCGTACCTAAATCCATATTGCTTGATTGCTCTCTAGAGTCCTGCGGTTGGCCTTCCAGATCAACACGTACTTCATAGAGCCCTTTAGAATTTTCTCTAGGCTATTCTTTCTGATGATGGGATTCAGAGAAGAAGGTCGTGCGTGCGATCGAGGGACCATAACTGCTATATATAGATAATCTCATCATTATCTTTTGGTATTCCTATTTTAGTCTATCATAAAAATAGAAACAACCCCTTAGGTCTCTACACATTAAAGGGCCACACCTAATCAGATACATTAAAGTCCAAATTACTAAACCTCAGTTGATCACTTTTAATTGTGCTTAACCTTATTTGACAGTACGCAACATATAATTATTTCACATATAAGCCCAATGTTGGATTAAAAATCCAACATCTTTTACTTTATTTTCTTATGGGTCGGCACGGCCCAGGCCCTTATAAGTTGTGTCGGGCTGGCACTTGGGCTGTGCTGTGCTTGGCCCGCCTAGGCCCTAATGGGCCGTGTCGGGCTTGGTCCGCGGCCCTAAGTTTATGAGCTCGGCATAGCCCCTTTATGGGTCGTGCCTTACATGATCTGGTACTATAGCAACTAGGTCATGCCAGGCATAGTCTGATTCGTGTCGGACTGGGCCGAGCCATGAGTGACCTGGCCCAGTGCCCATCTCTATGATAGGTGGAAACTATGGCTTTTAAAGTATTAAGACTTGGCTGACCAAGCATGGTATTATAAGCGTCTAGCATTCTAACTACCATAACTGTCTTAATAATTGGTTTTTCTCTTACCATAAGCAGTAAAGAAATAATCCTCTTGGCTTCTCAATAAAACCAACCAAAGGTACATTAGTAGGTTCTAATTTATCTATATTGATGTTCATTTTTTTAAATGCATAATAAAATAGGATATAAGTAGAACTATTGTTATCAATCAATATTCATTTTACTTAAAATTTTGTAATAGTAATAATTATAACTAAAGCATCATCATGTAGAATACATATCCTTTGGAGATCTTTGTCAGATAATGTAATATTTGACTTTTTGGTCTTAAGCTTCTTTAAGATATGTTGCTCGGCTTTAACTTGCATTGGCTTTTCTTGTCGAGGAGGATTCACCTCCAATAAATAATTCTCCATGGATTACATTTATAACTCCAACAATTGATCGATAATCAAGTTTTTCTTCTATATTACGCTTTTATTTCCTTAGACTTGGATAATCTTTTGCTTAACAAACTAACCAAGATTACCTTTTAGAATTAACTTTTCCGTCTCATTCTTTAATTGGCAGCAATCTTTTATAGTATGTTCATGATTCCAATGAAAATGATAATACTTGCTTTGATCTCTTTTTTTTGATTTTGCTCTCGTCTTCTTTGGTTTTTGAGAGCATAGCCTTTTTTGCAAATATGCATCAAGATTTATACACGAGTTGAATTAAAGGGAGTATACCGATCGTATCCTAATGAGATAGAAGATTCCCTCGGCTGCTTTGGAACTTCTTGTAACTGCTAGTGATTTTATTATCATTTATGATTTTATCTTTATTTAATAAACTATTTTATTTATCATGTTATTATTTATGCTCTTTTAATATGATAAAAGGTTTCATTGAATAGTTTATTCTTCCTTATATCATTTAAGTATGTGACTTAAATAGTAAAACTATAAGGTGATAAGAATACTATTCTAAATTATCCCTAATCATTCATTATATGGAATGATAATGAAGTAAGATTAGTATGTTGGTTGATTGATGATCACGTTTTACTGGTCATGGATATGAGATATCAAGTCAACACATAGATACATGTAAAAGTACATTGTATTAGATTGACCCACCATGAGAGTATCATATGGATTATGTTATGAATACTTCTCTTCATGATGTAGTTATTTTAGTCCTTTGACCTGATGACACTATGGATTCCTACATAGTGAATTTCATGTTTTGATACGGCTCTTCATCATCTTTAACCAGATGATCATAAGACTGTGATTGAATATGGAATAAACTACGTTGAGGGATATGAGTGTTTATGAAGGAATTTATCCCTCTCATTAATTTGAGAGAGATATTTTGGGCCCTCTTGAAGAGTCAGACTGAGAAAAGTACATGGCCATGCCCAAATGAATTGATAAAAGTTATCAGTAATATTTGGTTTATTCAGTCAAACTTTGGAATCAAGAAAACTTATGATTAAATAATCTATGAGTGATGTGATCTATGCCTCATACTTAATCACTAAATATCGTGTGACAAAGGGACTAGATAATTGACATTTACTAGGTAAAGTCGGATCGACAATCTTTACTCAATTTGGGTAGACATAATATCTTGCTAGAGACCAATTATGTCTTGTGGGCCGAAAAGGGTTTTAGTCCTACTGCCAACATTAAGTGAACCTACAGGGTCGCACACAAGGAATGACGCGCATGGGTTATGGGTTTAATTTATATAAACACAGTAAAAATTATTTATATATTTATTATTCTTAAGTATTTAAGATTAATAAATATAATAAATAATAATCTTCGCTATCATGGCTTTTAGAAATTCTAATCAAATTAGGAGTTCATTAATGAGAAGATGTGTCTTTTAGGAATTCTAATCATATTAGGAGTCCCATTAATGAGAAGATATGTCTTTTAAGGAGTCCTATTAATGAGAAGATGTGTCTTTTAAGAATTCTAATTAGATTAGGACTCCTATTAATGAGAAGATGTGTCTTTTAGGAATCCTAATCAGATTATGAGTCTCATTAATGAGAAGACATGTCTTTTAGGAATCCTAAGAGTCCTATTAATGAGAATATTCTTTTCTTGGAATAGGATATTTTTCATTATAAATATATGTTGTTGCTCTCATCCAAAAAATATACGACGCTTGCCATCAACATTGGATTTGCAGAGAAACTCCGCGCACCAAAATATACGAAAGCCTTTTAGTGAGATTATTCCTGAACTGATCTAGAAGAGTTCTAGAGAGTGCTAGCACATCGAGTCCCATTGTGAAGTGGTCATTCATATGGATACTGTTGCCGCCGGGATCCATCCTCCGACTCGGGCACGGTCGATCCTCAGGGAGTGGGGTGCGGCGGACCTGCAAAACAGGAAGCCCACACGCGGAAGGACGCCGGGGGTGGTCCTCCGCGGAAGGCCCTCCGACGCTCAAGTCAGTGAGGAAGGAATCGGCGATCAACCAGACAATAGGAAGGTGGATCTCTCCGGGAGACCTCTCCAGGGGGCGGCCAATCGGGAGCTCTAGGAGGAGCAGAGCGCCGACGAGCTGCCGGAAGAGAGGAATGACTCCAGAGTTTTTGCACGTCAAGAGTCGCGTACCTGAGGAATCTGCCAATCTGACCTTTATAGACTGTCACCTGGAGACTTGAGCATCTTCTGGAAGGTACTGAGGTTGTTACGATACGGAGGTAGATAGAATCAGGCCGTTGTGGGGCCGTTAGAATCCACGCCTTGTCTGTTAAGGGATCGACGGCTGAGAGAGCTCCTCGATGTCTTGGGATCTAGGCGAGTAGACCTGAGGCAGTTACGATAGGTCTTAGGCCACGTCTTAACATGATTCCCTGCCTAAGGTGCTACTCGAGTAAGCTTGAGCTCTCTCGCGTCAGGTTCCACGGAGGTAGACGTCAGGACGTGGATCGCTAGGTAGTCACGGGCTACGGAAGCCCGGAAAAGGCCGAGCTGCGGAGGCCCGGAAGAGGCCGAGCTAGGGAAACCCGGAAGAGACCGAGCTAGGGAAGCCCGAAAGAGGCCGAGCAAGGGAAGCCCGGAAGGGACCGAGCTACGGAGGCCCGGAGGGGGCCGAGCTAGGGAAGCCCGAAAGAGGTCAAGCTACGGAGGCCCGGAAGAGACCGAGCTAGGGAAGCCCGGAAGAGGCCGAGCTACGGAAGCCCGGAGAAGGCCGAGCTACGGAAGCCCGGAAGAGGCCAAGCTACGGAAGCCCGGAGAAGGCCGAGCTACGGAGGCCCGGAAGAGACCGAGCTAGGGAAGCCCGAAAGAGGCCGAGCTACGGGGGCCCGAAAGAGGCCGAGCTACGGAAGCCCGGAAGAGGCCGAGCTACGGGGGCCCGGAAGAAGACGGTAGGAGGAGGTCAGCTTTAGCCGCCTTGCACGGATATCAATGCAATGACGATTTTACCCCCCAACACATGCCCTCCACTCCCTAGTTCGAAGCATAGGTTCGGGCATAGGGAGTATAAGTTCAAGTGGCGCGTCCTGGACGGGAGTCTTGGCCCAAACAGCTCATGCAATGATGCCCTACTTAATGCGATAGGGCTATCGTACCTTCGGAGGCAAGGTTCCTCCACTAGCGACGGTTGAGATTGCGCCGTGCCGTGAATCCCGATCGATATGGGGGTTTGTCGAGGTGGTTCCGGACGCCTCGAATGGGATGTCCCGCCTCCCTAGGGCGGTTCCTTAGAAGCGAAGTGACAACTGCCCTATATATTTACACTTGCGCATGCGGCATCTTCTCGCCTTGTTTTCAGAAGAGTATTGGTCTCTCGTCTTCTCCAGCGTTCATCGTTTTCGCCCAAGACTTTTCTCAACCGAGATGGCGATGAGCCCTGAAGACGTGGCCTCAGAAATCGTCGCTGAGGATTTGGGGAGGATTCACCAGAGGTATGGTCTACCCATGGATGTGGTTTTGCGGGTGCCGAAGCCCGAAGATAGGGTTACTCGCGAGGTAGAGTCTGGAGTCTTTATTTATGAGGACAGTTTTAAGGCGGGTCTTCGTCTTCCTCTCCACCCCTTGGTGAAGGAGATCATGACCCACTACAACATCTGCCCATCGATGGTGGCTCCAAATAGTTGGCGGAACATCGTCGGATTTATTTCGATGTGTCACCAGATCCAAATCGTTGCAACTCTCCCCCTTTTTCGCACCTGTTACCACCTAACTCCCGGGAGGAAATCGGAGTGGACCTCCATCGGGCCCCGGAGGTCTTTTAATGTCATTGCGGATAAGCCTTCTTCCATCAAGGGGTGGAAGAGCCGATTTGTGATTGCAGAGGGGAACATCGGTTCCGATTTTCCTCGACGATGGGGAGAAGTGGCGAGGGATGCGGAGACACATCCGACCTTAACGGCGCAGGAGGAGAGGGACCTGGATGTCCTTCGTAATGGATAGGTATTTTTGGCAAATGACCTGTTATCGGAGGGGGCCCTCTTCGCAGCCGGGCTCAGCCCTCTGGATCCACAAGGTGAGTCCCTTTCGTGCCTTGTATCTTTTTTCGATTGGTGCGCTTGATTCCGAGTACGTGTGCTTTGATGTGGCAGCCGCAAGGTCGGCTTTGTCGAGCCTCTCCAAGAGGAAGAGAGGGAAGCGCCCTGGGGAAGGTAGCGGTGCGGACAGCGTCGGCCTGAGAAAAGGGCTCATAAATTCGCAAGGAGCCCGCCGGGCGCTGGAGCAGTCGCTACAGAGGCGTCGGGGGTGAAGGAGGATCCGGGGAGGGCGGCTGTGGCGCCCGAACCTCCCGTGTTGGAGATTTTAGACAGTTCGGATGAAACTCCGCTGGCTCGTCCGACCGCGTCCCCCTTGAAAGAGGAACCTGCGACGGGTCCAGTGGAGGCGGTCGTAGCAGAGGGGTCTATTGTCCCCGCGGGATTGTCATTGGCCCCAGCGGGAGAAGGGGAGGAGACAGCCACAGCGGAGGAAGTTTGGGAGGAGCCCTTGCTTGGCCTATCCGCCGGGGAGTCTGGCAGCAGCGAGGTCGGGCCGCCTTCGATGGGTCAAGAGGCGGTTCAGACCGAGACCTCGGGGGAGCCCACGGAGGGGGCGCAGGTGGTGGCGACTGGAGAGGACGCACCGGTGGAGGGAGCACAACAAAGTGGGGGTCCCACGATCGGGGCCCCCTCGAAGAAGATTTTGGGGAGGCTGGCGCTTGGGCTGGCCGAGCTATCTGAAGAGGCTCAAGCCAGGGCCCTGATGGAGGAGGCTGGGAGGCTGAAGGCTACTCAGCTGGGGGTCGTCCAGGCCGGTCCCTCATGCGGGGCCGGTCAACCCAGCAGTTCGGAGACTAACATTGACGAGGCGTTTTCCGCCATGATAAGGTCGGTTCTGCATCCGGGTGCGGATCCATCGACGGACAAGTTCGCCGACCTGGGATTGGTCGATGCTGCGTTCGGGCAGCAAGGTGTAGCTGAGGGTATTCATCTCCTTTCCGCCATAGATAACACGACCTTGATGAAGATGACCCGGGACTACGCCTCGAAGGTGAGCCATTTTTTCAGCGCGACAGATGTTTTTCGATGGACTCCGTTGTGGGCGCTTACTCAGTTTTTTGCCTTCGTAGGGTGTTTTGCTTTCCCGGGCGATTTGCTGGCGTCTGAGTTTGGCGACAGGGGCCAGCGTCCAGGCCCGGAGGGAGAACGTCGAGCTCCAGTCGCGGCTGAAGGTGTCTGAGCAGTTCGAAGAGCTCATGGACACAATGGACAGGAACTCGAGGGCGGCTAGGGCGGCACATCAGGCTGCCGTGGACGAGGTGTCCAAGCAGAAACGCAGGGTAGAGGAGTTACAGGGACTCCTGGCGAAGAACGACGAAGCATGTCGGGAGCTGGCCAGGATCGAATCAAAACACTCCGCGGAGGTAGCGGCGATGCGGCGGGAATACGGCGAGAGTTTGAGCCGGTTGAGGAGAGAGGCCGACGACGAAAGAAGACGCCTGGCAAGAATGTTGGGCGAGGTGGAGGAGAAACTGAAAAGGCGTGATGACGAAATCGCCGAATTGAAGGAGAGCGCGAGGTGGCATCAAGGAATAATGACTCGAGTGAGTGGCGAGTTATCGCAAGCTCGTGGGGAGATTGAAGCCGGACGATCGAAGATCAGTACCCTGCAAGAGAGGGTCGAGCTGGTTGGCGCTGACAGGACAAGGGCCCGGAGTGAGGCTGAGGAGCTGGCCGGAAGGTTGGCCAGGCGAGAGGGGGAGGTATGCTCTTATTTTTCCCTCCTTACTTTTCTATTGGTTCCCTGCGACACCGATTGACCTTGACTTTTCCAGATGGCGAGGATGGGGTCGGAGATTCAGGCTCTTCAAAGTGCGTTCGCGTCTGCTCGCAGCAGGAGCTCGGAGCTCGAGACACGGGCTAGCGAGCTTGAGGAGCAAAACGCCATTTCGAAGGCCCAAGTCGCAGAGGCCGAGAAACGGGTCGCCGAGGCCAACACGCAGCTTGCCATACTTAAGGGGCGGCAAGACGCTATGAGCGTAGACGCGTTCCGTCACGGGATGGAAGAGTGTAAGCAGAGGATACTCAGTGGGCACCCGGAATGGGACCTTTCTTTTCTGAGCGTCGAAGACTCCGAAGACGGCGAGTCCGAAGAAGAAGAAGATGAAGATGAATGTGTCGATGTTTCTGACGCCGAGCTTGGCGGCGCCCCTGGTCCCAGCGAAGCCGTAGCCTCCGAGGGACAGTCGCAAACTGTTACAGAGGGGTGAAAACATCAGAGAAGGGCGAGCCTAGCCGTGCACCTGCAGACATGGCTGAGGGTATTCCCAAAGCCGGTGGGGCTCCTGGCTCTTAGGAGCCGCTCCTGTATTTTCCCCTCTTAAACATTTGACATTTCGCAGCAAAGGGATTTCCTGTTTTTATCTAAGTGTTTTTCTTGCGTGACTTTGTCGTTGTCTAGTGTCGCCTCGATCGTGAACGACCCATGGCTCGTTGATATCCTTGGGCCATCCTTAATTCGAGACCAGGAAAACGTATTGGCCCGGGTCGGTGGGTAAAATAGGTCGGTTTGGACCGACGAACAAAGTGGATCGGCTAGGACCGACGGGCAAGAATAGGTCGGCTGGGGCCGACGGGCAAGAATAGGTCGGCTGGGGCCGACGGGCAAGAATAGGTCGGCTGGGGCCGACGAACAAAAATAGGTCGGCTGGGGCCGACGGACAAGAATAGGTCGGCTGGGGCCGACGGACAAGAATAGGTCGGCTGGGGCCGACGGATGAGATAGGTTTTCGTGCTTCCTGCCACCCTGCCAGCGTCCTGCCATCCCGCAGGCAATTCGGTTTTTACTTTACTAGAAGTGGTGATACGGCAGAGTGGGGGTATAAAGCTGCATTAGAGCTTTTCGGAAGGTGCTCTTTTCCCATGCAGGCTACCTCGTTGTGATGCGCACGCAACCGTCCACTATTGGACAGTACTTTTTCAAAGGACGATTTTCTGAGCCCGCCGATTTTCGAAGCGTCGGCGGACGATTTCCTGCATTTAATGACTGCGATCCGGGATCAGGAAGGGATCTTCGTACACGTCCTGGTTCAGGCGGTGAGTTTGGCGCGCAGTGGGGTGCTGCGTTTATCGTGAGGGGCCATGTGGAGGTGTGGGACAGGTGTTTGAATCTCGGGACTCTCAGCTTTGATGGCTCATCCCGAGTCTTTCCTGCCTATAAAAAGGGGAAAAGGGGGCCATGTTTGGCTATCTCCAAAGTTTTTTTTCTTGTTGGAACTTCTACCATGCTCATTTCTCTGTTGCTACGAGTGGAAGGATCGACTTTTCCTTTCATGGGCTCCATGCCGCCGGATAGCTGGGGCGACCGGGGAGCAGCTGAAGGATGGCTCATCCTTAGGGAACGAGTTTCGGAGATCATACGGAGAGCGCACATGGAGGGGGCAGAGATCATACGGAGAGCGCACATATGAGCCTCCGTTGTGGTTTCTGCAGTTCCTGCTCGGGACGCGGGGTGGGAGGTGTATGGACGCCTCCGTGGTATGCGCAGGCCTCCCCCTTTTCGCTGGCTTGGGTTTCCGTCTCTTTTCTGAGGGGAATCCTTGCCACGGGAGGGACAATATGGGAGCAACCGGGGTTGGATGGTCCCCGGTTTCTCTTGGCTGGGCGTGGCATACGATTCAGCGCCCCCTCCTAGGGGAGCGGGCTGGATCGTCCGGATCCTCAGAATCAGCATCCGCGGGCCATGCCTCCTTTTGGATCTTTTAATTCATCCTGCCCAGGCGGATTTGGCCGTTTCTTGGTTTGCATGATTTGTCGATCCGGGTGTTGGAGCGCCGCAGTTGTCTAGGCTTGCTTTGGAGCAGTTGTCGGAGTTTTGTATTTGCCCTTATTTTATGCATTTCAACGCTTTTGTAACGCCTGTGAGGCATTTGTAATTGATCATGATCGGCAATAAAGAGAGTTATATTCAATGTTTCAATCTCTATCTTTTCTTGTGCCGAATCCATTGCTATTTATCGTTCGTGGGGCATAAAAGTGTCCCGCTCGCCCTTAGACGAGGATCTCATGACGCCCGAACTAATTAAGGTTCGTATGCGGCGGTGCAGAGATCGTTCGGCGAAATACGCTCCTTGCTTAGGTCAGGAGTCTGGTATTTTGTGCTCCGCTTTTATCGGAGCTCGGAGTATCGTGAGTATAAGAGCTCGGAGTATCGTGAGTCGGCTTTGGCCGAAGTTCGGGGAGTCTGCACCCCTTTTTGTCATGGTTTAAGGATTTAGTCACTCGAGATAGTTGAGTTTCGGGGAACGTCTTACTTGGCTCTGCCAAGGTTCGAAGGATTTTGTAACTCGGCTCTGCCGAGGTTTGGAGAAAATCTCACTTGGCCCGCCAAGGTTCGGAGAACTTTATAGCTCGGCCCTGCCGAGGTTCGGAGAATTGATAGCCCGGCCATGCCGAGGTTCGGAGAACTGATAGCTCGGCCCTGCCGAGGTTCGGAGAATTGGTAACTCGGCCCTGCCGAGGTTCGGAGAACTGATAGCTCGGCCCTGCCGAGGTTCAGAGAATTGGTAGCTCGGCCCTGCCGAGGTTCGGAGAACTGATAGCTCGCCCTGCCGAGGTTCGGAGAATTGGTAGCTCGGCCCTGCCGAGGTTCGAAGAATTGGTAGCTCGCCCTGCCGAGGTTCGGAGAACTGATAGCTCGGCCCTGCCGAGGTTCGGAGAATTGGTAGCTCGGCCCTGCCGAGGTTCGGAGAACTGATAGCTCGGCCCTGCCGAGGTTCGGAGAACTGATAGCTCGGAGGAGCGAATCAGTCACCGTTGCAGGCTACGGCGTTAGGTCTGCGCGGCGCTCGATGGAGGGGGCGCTCGAGCGGAACGGGCGGCGTGTTGTCACGCCATTACTGGCGACGCTGCTCTTTCCGAGGGGTAATTTATCGCCCGAGCGACGGACTTCCACGCTTTCCGAGGAAGAGGGGCGTATTAAGTAGCCTGGGGAAGCGCTAAGTGCATTTAATGCAGGGGGCGACAGATCGGAAAGTGTTCGCCTGGGGAACCTCGCGCTTATCGATCTTACTCGGGATTAGGGCGCGACTCTTTGGATTCCTCACGCATTAGAATGTCGACACGTGGCAAATTCTCGTGGGTCGGTGCTCGCGGCGCGGCCGATCGAGATACCTGCCTGGCGGGTATAAATATGACCGAGGGGATTGGTTTTGGCCATCCCTCGGTCTGAGCTCTAAAAAATGGACTCTCCAGCGCGGTCGTCAACTGACTCGCGTTCCTCGGTTAGCAACCCTCGTACTCGGAGGAGAGGGGGACCTCCGTGATTGTCGATGGGCTGACCCTTGCGTCGGGCCTTGCGACCAATGAGCGGCTTGCTAGGACCGCCGAGGAGTTCCTGGATGTCTCGGTTCGGGAGGCGGAGGCCTCACGCCGGGTGATGGGTCGGCAGGAGGAGGAGATTCGGCTGCTTCGTCAGCAGGTGGCTGACCTGACCGCACTCCTGGAGAAGTTGCTGGGCTCTGGGGGCAACTGACCCCAGGGCCTCTGCCCGCCCCTGTTTTTGTTTTTGTTTTTCATGTCTTTTTGTGCCTTGCAATGGCTCCTTCTCATTTAAATGGAAAATAGACTCGTTTTTAAGAATTTCTTTCTTCTTTGAGAATGATTACCTTGATACGCTCGACGGACTTGGGTGTCGGTCTAGTCCCATTGTCCCGCGCATTAATCGTAGATATTCGAATGACGGGTTGCAGGGGGGGCCTCCAAAGGCTTCTACTGCTAGGGAGATTTCCTGGCCCAGCCTGGGGCCTTCGGCGGTTACGCGAGCCTTATAGCCTCTTAGGGGAATTCTGCCCATGGTGGCATTTTTTCGCATGCCGATGGTTTCGTTTATCACCCATTTTCAAACCGACGAAGTCCTTCGGGGACTATTTGGGGCCGTTCGGCTTTGGTCGAGGCTTGTAGACCTTTCGCTGGGGTCTTAGCCCGAGTGGTTTTTACCTGGCCTTGCCATGGCTCGGTGAAACATTTTACTTGGCCCCGCCAAGGTTCGGAGACTTTGTTTTACTTG
>UESW01001317.1:598481-742678 GCA_900491605.1 Calamus simplicifolius
TTGCCAAGGTTCGGAGATTTGTTGCTCGGCCCTGCCGAGGTTCGGAGACTTTGTTTTACTTGGCCCTGCCAAGGTTCGGAGATTTGTTGCTCGGCCCTGCCGAGGTTCGGAGACTCGGCCCTGCCGAGGTTCGGAGACTCGGCCCTGCCGAGGTTCGGAGACTTGTTTTACTTGGCCCTGCCAAGGTTCGGAGATTTGTTGCTCGGCCCTGCCGAGGTTCGGAGACTTTGTTTTACTTGGCCCTGCCAAGGTTCGGAGATTTGTTGCTCGGCCCTGCCGAGGTTCGGAGACTTTGTTTTACTTGGCCCTGCCAAGGTTCGGAGATTTTGTTTTACTTGGCCCTGCCAAGGTTCGGAGATTTTTGCTCGGCCCTGCCGAGGTTCGGAGACTTTGTTTTACTTGGCCCTGCCAAGGTTCGGAGATTTGTTTTACTTGGCCCTGCCAAGGTTCGGAGATTTGTTGCTCGGCCCTGCCGAGGTTCGGAGACTTTGTTTTACTTGGCCCTGCCAAGGTTCGGAGATTTTGTTTTACTTGGCCCTGCCAAGGTTCGGAGATTTGTTGCTCGGCCCTGCCGAGGTTCGGAGACTTTGTTTTACTTGGCCCTGCCAAGGTTCGGAGATTTGTTGCTCGGCCCTGCCGAGGTTCGGAGACTTTGTTTTACTTGGCCCTGCCAGGTTCGGAGTTTTACTTGGCCCTGCCAAGGTTCGGAGATTTCCTGTCCAGGCAGATAACTCGGTTGTACCGAGGATTGGTAAGCAGCATCTATTTCCTTTTACGATTTATGGCAATATGGTGCATAATCGATTCACATAACAAGTTGCGGGAAAATAGATAACTGGCGAAGCATAAAGGACATACCCTATTGATAGTATTTGCGGAGGTTGTCCGAGTTCCACGTTCGGGGGACGGATTTCCCATCGAGATCCTGCAGCTTGTAGGTTCCTGGCCCAATGATCTCCGTGATTTGGTACGGGCCTTCCCAGTTCGGCGCCAGCTTTCCTTGCTCCAGCGGTTTGGATACAGAAGCTTTTCGGAGGACGAGGTCGCCGGGTAGGAAGGTTTTCCCCTTGACCTTGGAGGCATGGTACCGGGCCACCCTCTGTTGATAAGCAGCCGTCCTGATTCGGGCTTTTTCTCTGACTTCCTCTACCAAGTCGAGGTTGGTGCGGAGTTGCTCGTTGCTGGCTTCCTCCGAATAACTCTCCACCCGCAAAGATGGGAGGCCTATTTCCACAGGGATGACGGCCTCCGTGCCAAAAGCCATTCGAATGGAGTCTCGCCCGTCGGATTCTCGGAGTGGTGCGATAGGCCCACAAGACATGGTGCAGCTCATCCGCCCACCTGCCTTGGGCTCTAGAGAGGCGAGCTTTGATTCCTTGGAGGAGAGTCCTGTTGGTCACCTCGGCCGCTCCGTTGGCTTGTGGGTGCCCGACCGAAGTAAGGTGGTGACGGATTCCGTGTTCCTCGCAGAATTGGCGGAACTTGGAATTGTCGAACTGCTTACCGTTATCGGTGATTATGGTGTGGGGGAGGCCGAACCGGCAGACGATGGACCTCCACACAAAGTCTCTGGCCCGGGCTTCGGTGATTTGGGCAACTGCTTCCGCTTCAACCCACTTGGTGAAGTAGTCAATGGCGACAAATAAGAATTTCCGCTGTCCCGTCGCCAGCGGGAATGGGCCGAGGATGTCCATCCCCCACTTGGCAAAGGGCCAGGCGGAGGATATAGAAACTAGCTCGGCGGAAGGGAGCCTCTGGATGCTTGAATGTCTCTGGCAGGCGTCACAGGCTCGGACTAGATCGTCCGCATCTTTCTGCATGGTCGGCCAATAATAGCCTTGCCGTAGCACCTTGTGGCATAGGGACCGGCCTCCCAGATGGTTGCCGCAAATCCCTTCATGTACCTCTCGTAGAGCATAGTTCGCCTCGGATGGGCGGAGGCATCTGAGCAGCGGCATAGAAAAAGACCGCTTGTAAAGCTGGTTGTCAATCAATACGTAGTGGGTCGCCTGCAGCTTCAATTTCCTGGCCTCTCTTCGGTCGGATGGGAGCGACCCTTCTTTGAGATAGTTGAGGATGGGGTCGAACCAGGATGGTTCGGTCTCGATTTGCATCACCCGATCGGCTTCCATGATGCTCGGCTTCTCCAGAGTCTCCAGATGGAATTTTTGCTCAGCATCCATCGTCTCCGCGGTTGCCAATCGGGAGAGTAGGTCGGCACGGGCGTTTTCCGATCTAGGAATTTGAATGAATTTCAAACTCGGCAAAATGGGGAAGTAGGCCGCGCACCTCTTGGAGATATCGGATCATGTTGGGTTCTCGGGCTTCAAACTCTCCCCGCACATGGCCGGCCACCAGCTGAGAGTCGGTGAAGGCGTTAAGCTTTTCCACCTTCAGGTTGCGGGCGATCCGGAGACCAGCTAACAGGGCCTCGTACTCGGCTTCGTTGTTGGAAGCCGGGAAGGAGAATCGGATGCCATATTCGAAGATCATCCCCTCTGGGCTGGTGAGGACTAAACCCGCACCGGAGTGATGGGCGTTGGACGACCCATCGACGTGAAGGAGCCACCGAGCTTCAGGCTTTGGTCCTTCGGGATTTTCTGGGGTAGAGCCGTCCTCTGGGATGGTACACTCGAGGAGGAAATCGGCCAGCACTTGGGCTTTGATGGCCGGGCGAGGTTGAAAATGTATGTCATGCTCGCTTAGTTCGACGGCCCATTTGGTCATCCTCCCCGATGTTTCTGGACGGTGGACCACCGCCTTGATGGGTTGATCGGTGAGGACCGTCACTGAATGTGCTTGAAAATAAGGCCGTAGCTTCCGGACTGAGGTGATCAAAGCCAGCACTATCTTCTCAATCCTGGTGTACCTCGTCTCCGCATCGCGGAGCAGTCTACTCACATAGTAGATCGGCCTCTGGATTTTGCTTTCTTCTTTGACTAGCACCGAGCAAACTGCGCCCTCCGAAACGGCCAGGTACAGAAATAAAGTCTCTCCCGGGGTCGGACTGCTGAGAAGCGGAGGCGAGCCGAGGTACTTCTTGAGATCTTGAAATGATTTCTGGCACTCAGGAGTCCATTGGAAATTTTTGGCCGATCGGAGAGTTTTGAAGAAGGGGAGGCATCTCTCGGCTGACCGAGCCACGAAGCGGTTAAGGGCCGCTATCCTCCCGGTTAAGCGCTGGACCTCCTTAATAGACGCTGGGGGCGCCATTTGTTGGAGAGCTTGAATCTTCTGAGGGTTAGCCTCGATACCTCGCTGGGAGACCATGAAGCCGAGGAATTTCCCGGAATTGACGCCGAAGGCACACTTGGTTGGGTTGAGCTTCATTCCATATTTGCGCAGCGTGGCAAAGCTCTCCGCGAGGTCCTCAACATGCCGCAGCGCTTCCTTGCTTTTGACCAGCATATCATCCACGTACACCTCCATGTTCCGGCCGATTTGCTCCTTGAACACCTTGTTGACCAGCCGCTGGTAGGTCGCTCCTGCATTTTTAAGACCGAAAGGCATAACTCGGTAACAGTAGGTACCTCGGTCGGTTATGAAGGCGGTCTTTTCTTCATCTTCGGGGGCCATCCGGATCTGATTGTAGCCCGAATAGGCATCCATGAATGATAGCATTGGTGGCCCGAGGTGGCGTCCACGAGCTGGTCGATCCGAGGGAGGGGGAAGCTATCCTTTGGGCATGCCTTGTTGAGGTCGGTGAAGTCGATGCAGATCCTCCATTTGCCATTCGACTTCTTCACCATGACGACATTCGACAACCAACTTGGATAATTTACCTCTCGGACAAAATTGGCTTTGATGAGTTTGTCGACCTCCTCTTCAATGGCTTTTTGCCGTTCTGGGGCGAAGCTTCTCTTCTTCTGCTTAACAGGCCTGTACATCTCGTCCACATTGAGGCGATGGACGAGGACATCGGGGTTAATCCCTGGCATGTCAGAGGCGGTCCAGGCGAAGATGTCCGCATTGCTTTGGAGGAATTGATCAGCTCGCGACGAGGCTCTCCTTCGAGTCGCGACCCGATCCTTATGGTTCGGTCGGGCCGAGCTTCGTCCAGCGGTACTTCTTCCAGTTCTTCCGCCGGTTCCCCCCGTTGTTCGGCGAAGTCCTCACGAGCGTCTAGCCCGTCAACCTCGGGAATCCTGGACTGAAGGCTCGTGACGAAACATTGCCGAGCCATGGCCTGACTTCCCCGAACCACTCCAACTCCTTGCTCGGTGGGGAACTTCATTGACAGATGTGGGATAGAGACAACCGCCTTAAGGGACATCAAGCCGGGCCTGCCGAATATGGCGTTGTATGGGGACCTGAGGTCGGTCACTAAGAAGTCGGTCTGTACAACGGTTACGAGGGCCAGGTTCCTGCGCGGACCGTCAGGGTGACGATTCCTTCTGGGATGATGACGTCGCCGGTGAATCCCATCAGGGTGGAATCCACGGCTCGAAGGTTTTCCATGAGCAATTTCATCCTGGCAAACACACCGAGGTACAAAACGTTTACCGAGCTTCCACTATCGACCAGGATTCGGCTTACATCATAATTGTTCAAGTTAAGGGATACAACAAGTGCGTCATCATGGGGAAGCTGTATTCCAAGGAGATCGTCATCAGAAAAGGAAAGTTCGCCTGTGCGTGCCTTCTTCGGCACCGGTGCATCACCGTCGCCCCTGGAGCTCGATCCGCCGGCCTCTTCAATCATGTTGATACGGCCAACCACGGGCGGATTTGGTGGAGGAGGGAGTTGTGGGAGCTCGGGCTGGCGATCACCTCCTTGTGGCGGCTCAGGTGCTCTTCTGAACTGGTCCAACCGTCCCCGCCGAATCAATCTCTCGATCTCATTCTTCAGCTGCCAGCATTCTTCAGTGTCGTGACCATGCTCCCTATGGTAGCGGCAGTACTTGGCAGGATCTCTTCGGGTTGGGTTCCCTCGGAGAGGTACTGGTCGGGGAAGCTGGCGCTCTATCTCCATGAGGATCTGCGCCCGGGGCACAGTCAGCGGAGTGTAGCGATCGAATCGCCTGGGGGGACTCCGGGAGCGATTCCTTGGCGGCAGCGGAGGGACTCTTTGGCGGCGAGGTGGACTGGCCGACGGGCAGGGCGGTGTCTGTCGGGAGCTTTGGGCTCTTGCTTCTTCCTTGCCTGCTCAGCGCGGGCCACTCTCCGCGACTCCTCGACCCGAGCGTATTTGTCCGCAAGGGCCATCATATCAGACAGACATGGGGGGTAGCTGACTTCCATTGCCAAATAGAAGTCGCTCTCCTTTGAAACTCCCCCCGCCAGGGCGGACATAGCCACCTCGTGATTAAGGTGGTCCACCTCTAACATGGCCTTGTTGAAACGGCCAAGATAATTTCTCAAGGACTCCCCCTCTCTTTGCTTGACTTCGGAGAGGGAGTCGGATCTCCGTCGGTGGCGGCGGCTGCTGACGAACTGGCCAATAAAAAGGTGGCTCAGCTCGTCGAATGAATCAATAGAACCCGGTTTCAAGGCGTTGAACCAGGTTCGGGCGGATCCTCTGAGGGTGGATGGGAAGGCCCGACAGAGGATCGCATCAGATGCTCCGTGGAACATCATTATTGACCGGAAGCTGCTGAGATGGTCGTCTGGATCAGTGGAGCCGTGATAGGGCTCGACGGTTGGCAGCTTAACGTGGGAGGGAATCACTTCCTCCATGATCCCCTTAGAGAAAGGGATGCCCTGCTCTGCTTTGGGCTGAGGCAGGTGGATCTGCTTGGCGGCGTCCAGCTCCTGACGCATTTCTTGGATCTGACGGCGGATCTCCTCCTCACCGGCTAGAGGGGGAGCTGGGCGCGAGAACCGCAAGGACGGCGTCGAATCATGGTGAGACGTCGCCGGAGAGAGAGCGGGCTCGCCGAGATCTGGGAAGATCTCTATCGTAACCGGTTCGAGGGACCGGTTTGTCCCCCCTGGGGCGATGTGGGGGATCCGCTGATTCACGGATCAGAGGAGGAGGTTGCCGGCGAAGAAGAAGTCGCATTTCTTTCTGGGGATGTGAAGCAGGAGGAGGTGCAAGACGCTCCTGGACCAGGTGGGTGAGAGCCTGGACTTGCTGGACCAGCGTAGCAAACTGGTCCTGGGTCACCGGAATGGCAGGCGGCGACGGAGTCTCGACAGGCGGGGTTGTGGCGCTGTGGCGCCAGTCGGATCAGGCCTCTGGGAGGCGACCTGATCCTGAGCATCAGAGGTTGCTCCTCTCTTCCGGTTGGCCATCAGAGAGGTTCTTCTCGGATTAAGATCCTTGTCTCCTTCTTTCAAGTTTTGATGGGACTTGAGACCCTTCCTCTAGCGCCAATCTGTTGCCGCCGGGATCCGTCCTCCGACTCGGGCGCGGTCGATCCTCAGGGAGTGGGGTGCGGCGGACCTGCAAAACAGGAAGCCCACACGCGGAAGGACCCGGGGGTGGTCCTCCGCGGAAGGCCCTCCGACGCTCAAGTCAGTGAGGAAGGAATCGGCGATCAACCAGACAATAGGGAGGTGGATCTCTCCGGGAGACCTCTCCAGGGGGCGGCCAATCGGGAGCTCTAGGAGGAGCAGAGCGCCGACGAGCTACCGGAAGAGAGGAATGACTCCAGAGTTTTTGCGCGTCAAGAGTCGCGTACCTGAGGGAATCTGCCAATCTGACCTTTATAGACTGTCACCTGGGGACTTGAGCATCTTCTGGAAGGTACTGAGGTTGTTACGATACGGAGGTAGACAGAATCAGGCCATTGTGGGGCCGTTAGAATCCACGCCTTGTCTGTTAAGGGATCGACGGCTGAGAGAGCTCCTCGATGTCTTGGGATCTGGGCGAGTAGACCTGAGGCGGTTACGATAGGTCTTAGGCCACGTCTTAACATGATTCCCTGCCTAAGGTGCTACTCGAGTAAGCTTGAGCTCTCTCGCGTCAGGTTCCACGGAGGTAGACGTCAGGACGTGGATCGCTAGGTAGTCGCGGGCTACGAAAGCCCGGAAAGGCCGAGCTGCGGAGGCCCGGAAGAGGCCGAGCTAGGGAAGCCCGGAAGAGACCGAGCTAGGGAAGCCCGGAAGAGGCCGAGCAAAGGAAGCCCGGAAGGGACCGAGCTACGGAGCCCGGAGGGGGCCGAGCTAGGGAAGCCCGGAAGAGGTCGAGCTACGGAGGCCCGGAAGAGACCGAGCTAGGGAAGCCCGGAAGAGGCCGAGCTACGGAAGCCCGGAGAAGGCCGAGCTACGGAAGCCCGGAAGGCTAGAAGGCCGAGCTACGGAGGCCCGGAAGAGACCGAGCTAGGGAAGCCCGGAAGAGGCCGAGCTACGGGGGCCCGGAAGAGGCCGAGCTACGGAAGCCCGGAAGAGGCCGAGCTAGGGAAGCCCGGAAGAGGCCGAGCTACGGGGGCCCGGAAGAAGACGGTAGGAGGAGGTCAGCCTTAGCCGCCTTGCACGGATATTAATGCAATGACGATTTTACCCCCCAATAGATACTGTAGAGGGAGTTATGGTTTTGCAACGCCTAAAGATCTTTCTTATCAATAATATATATACACACACACATATATATATACTCACATAAGGTACGATTCTCGTTCCCTAATTAATTTAATTGAAACACATGGATCCTTATGGGGATTTAGGTTATTTTTCGCTGCATATCTTTAGTATTAGACCCCTAAATTTCTAACAGTAACATCCAAGGTTTCTCAATTCTTTCTCTAATCTCCTATATTCCTTCTATATTTGTTTATTCAATGAACAAATCTCTTCTATTTTATAAAGAGCTAAAATATCTTTAGCATTAATATATTTCTTTGCTCACTCAAATCTTTAGGAGGCTTTTTAGCTAAAGAAACATTAAATCTAGAATTTCTTAATCCATTCATTAGAGCTGCCATTGCAATTGAAGTATCAAGATCCTTTTACCTCTATAGCTTTGGAGTTGAAATATTGCAGATATTCTCTTAAAAGCTCATCCTTTCTTTGTTTAATGTTCATTAAAAAGGTAAAAGTCTTTTTATACTTTCTACTACTTATAAAATGTCCTACGAATAGCTTGTTGAGCTGATCGAAACAATTAATCAAGAGAAGTTTAAGATTTATATGTCAATTTCTTGTAGCTTTCTTGAGTGTTACTGAAAATGCCTGCACAATATGGCATATGGAGTCTCATGTAACAATGTAAGATCTTTGAAACTTTCTAAATAATTTACTAAATATATTGTGCCATCGGATGGCTCTAATTGGGGCATCTTAACTTTTGTTAGAAGGGGAACAACCATAATTTCTTTGGTGAATTGAGACTCAATTGGGACAAACAAAATATCTAAGGACTCTATTCCTCAGTTTTGAGCCTAAGATATCATTTGCCTAATCCTTTGATTTAACTCCTCAAACTTCTTATCCATGTCAACATTGCTCTGACTCCTTAGCAACATAGATTCATACATAAGAGAATAGGATTCTTTTACTATAACTTGGTCGATTTTGAACTTGGTTAGCCTGTCTTCATTCTTCTGACCTTGAAAACTTCTTACATCCAATTATTTATTACCCACTTGCCCTTTTACCTCTCTAATATAATGACTATCTTCTTCCTCTTCTTGATCATTTCTAAAAAATCTTTGTAAATCTTTTGAATCAAAAATTTTTGAACCAAACTAGTTAAAGCATCTAATTTCAAATTAAGACTCATCTTGAGTATTTGTTAATGTTGGCCTTGGAGATAAAGCTGGATTGTGAAGGTCTACCTCGGATTCTTGAGGCCTTCATTCCTTCCTATTGTTTGAGCTTGCTTCTTTCTTCTTGGATATCATAGCTTTAAGATAATGACTTTTGCCCAAGATTTCTAATAGATGGCATCAATATGTTGTCTTCAATACATCAACGGATATGATTTATTTGGGAAGAGATCTAGAACTCAACTTTTACATCAAAAAATTCTCTGTTAATGAAGATCTTTACTTAAGAAAATAGGAATCAACCCCAAAGAAATCAACAAAAGGAATGAGATTACTTACAACTAGAAATGTTAGAGGACCTAAGGTTTCTCCCTTGAGGGTCCCTTTGATGCTCAGGTCGATCTCCTTCAATTTTTAAAAAAATAAGTAAGTGGAAGAGAGAGAGATTAATATAGAAACCTTTCTTTTTTTCTTTTCTTTTTGTAAGGCTTTGGCGGACGTATCTATAGATTTTGATAGTGAGTTAATCATATTAACTTGAGGTTAAGCCTTTTTAAAATTGAATGGTCTATAATTCTTTTGTGAATCTTAAATGGTTCGCTTTAATCTTGCTTAATTGAATTTGGATTTAATTACTAAAATTTTTATGTATGTACATGTGTTTTTACTGTAATTTTGTGCACATATTTTCATCATATTAACTTATCAAAATTTTATATTATAAAAAACAATGACGTTGATAGTTGAAAATTAATAGGTAAAATTAACTTTAATAAGTTAAACAGGTTTAGTGAATCTTATTTGGGTTAATGGGTTGTGTTACATGAATTAACCCACAATAATTGGATCGATTTCTATTCAATGGGCCAACCCAAGATATGACTTGTTTATGAGGTGTATTTAATGTGTTGATTTAATTTTAATCCAAATTTATTTATGCTCGATCCAAATCTATCAATTAAGTTTGAGTTACGTTTATGAATTATATCCAAAATTACCATCCAATTTTCATTCCTTTCCTCCATTGATCATTTTATCACATCCTGCCATATTTAACAAAATAACACAAAATATATCTTAAATGGTTTTATAATCAATATAAGAAAATATAAGCCTTTTAAACCTTAGGATAACCAAAAAAAAAAAAAAAAAATTGCAAAGAGATCTATTGCCCAACCTCATTTTCTATATTTCATGTTTCAACTAGTAATCACACAATGATTCTATTTTCCTAATATAAAAATATAAAATTTTTAGATCTAAATATAATCAATGGAAGAAAAAACTTACATTATATCAAAATTCATATCTCATTGCAATCGGTGAATTGTTCAAGAATTTATATTTAATTGTGTTGCCCATGTTTATATAGGTTGATAATGAGATGGTTATATGGTTATTATATGAACCATCACTATTTAAAAACACAAAGTTTTATTTAAATATATAACAAGCTAAAATAAAAATATATTATTAAATATAATTTCTCGTATTTCATATCCATATCCTCATGCTTATTGTACGTTAATATGAAATTTGGTTACTATTAAAATAAGTAAACTATAAAATGACACGTATATAATTCTAAATATAAAGATAAAGTATGGATCAAATTATTATCAATCATTAATAAGCAAAACTTACAAACTCATATGTGTTGAGTTTCAACAAAATCGGTACATGCTACTAGAATGGCTTCAAATAAGATTATTATGTTTCATTATACTATATTTAATGATCATTGTTTGTTTAATTTGTTCATCATATTTCTTTAAAGGCTAAAATATACTTTGGTCCTTAGATCTTCAATCAAAATTCATTTTAAATCTTAAACTTTTAATTGTTATGATTTAGTACCTTGATTTTAAGTATATTATAATTCTAACATTTCATTATATGGAATTAGTTAAATATAATGAAATAGTTGATTGTCATGCTAATGTGAACATATAGACCATCACTTGACATTCTGTTAATGTAATGCACTAGCTATTTATTAAACCAATCTTATGTAATAAAAGGTTGGATATATATATATATTTAAATATAAGGGACTAAACCGTAGCATAAAGTTTGAGGACCAAAATAAATATTGAGCGAATCAAAAACATATTTTTGTCTTCTTTATAATACAATATTAAGCTTGCATTGCCAGCCACTACAATGAGGTGTAATAAGAGAATAAATCTTTATTCTCTTATTTATCTTTGGAATTTGTTTAAAAATAAATTCAAAATAAATATTTAAATGAAGGATAATTTGAAACAAATTCATCTAAGATTGGAAAAGGTTAATCAACATTATCTTCACATTTCTCACTATTATAATTGCTGAAATATAAAATAAATCCATAGGTCTTGGAATTTAAGTTTGCTATGCAAGGAAGAAATAAGCGAAACACACGTTCCAAAGTTAAAAATGTAAATACTATATAAATAATAAATAAAACAACTAAAATAAATAATCATAAGATGGGTACTTCATCAAAACAAACGGCAACATAAAAGCTAATTTATAATTTGAGCAATGACCTATTTATAGTACTACTATTTTTAATTTCAAATGATAATACATAATAGAGTTTTGTAAAAACTAAAGGCTGCAAATAGATCGGATCAGCTCATAACTCGATCCAATTAGACCCAATTCAATCTATATCTAAAAATCTATAGATTAGATTGGACTTGATAATTGGATCTAATTTAAATTTTGGATTGGATCTAGATATTATATTTTGTTTGATCCAACCTAATTTGAACAGCTTGATCCATAAACATTAATTATATAAATATTTTTTTTTTCATTCAAATTTTATCATTGAATAAACTCTTATTGAGTCTAACCATCCATTCTATCTTAACAACTAGATCTCCTTTCATACGTTTAAACTTAATATATCAAAATACTTATATTTTATTTTTATTTTAATAATTTTTATTTATAATATTTTTAAATATATAAATAAATAATTTAAATATCATATTTTATAGATTTAAGGATAATCATTTACTTAGATAGAATTAAAACACTTTAAATAAAATTTAAGTTTAAGCAATCTCTTTTTAATTTTATTTAATTTTTTATAAATTTTTATTTGATTATTAATTATTATGTTGCCAATATAAATTAATAGTTCAATGCTTGACTCAAATGTAAACATGATCAATCTAATCTTATCTCAAACCTTAACATTTTATGTTGGACTCGGATTATGATTGACCTCAAATGGACCTGAATAATACAATGAATTTTAAATTTTTTTTCATAAAATCGACCTGACCCAATTTGATCAATAAACGGTTATGATCAAAATCATATTTCTAATATAAATTTGGATTGGATCGATGTCAAACATGACCATGACAAATGTAAATTATTTTCAGCTCTTTGCTGTTGTCATTTTATTATAATAATTATAAAATCCTTTTAAAGCCTGTTTAATTCATAAAGATAAGCCTAAGGAATGGAAATTGGAAAGAATAATTCAAATTCTAACTATTTGTTTTGATAGAGTATTTGCATTCCATTATGTTTTAAGAGGGGCAAGATTTTTGTCTCTTATTAACATTGTGATTCCCATTTCAATCATTATAATCATTCTAGCTTTTCTTCTTGTGAGGCTCCTCTCTTTTTGCCACAACATGACCTCTCTTGCCATAATGTCATCATCATCTATCTTTCTTTACAATATGGGATGATAATAAATGATAAATGATATAAACTGAAATGATTCTCTTGTTGAGTATACAATGTAATGGTATATTATAAAATAAAATCACAATCAAATTAAAAAATAAAAACCTTAAAATCTTTTTTTTTTTTTCCTTCATTCGCACCCAACAAAAAAAGATTTAATTTAATATTATTTTATTTTCAAGTATTATTATTTAAAAATTTTATTATGATTAATTATCATTTATAAATATTTTTATTAATAAAATTATATATATATATTAAATTTTATGTCCAACCTTAACCCAGTTGGTTTAGATAAATCAAACCGCAATCAATTCGATTTCGATATTGTTTTTAATTCCAACGTCGAGCCAAAGTCCCTGACTATTTTTCTCTCTCGCACGTACGACTTCCGAGCGAGAATCCGAAACCTCCAGAATTCCTCCCCTTTCCCTCCTCGCTCTCTCTTTCTCTCGACACGAAACCCCCATTTCTCTCCTCGGAGCTCCTTCAAAATCAATCTCCAATTCCAAACCCTAACCCTAGCTAAAACTTACCAAACCCTCTTCTCTCGAACGATCGAAGCGATAAAGGGCCCCGTTGGGAGCGCCTCCTTCGACGGCGACACTCTCTTCTCTATCGGAAACCCGAGGAGTACAAGCGAAACGGAGAAGGCGGCATGGCGAGGAAGTCCAGCAGCTGCGCCATCTGCGAGAATTCCAACCTGGCCTCCATCTGCGCCGTCTGCGTCAATTATAGGTAACCTTGATTCATCGTGTGCTTCAGTTTGGTCGGATTAGATGGAAAGCGATTGCTGATTCTTTTAGTATATTTGATCAAAATTGGATTTTTGGATCGAGGGATCACAATAATCGATTTTCCCCTCCTTTTTCCATGTACGAAGATTAAGTAATCACTACAACTCGCTGAAATCGTTGAAGAGCACAAGGGATTCTCTTTATTCGAGATTGAACGAAAAGTTAGTGGAAAAGGTAAGTTTTTTACATGCATGCCATCCATATTCTTTGTTCTTTCGTTATTTTGGGATGCAATTTCTTGGCTTCCAATTATTATCATGTGTTTTATCTGGATCCAGTTATTCCTAATTTCACCTTGAAAATTGTTCTAAATGTTGTCCGGCTGGCTGCCATTGAATAGGATATCATCTGGTTAGCATCGAATAGAATACAGTTCACAGTTGATGAACTATTTAAATCTATGTACTTAGTATTTTTGATAGATAATGACACTCGATCAAGAGAAAGAGGATAAGGAAGAAATCATACATCTGGACATGTTACACAAGCTTGATTTGAAATAGAAAACTCCAAAAATGCTACTGGCACAAGACATTAGCCCCATATGTCAGGAGCCATTCTGGTTCTTCCCACTTGATTGCTATACAACCATTGCCACAAGTAACAAGAATCTATGAGCTATTATGAACTATTTGGAGTTGGTTTTGGATGAGTCGTTTATTTAGTCCCATCTTGAAAGAGTTGTCCAGACTTGTCATGAAGGACCAAACCTTACTTTAGTTCATCAAATTTAACAATTTCACATCGAGCAAATTGTAGTCCTTGATATTAATTACTTCTGAGTTTTATCTGACATATTTTACATTTTGCTAAAGACAATTTCATATTGTTTTCTACATTATCTGGAAATGAATGTTCAATTTAAATACATTGGTCATTTTTGCCTTACAATTCTGTATTCATTTTGAAATTTCTTCATATAAAACATTTATTACATTTCTTCTTTTGTGCTTGAGATGCGTTGAATGTCCCTGTAATTTTATATTTTAAATTTGCTAGTAAAATTGTAGATCGTGTAAATTCATCTTTGGTTATTCATAACACATGATAATATGTGTTGCACATTTTAAACATAATGGTAGTATATCAAGCAAGAGGATGAATTTAGAAATGCATGTTTGGATGTGAAGCTTTTAAATGGTGTGAGAAAATTTACATGGAGCCAGATTTGGATCATTGTCTTTTCTTTCTTACATTTTTGGAACATTTTTATTGTTTTCTGTTTTCTTTTTTCTTCCTCAATTTCTTTATTAATGTTTTTAATGGCCAGAGGAAAGCAGATGATCAATTTAATTGGAGACTAAACCAAAATGAGAAACTCATGAAGTTGAGGGAGCGGTTAGACCTCTTGAAGAAACAACTCTCGCAAGGTTGATCTCTTCATGTACAATATTAGGCATCATATGTCATGGCATGACATTATCATTTTCTAAGTTTGTGTTGACATTTCTTGTTCTTTTTCAGAGAAGACTAAGGTTGAGGAAGAATCGAATGATCTAAACTTGAGAAATGAGATGTTGGATTTGGCTTTTGCAACGGTAGTATTATTTCTCATCTGCAATGGTTTTTGTCGTAGTTTACCTTTGCTACAGTTAATAAACTTGAACTTTGTACATGCATGCCCATCTATTGTTAAATATAGATTTTTCACACTTTCAGTTACAAAAGAACCATGTGGAGTTGCTGGAGAAGTGCTACCCCAATCTCATTCACACTCAGAATTTAGGCCATGTAAGTTTTCTTTTTCAACAATATTTTTTACAAATATAGTACAGTGCATAGTAATCTGGGTGCATGTTTCAATTATGTACTCTTTTTGGAACTTTTTATTTTTTTTAAGTTATTCTTTTTTGTTTAAGTTATTTGGTTAACTCATTGAGATTTATTTTGTTCTTATGATTTCATGATGTTTCAAGTTTAATCAGGTTATACAGGCCTTTGTAATGTAGTTAAATTATCTGTTTTGGAACCATATGTAACAACAACAGCAGCAGCAACAACAACAACATTATTGCACTTGGCTCTTCTCTAGATGTTTATGATCTTTGGGCACTTCCAAGAGAGCAAACTAATCTTATTTAACAATGGCTTCTGGCTTTGAGTCCAAAAAAAAGGCTTCTGATTTGGATTTGTCCCTTTTCCTTGCCTTATCATGCCTTTTTTCCTTGCCTTATTGTAACTATCTTTTCAAAACTACGGATGTGACACATAGAAGATGGAAATTATTATGGAAGAATGAATTGAAGTTCATTATTATTTTACAACTTAGTTTTGAGGCTAAAAGCAGCATGGTTGGACTATTGTAACTGCTTCAGATGCCGCCTACATTTAGAAGGGTCTGATGTGTATGATCGGTTGAGTAGCTGGATATGTCCATTTAACTTTCATTGGGAAGTTCTAGAAGTTTCTTAAGAACATTGCAACTTTGTGCACTAATGCAACCTTTCTAAGTGACGATTACTTCACTGTCATATCAATAAAATCCTGATTAATTAGTTCAAAAGTTCTTGGCAACTATTGCATCTCAGCCACAAATATGATTGTGTTGGCGCTTGGAATAATAATTGGATCATCTTCATCTAGATGACATATGCTGTTATTTGGAAGTCAAAATCCTATATGAACTCATAGGATCATGCCAAATTGGCAGTACCAACTTGTAAATGCGAAATTAATAACCGATAACCCAATTGATAGGTTTGGACAAAAGCTGGATCATCCATTTCAGCTTGGCTGTGAGAGTTGGGTGTGGTGGTTATTTTATTAGCTGAACTTTCATCGTTAAGGCCTCAGAATTTGGGTGCTTCCTATTCATGTAGGAGAAGAAATGAATCCTCTTTTTGCTATCCTTATTTTTCCTTGCCTGGTTTCCTTTTATGTATCGTCTTTCTCCTTAAAATATTTGCTCTTCATTCTTGTTCATTCAATAATTGCCATGCTGTCATGTTTATTGCAGATGGCGATCACCTCTGAACGTCTTCACAGACGGTCAGTAGTTATGAAACAGATCTGTAAACTGTTCCCAATGCGTCGAGTAAGTGTCATCTATGTATTGGATGTTATTTCTTCGATTTTGACATACTCTGTATATGGGATTGATTAGCTAATCCAACTAGGAATGAGTGCCACAAGAGATATCTGCTGGTCATGGATATGGTAGTGGTACCATGTTGTACTAAATTACAGAATTAATGCTTCTTATCTAAAAATTCCATGGTATAAATGGTCCTTGCTAGATTTGTCATATTCCATAATGCTATCTTTCTGTGAACAGGTTATGCATTGCATATGAACTCTTTTTGCGGCATATTCTGCAATTCAGTTAAAAGATGAAGTGAAAGGTGAGTGGTGTCAGGTGTGAAAAACCTAAAGAAGTGCAGAAATTAAGATCAACAACATTAGCCTGCAAAAGGATTAAAAGAATACATTCATTTTCACCAGGAGACAACTCCAGAATGGCTGGTTATATCTTTTGGACAAACCATAAACCAAAAATTACTATTTAGGTGTTGAAAGACTGCTCTAACAGTCCTAGACAAGTTTAATCAGTCAGATTAAAGCACAATGCAAAATAGATGAAGCTTAAATGTTTTGCAATTAAGTCTTTACTAGCAGGAGATGATTTCCAACCTTTTTGCTGCATGTATAATTTTAACTTCTGCTTCATGATCTTGATGGGTGAATTCAGCAATAAAGTTTGTTCCATCCTAGTAAACACATACAAGAATATCAATAAGTCAAAAGAATTCCTATCTCACCTTCTCATTTCTATTCACTGCTCTGAACAGTCTCTGGTATTAATGCAAAATGATGCAAAAATATCCTTGTAAGAGCATGCTGTTTCTGTCAATAATTTTTCTACTGCCACATTTCTGAAGGAAAAACAAAATGAAGACACATTAGCCAGTTCACTAATTTTTGTCTTTCATTTTTTGTTATTCTTTTACATAGTTATGTGGTTTTATTTTCTGCTTTGTTTTGCTTGTTTCTCCACCAGCTGCTCTTTTTTTCCAAGCAAGTTCTTGCGATATCTCTTTCAAATTTAATGAATTTCTGACACAACCAAACCAAAACCTTCCAAAAAGAGAAAAAAAAAGCCTTTACAGTTGATTTTCACTGTATGTCCCCATATAATTGGAACAGAGTTGGATGATTATGTTAATGTGAATGGCCCCCTAACATGCAAATGAACACTTGCATTATATTTGTAAACTAGAGTTATAAATACTGTCATTAGTAACATCTTATCATAAATTCTTAACATGGCTTGATTATATTTACAAATCATTATATCGAGGGACAATTAATTTTGTAACATGGTTTGCGGAACCTGTATTGTTGTTAACAGGAACCATTGTCATAATGTGTCTGGCTTACTGAATAACAAACTAACAGAACCAACACCTCCTAATAATCATATGCTTGGTGAGATGGAAAATAGGCCTTTTAATGCTTGATGGGATGGTGGTGGGCTGATATCATAGTTGTAGCAGGAACTACTATATATAATTCTGTCATGTTTTCTGGGATCTTATTTATGCAAGGACGAGGTGCAGCCAAGACAGTAGATATAAAGTAGTAATACTATTTAAGTTTTTCCACCCTTCCTTGGAGCATTGCTACAATATTTATTATGCCAAATATTAGCTTAAGGTTACACCAAACAGCAGCACCTATACAGAGTGATCTCCTTTCCGTGACACTTTTAAAATATTGATTCTGAATTTTGAAAGTTATGCAACAATAGAAGATAGTGGTGGCTGGGGGCTTTAGTGGTCTACACAAGCACACTTTGCAAGTTTGCATCAATTGACACAAGTGAGCCCCAGCATGAGGTGCAGCCAAGACAGTAGATATAAAGTAGTAATACTATTTCCACCCTTCCTTGGTGCATTGCTACAATATTTATTATGCCAAATATTAGCTTAAGGTTACACCAAATAGCAGTACCTATACAGAGTGATTTCCTTTCCGTGACGCTTTTAAATTATTGATTTGAATTTTGAAAGTTATGCAACAATGGAAGATAGTGGTGGCTGGGGTCTTTAGTGGTCTACGAAAGCACACTTTGTAAGTTTGCATCAATTGACACAAGTGAGCCCCAGCATGAATGATGAACTGATAGTATACAGCTGGCATTTAATATATCATCATGCTTAATTGCAACTATGCAGTTGACATGGTATGTGATTTAGGAAAAGATATCGTGCTCTTTTTGTGCTGTTACTGACATTTAGATGACAGTACGTAGAGGAGAAGCCTACTGCTCAGTTTTCCACTTATGTTGCAAATTTGAGTCTTTTGGGTAGCGATGCATATGGGCCAGCACATGGGCCACCTATTTCCATTGTTCAGACTGGGTTGTTAGGCCTGCCCTGTGGAAAATTTTGCAAACTGCCTGGCCTAGGCCTGGCCTATTTGCATCCCTGCTTTTGGCTTTGAATTTGATTGAGGATGTGGAAAATGATGCTTTAAGAGAAGCAATTTATGTACCATCCAGTGCACAGTAATGTGCTTTAACCAATATGAAGTAATATATGTAGTTTGTAAGTTTTTGAAGATCACAAATTTAGATGTGCGATAAAAAAATGTGCTCAGTAGCCAGGTAATGTTTAGTTAAAACATGGCTTTGTAAGTCCTGATATCTGTCTTCCTAGTGCCATATACTCTATTGCAATCTCAGCTATTTTTCACAACACACTTGTTTTGTTGGATCCTACCCTTCTTAGCACAACATTCAATGCAAGTCCATACTTTTTCTCATATGATCCATATCCAGTCATCCTTCCAAATGAGCAATGACTTGATTAGTTCTAGATTATCATGCCCTTTATGAAGAAGATCAATATAAAACAGTTTGGTTCAAGAAGCTGACATTAGGTTGGTTCTCAAACTTTGACAGATGTTAGCTTTATTCATGGAGCCAGACTCATGTTGGAAATAGGATACCTTTTCTTGTTTAAGGTGAAGCAAGAAAATAGATTGCATAAGAATATTTTAGCTCTATCCAAATTTTCAAGGAGCTTACAGCACAAATAATCTACTGTTGATTTATTCATATATCTATTTAATAAAATACTGCTATCATGAATGTGATTCTATCAATAAGCATGATCTGAAAATTTCTGATACCTTTTTAGGCACTACAAATATGGCTTATGTGCTTCAGGAGTTATTAGAAGGTTCCTGTGCTCTAACTAATCAAATACATACATTAGGAAAATGCATGTAGACTTTGATGAGCTGCCATTTCCTTCTCCTGACTTCTTCAGTTAAAGTATCTTTGATCCTTTAAGATGTTTTTAATTAGTTTGGATGACTGTTCTTGAACAGTTTCAAATAACCCTTTTGTTATTGATTTCCAAGGTGAATCCAGATGGTGAAAGAAAGGATGGGTCCAGTGGTCCATTTGATCAAATATGCAATGCTCGCTTACCTAGAGCACTTGATCCACATTCAGTTCCATCTGAAGAGCTTGCAGCTTCTCTGGGGTGAATTCTTCTTACCATTAGAACTTCACTATTTTTGGGCATCTCGATTTTTGGGATTCCTAATTTTGCAGACAATGTTGCCTTTAGGTTGACAAAGTGTCCATGCATACTTTTTAGAAATTTTGTTCGTCTGTGTGAGATTCCTGATATTGGTTTTTCAATCATTGAATTGAGAATCTCCATATCTTTCTTTTTTTTTTTTTTAGTTTTGCAGAAGGGGTCTCTCCATGTATGAGATTCACTTTGTTTAAATAATGGTGTTTAGTAGAACAAGTGCTGATGCATCAATCTCATCTCTTTTTGTACGAATTAACTGTATAATTTGTCTCTGGTTGTATGACAGGTACATGGTTCAGCTTCTAAATCTTGTTGTCCCAAACTTGGCTGCTCCAGCCCTTCATAATTGTGGTTTTGCGGTAAGCTATGATGGATGAATTGAATAAGATTGGCCATAAGCAATAGTAGAGCTTTTATTTCATAGTCTAAGCACCAAGATCCTAATAATCATGCACATACTTGCATTAAGTTCTATCAAAAATGAAGTCTCTATCTACACATATATGTATTGTGCACACATGCATGTTACACAGATACGGACATAACGTGCCAGTTACCCCAGTATTGCTTTCTATTTTCACTTGGTGCTTTTCATGCCAACTCCCTCTTTTCCTACTGTTTTATTTTGATATTTTAATCAATGTTGTTGCACTTATACTTCAGGGTTCCTGCTCACGCATATGGCAGCGAGATTCATACTCAGATGCACGTCCATCCTCACAAAGGTGCTATATTGGGAAAGGATTTTTTAAATAATTAAAATTCATGGTTTACATTACATGATGATTACAGGCCTTTTGTGCAGCAAAGAGTATCCACTTTTTATTCCAAGGCAGAACTTCTGCTCTGGTGGTGACGAAAATACATGGTCTGACAGAAGCTCCAGCAATTTTGGTGTTGCTTCTGTGGAGTCAGAAAGGAAACCTTATTTAGATACTTCTGGAAGTGGTAGTTTTAATTATTCTTCTGCTTCTCTGCATTCTGTTGAAACTCACAAGGACCTGCAGAAAGGGATATCACTACTCAAAAAAAGTGTGTCATGCATTACTGCTTATTGCTATAATTCCTTGGGCTTGGATGTACCTTCTGAAGCTTCCACTTTTGAAGCATTTGCAAAATTGTTGACCACTCTATCTTCTTCAAGGGAACTGCGATCTGTTTTCTCATTGAAGATGGCATGCTCAAGGTATAATTTCAGTCATCTTGTTCTAGATGAGTTCACATATATTGTTTCGAGGCTGTCATTTTAATTCTCACTCCTCTTATTCCCTATTCTAGTTAGCAACTTAGTATACCTTTTCATTATTCTAGTTAGCAACTTAGTATACCTCTTTTTCCCTATTCTAGTTAGCAACTTAGTATACCTTTTCATTATTCTAGGTATATAATGTTGATATTTTAATTAGAAATCCCTGTTTTGTTGATTCCTTTGGAAGTCATTGATAGACTTGCCTTACCACTGCTTTATGGTGTGGCACATGGACAAATTTTTCAGCTGAGAGTGGTCGCGTGGTTGGATTAATAGTCAAGGACATAATATGTTGCATGCTTAATTGTGAAGAGGAGGCAAGTTACTTTGAAAACCCTTTTCTGTGAAAGGTTATATAAAAAGCAATTCAACCGAAATGGAGGGCAACAAAATCTCATCCTGCTTCTAATAGATTCGCTCTTTTGCAAACCTTGAATATTGACCAAACCATATTATCATGTTCGCTGCCAGCATTACTAAAAACTTGAACATTAATCTTTCTTAAGATGTTTTTATTGAGAAAAACATCACTGCTTAGAAGTGAAAAGTGGTGGCTTTTTACTGAAAAATGCTACGCTAACATGAAAAATCAGGGTTATTGCTTGTTTAGAGGTGAAAACCAATGTACCAGTTTCATGAGCTCCCTTATAAGCAAAGGTTTAGGTGCTTGAGCCCTGATTTTTGAGGGTGGTTTGTGAGTGTTGATGTTAGGTTAGCATTGTTCCATTTTCTAGATAATAGCAAGGATGCAAAATAGTGGTTATTGGGGTTTTTTATAAGTGCTTGTAAATAAACTAGACTCCACAAAAGTGCAGCCTTCTCTATGTGCGAGAGTATGTGTACTCAGATGTTATCGGAAGTTTTTGCTGTCATTTTGGAAATTCCATCTTTCTGTGATCCGAATCATCCGTTAAGTGGGAAAAAAACCCAAAACGGATGCATATATGCTTGCATGCATGCATGCGCGGATGCAATACTGGAATGTGCACATGCAAAAACTCTCATCCTTCACAGTTGACAAGATGGTGAGCGTGAGGCTTGGGCATCACATGTAAATGCATTTGAAATAACCACTGCGAACAGTTTAATATGTGATTACTTGATCTGGAAATAAAACAACTATATTGTCATAATTTCTTGTTCATATTTATAATTTTCAGGGAACAATGCTGCTTGCAGCGATGTTGTCTCTTCTCCTCTTCTTTTGGTGTATATAATGCTTCTCCTTTATGATTTACAGATCCGATAAGCAAGCTCAGCAGCTGAACAAATCGGTATGGAATGTAAATTCAGCAGTCTCATCAAGTAGTTTAGTGGAGAGTACGCACACAACAATAATGGTAAACCATAACTATATACACACACACAAACGCACATATCTATTTTTTTTCCCCTTAAAGTCTGTGTAATCTCATAGTTAGTGAAACTTTGCTGTCTGTCAGCCAAATGCCCGTGACAATCACCTCTCAAACTCTGCTGCTAGTTTACTTAACTCTGTTGAGATGACCGAGTCAGGAAGAGCTGAAAGCCTTGGGGAAGGTTGGGATCTAGTGGAGCACCCTTCATAAACCTCGCCACCAACGCAGGTTGAAGATGTTGAACATTGGACGCGGGTTATGTTCATAGATGCTACAAAAAATAGCAAGGGACCGGCTGCTCTTTCACAATGCCTCTCCTGCGTCTTTGATGTGCATAATAATCTCTAACCAGTTTTTCTGGCTGTTGTTGTCTTTACCTTGTTTTATAGCGCAAAAGTATAGCTCCTGATTTTATCCAACAAATTAGTGCTTATCTGGGAAAAAAAGCTCATTTCTTCATGTACAATAATATTAAAGTAATGGCAATTTACTTCAATTATGCAAGTTGGACCGAGTCTTAAGCTGCTGTTTGGATAATGACTCTGTGGATCAGTTCCTTGGTGCAACTAACGTTTTGGCTGTATTTGATATGGTGATAAGGGATCCTTTCCTTATCCAAATGCTATAGCTATAAAGGATAGTGCTGAAAAGTTTAACTAGAGAGATAATCCATGTTTAAACATTGGTTATCCTGAATTTATTCTCTAGGGAACCTAAGAATAACTAAAGTTATCCCTTATGGTAGAGTGGTAATTTTTTAAAAAGATGTTTATCCTCTCAGCTATCCTTTTGATAAATGTTATTCTGTACATTCATTCAGGGATAGTCAAAAAAGTTATCAAACACAGCCTTTGTGTTTGGTGCTCTATCGGAGCATTGACGGAGGGTGTTTAGTAGTTTGTAATTGGTTTTGTGGTATAAAAAATAAAAAATTTTAAACCATTCAAGGACGGCTTTTCTGCAATCCAGAATCCAGTATCATCGGAAGATTACAATTGATTGATGTGCAAAAACTTCAGAAGTCCAAGCCTAACGTCCAATATGAATCGGCTTGAGTCTTTTAAGGCATAACACCTTCATGGCTTCATATGACTGCTTCGAAGGATGAGGCTCTCTGATAATCATTTGGAGGGTTGGGTCTATAAAAAAAATAAATTAATAATATTATTTTATTATGATAAGTCAGAAGGTTAAAATTGAAATTCTAATTATTTTAAAAAAGTTAAATATAATTATATATTTTTTAAATAAAATTAATATATAATTAAGAAAATAAAATATTATCTAAGATTAAGAGTTTTTTTTAATAATTAGATTCATTAAATTAATGAAATCTTATAGATTTAAAAAGATTTCTAAATGTAGGGAATCTTACCATGCTGATTCTTTCATTTCCTACTTCATTTCAGATAAATCATTATCAGATTCATGCAAGTGTGCCAAAATATTGTGCATTTAAATTTTTTTTCTTAAATTACCTGATCATTTTAATTTAAAAAATAATTAAAATTTTTGAAACCATCACTATGAGGGATGATTTCAATTTTCATTAAACGTGGGACTAGATGGACACCACATTTTTAATATGTTTGGAGACCATTCTAAATTAAGAATAATTTGATAGGAAAAATATTATCCGGATAAGTGTACGGGATAGAGTTTATCCCTAGCTATCCATAGGGATATCCCTTGGCTATCCATTGATCATATCAAATGCAAAAAGGTAAATCCATAGGATAACCTTTTTTTACTCTTATTTGGAGGGATAACCAGCTATTCCTGCATTCTCTAGGGAATAAATTGAGGGAATATCCCATGGTTAACCATAGTTAACCATGGATTATTCCTTTGGTTAACTTTATTCTCTTCTATCCCTTAGGTAGTGTTTGATAAGAAAAATGTTATCCATGGATAAGTGTACGGGATAGAATTTATCCCCTACCTATCTCTAGGGATATCCCTTGGCTATCCCATTGATCATATCAAATGCAAAAAGGTAAATCCATGGAATAACCTTTTTTTACTCTTATTTGAGGGATAACCAGCTATTCCTGCATTCTCTAGGGAATAAATTGAGGGGATATCCCATGGTTAACCATGGATTATCCCTTTGGTTAACTTTATTCCCTGCTATCCCTTATAGTTATGGCTTTTGGGAATAAGAGGGGATATCCTCTAGATATCCCCTCTTATCCCCTATTTCAAACACTACCTTATAGTTATGACTTTTGGAAATAAGAGGTGATATCCCTTGGATATCCCTCTTATCTTCTATTTCAAACACTACATTTTTTTAAAAATATTATATCCTTTGGAAAGTATCTCAATTCGGTAAACATTTTTTTAAAAGATATTATGCAAACTAAAAGCAATCTTCAACTGGGCCTGTCCCGGATTCAACGTCCAATTATGAAATTCTTGGACGAAGAGGATAAATATAGCTACTACACCAAAAGTGGGCGCAAAGAACTAACGAGGTCGACCTAGTGAATAAATTAGGAATACATAAACAAAAACAACAATTGAAGCAGTTAATGAGATTACATTATAAGGTTGCAATTGAATAGATGGAGCAAGTTTGAATTAACATAACATAAAATCTATTAGTCTAAAAATATCATGAAAAGCAACAAAAGTTTACAAACTATCTAATTAACACCACCGAGTAAAATTTCCTTACGCTTCAAGGCCTTAGAGCAGCAACAAAGAATGTGTTAAACTATTTGTAGGGGCGAAAATTGTAGCGGTCAAGAAATTATAACCTGAAACTGATAAATCCATAGGTATATCATGAAGTTACAAAAATTGTACCTATAAATCAACATCCTAAAGCCAAATAAGCACAAAAAAAAAAGGTAATAGGCCAGTTTCCTGGTTTTGAAAATTGGATTGCATCAGCCGATCGAACTGATCTAATCGGGGATCAGTCATTAGTCCGATTTGATTTTAATATTAAAGTTAACTTTTATATAACCTAGTTAAAACTAAAAAACCTATTGAGCTGGCCGGGTTACGAAGAATCAGTTTAACTTCGATTTTTAGGCTTTTAGTTTTGATAAATAAAATCGGTTCGATCGAATAAACTGATTTTTAATTTATAAAATATTAAATTATTTTTATTATCTTATATTCTTATTGAATATTATAATTTTTTAAGTATCATTTTGCATCATGTTTATTTTTATTAAATATTTTTATTATAGTTTTTAATTAATCTTATTAGTATCATTAATTTAAATTATAAAATTTGACTAAAAATATTATGTTATATAAGAACATGTATATAAGTTTTAAAAATAATTTTTTTTAATATTTTATTTTATTATTTTTATATTATTAAATTAAAAATAAATCAAATCGATTTATTCAGTCGAACCGATTGGTTTATGATTTAAATGTCAAATTAATTTACTATTCTATCTCAATTTTAAAACTTTGTTCATAATTAATTATTTAAAAAATTAAAAAAAATATTTTTTTCTTTGGTAAACCTGTTAAGGGCTAGAGTCATGGTGATCCTGAGATCCTCCGGCTTATTGCTTTCGGGAAGCCGTCCGCGACCCGAAGGGATCCGGTCGCCGTCGCGCGACGAATAAAACGCGAAAGCCGCGGCGTCGAGAACTTAAAATCCTCCCAAAACCTCCTCCGCCGCTTCTGAGGTACTGCCGGGTGAAGAGATGAGCGTCCACAACGGCGACGGCGACGGCGACGGCAACGACTCCGACGAGGGAGAAGTCTTCTTGGACGACGAAGACATCATCCAAGAGATCCCCGTCGACGAAGAAGGTCCAAAATCTCTTTTTCCTCCTCTCTTACTCTTCTCCAATCTCTATCCCTCTCTCGTCTGTCGTTTATTTATTTATTATTTCTTTTTGATGGGATGCAGATCTTCCAGACCGGGATGATGAAATGGGTTCAGAGGTCGACGATGGTATGTGGGTTTTACTTAGTTCGTTTGGATTTACTTTTCCTTTTTTTTTTAATTCATGGTGAAATTATTGGGTTATTTCCTTGTCAGGGAAAAAAAGGGGTATGATTTTCTTGTTTTGAAAACACCAAACAAAATCTGGGCCACGAAAAATCTTTTTTTGTCTCAGTTGGTTTGGAGATTTTTTTTTCCCCCGATCCCATGTACTTGGGAAAAGGCGTAGATGAGTTGAGTTGAGTTGCTTTGGAGATCTTTTTTGTTGTCAAATTTAGAAATGCGTTAATGAACCTAGGTCTTGTTGATTGATTTATTTTGTCAATTGCTATCGTGAATATAGTTATTTTGGTTTTTTTTTAAAAAAAAACAATTAGTAAGGGGTCGATGAAGTTGGGTCGTTCTATTACCTGCAATAAGTTTAGAATAAAGCATGACAAGTTTAAATATCTCTTCATGGTTATATTTTAGCCTGTCAAAGATTTCATCTTTTGTGCACAAATGCTGTTGACGAGGAAGTTTCTTTTATCGGGCTATAAAATTTCTCTTCGATTTATTGTTACTATGAATTGGCACAGTGTCAGTCAGCTCTATTTTTTTCATTCAAGGTTAGTGGTTAAGGCATTCTGTCATTTTTCTTGTAGACGAAGCTGATGATTCTACCTACGTTTTCAAGGGCCATTCAGGTATGTTCTTTCCTTGATGCCTTGCATCGTTTTAAACAGAATTGCTGGTATCTCTTAAACATTAGACATAAACTCATGCGTTCCTATTGATCATTTGGTCTTGTATTTTCTTTATCACTACTAGTATACAGGCATTTGCAGATGCATACTCAAGAAGAAAATATTCTGATTACTAACCATTTGAATTGACTAGCTTAGTTTTAATACAAGAGTTTGGAAAAGGTTAAGATTGAGTTTGCCAAAAAAAGGATTGTCATTGGAGGTGGTTTCAGCTTATTTCAATCATTATACGCCAATATTATAGTTAAAATATATTCTTTTAATGAAATTACTTTGGTTTCTAATATGTATAATATAATGATGAATTTTTAATCCATAAATAATGAATAAAGTATGATATATATTATTAATATAGTTATTTTTGTTTAGAACTTAATCAAGCTAGGCTTGACTGCCTAGCTCTAGCTCAGCTTGTTTACTAATCAAGTGAGCTTACTTTGATCCAAATACAATAATTGCATTAATAGCTTGTTCATCTGAAAGACTTAAATCCTGTAGATCTATGTTATGTTTCTCCTTACTGGCCATTCCTATCTTTATTAATTTGGGTATCAAAGCTTCGTCTCTTTGATCATCTTGCATCAATTTTGCTCAAGGAACTTGGGCTCAAGTACTATTGCGACCATATTGGTATAATTGATGCCCTTCTTCTCTTTCCTATCATGTGAGGACTCAAGGAAGCAGAGCTATGAGGAGTTGATGGTACATATATTGGTCAAAAAGAAGGGGCAGATAGGGGAATATACCATATATAGGTTTTGTTTGTGGAACTTGGGACTGTTAGATCAACTCTTTGTGTCTTATTCATGAGATAAAATCATAGAAATGCAGTGGAACAAATTCTTAGCCATGAGAAAACTTTGTTAAGTTTAAAGAACATTCTTTTATGGTAATTGGAATGGAAATACCAATAATTCAAAAAGTGGTCTATGTGGCTGCACATTCATGTGGCTCGATGGCCACCCTATGACCCAAGGTGCCCATGAGGATGGTCCAGCATTTCGCATAATCCTGGTTCTTGCACATGCAGCTTTGGCAGTTGTGGGTCAGGTTAGGTGTGTGGGTTTGGTACGATGGATCATGTCATGTGAAAGTTTTGTGCTAGACTTCGTTGCCTCTTTTTGAGTGTTTACAGTAATTAAACCCTGTAGTTGGGAAAAGGCTTAGATGAGTTGAGTTGAGTTGAGTAAAGTAATTAAACCCTAAATGCAAATAGATGGCTGGTAGTGGGATGTCGGGTAGAGGACAAACGAGGGAGGTAGCAAATGACGTTGTTCAAGCATCTTGTTTGTTCTTTACTCTCTTCCACTTGTTTTGCCTTCTTTCCTTCTCTCCTTGCCAATCCGACATCATCCTTGCCACCTCATTCTCCTCCCAATTTTCTTTTTCATCCTCCGACTCCCTCACCATCTTGTTTGTTCCACCTTATCAACTTTTGTCTACCTTTCCTGTGTTTCCCTCCCTTTTCTTCTTTAACTTTTAAATAATTGCAGAAGTGTAGAGTTAAGTTTTTCCAATTTGATAAAATTATTTTTACTTGATTTTATTTATCTTATGGTTATTGTTGCCGCGGAAATCAGTTCTCCGACTCGGGTGCACTTCTGACTCCTGATCGGACGTCGATCTCGTTGCCTCAGGATAGAACCTGCAAGACAGTCCGCACGCAGAGGGTGCTGTGGGGGTTGCCCTCTGCGGAGGATCCTCCGATGCCCAAGTCAGTGAAGATTCATAGCAAGCAGATGTGAGGAGAAGACTTTCATATAGAATGTTCCTCAGGGCTCCTGTAAGAGCTCTAATGGAGTATGAGATTCAGTGAGTAAATGATTGGGTAAGAGGTTGCCTTAGAATTTGTGGGCGCACATGAGAGGTAGGAGTGCTGTGGTATTTATAGACGATTACCTGATTCCTTGGACGTGCTCTGGATGGGGTCTGAAAACTGTTAGGATTCGAGACGGATTCGAATCAAGTTTGTTATGAGGCCAATAGGGTCCGTATCTTGTCAGTTAGAGGATCGACGGCTGGGAGAGCTGGTTGATGCCTTGAGGTTTAATGATCGTCCAGACCTAGGCCACTCTTGTGGGTCCTAGGCCACTTCTGGGCATGATTCGCCACCTAGAATCTTATTCGGTTATAGTGAATTTGAACTCTCCTGTGCCGGATTCCGCAGAGGCATTTTGAATGCCGTGATTCGGCTAGAATGAGGAATAACCTGTTTTTCGAGGTATGAAATGGGTCGGCTCCAATGGTCGAGGCACGGTCGGCTCGGATGGCCGAGGAATGGCTCAGCTCAGATGGCCGAGGTATGAGGATAGCTCGGGTTACCGAGGAATGGCTCGACTTAGATGGCCGAGGTTTGAGGATAGCTCGGATTACCGAGGAATGGCTCGGCTTAGATGGCTGAGGTATGAGGATAGCTTGGGTTGTCGGGGCGACCCGACTTTGTCAAAAGTGATTCGGCTTCGTCGCTTGGATGTTATGCCAGCTGGCTGTCAGGGTGTTTGGATTGGGCATGACCCAATCATCGATGTGGGCGGTCAATAATGCAATGACGATTTTACCCCTCATCAGTTATTATTTATTTTAAAAATATTTTCAGACATTCTTCATGAGTTTTTTTTTGGGAAGCTAGACGGTGTTCGATGGTACTTCTAAGTTTGAGGAGTAGGTGATAATAGTTTAAATTATGAATCTTATTAATTGTTTTTCTTGAAAGATGGATGTAGTGTCATCTCCTTTCTTATTTGCAACCTCAAAAGTCTCATGATTTTTATTTTTGGTTTAAATTTATCCTTGCTTATGTAAGTTATGCCTTTGTTCATAAGATGAGGATCCTATAATTGATAGTGAGCAAAAGGAATAAGAATCTAAACAAATGATGGAAGAAAGGATTAATTAGAGCATTACGTGGAAAGAATAGAAAGGGAATTACTGGATTCCACAAAAGAGATTTAAGCAATCCACTGCAAATGAAGATAAGCCTCTCTTTAGTGCTCATATTGTATAACAAAATGATTTTGGTGCTAGATTCCTCGCAAAACGTATCAAGCTTTAAATGAAACTAGAACAAATTTGCTTGATCAAGCAATAATTATTATCATGTTTGTCATTGTTATTGTACCTACTATATTGTATAATGTGACAATAATGAGGCCAGCTTTATGTGACCAGCTGAGAAAAGTGAAGCTCCCTTCACATATGCTGTATTTATTCAAGCTTTTAAATCTCATGAGATGAGGTTATCCTGTTTTTTTCCCATAAAATGGGACATCACCGTCCTACCCTGCCTAGACACTTGAGATAAGGGGTGTCTCTAGATATGGTCATTGGGGTGCTGGGATGAAGGTTGGGTGGTTCCATCCTGATATTTTGGAGGGCAATTTGTCGCGGCATCTCTTAGGATGTCTTGCTAGGACCTGAAACTGTAATTTTATTAAAAGCCTTAATGTATTAGCAGCCTGGATATTTGTGTTGGGCCTTTGTATTTAATATGACATTTATAGAAGCATCAGCATCTTCGTGTTGAGAATAAGAAGATCCATCATCAATAATATTTTGGAGAACTATTTAAGTTGCATCAAACATCTCAATGAAGCTGCAAACAGAATTAAAGTGAGAACCCCACCATGTATCTCCAGCTTGTCTTAAAGTGCCAATTTGATTTACTCCTTTATCGGTTTTAAGTTCCTCAATAGCTAGCAAATGTGCAATTTCAGTGGCTTTGACTACTTGTAATTCATCATGACGTTTGCTAGAAGCACTAATAATATTGACAAGGCAACTTAAGTTTAAAAAAAACTGATGAACAGGAATAACTTCTCTAGAATCAGCAACAAGTGCAAGTTGTAACCCATGAGCAAAACAATGTACATCATATGAATATGGACAATCATTAAAAAATAATGAATAGCAATATAATGAGCACTCATTGTATGACATTCTTTTGTTATTTTCTTCTTTATCAGTAGTTCTTTGCTTGAAAAATGAATCAATAGTCTTATGCTTAACCATGATATAGTTTTGAAACCTGAAGATTATCAATTTATTAATTTAGTTATATCATAGAAAATTTCTAATTAATTAACTAGAAGTTTTTATAGTGCATAAAAATAAAATGTCCTTTCTACATTAGATATATTACATATCATGTCACTCTTACAAATACATCACCATATCAACAAAGCAATAACTTATAATATTTTTTTGTAAGTAATAAATAATAAATAATTTATTTGCACGATATAAAAAAGTTTTTTTCACCTTATTCTTCCAAAGCTAAGCCGGTCAATGTTGTCTCCAAATTTCAAGAAAAAATTAAAATTTATTTTATTAAAAATTTAATGAATAATTTTCTTTTAATTCTTGCTTTATACTAATATGTTAAGAGGAAAAAAAAGACAAGAATGCTCAACTCATCGTTGGACATGGTCATTTGAAGGAGATGTGTGGTAGGTGAATGAAGTTGCGAACGACTCAAGCCTTAAGGACACGAGTCAAGAGGGAATCTATTTGCAAGGTAGCGACAGCAACTTGCCATAGTTTGCTGAATCGTTTCAAGTTGGATGGTTCGGGGCGAACCATATTGGTCCAGAATTGGACAGTTTGGCTTGTCAGTTCGGTATATAGGGAGAGAATCAACCAAATCGGCCCAAATTGACTGAATTGAACCATCCTAAACTGAACCAAAGAACCCGGTTTGACCCGATTTCGGACGGTTTATGGCTTGAGACCCCTGCTCCACCTAGTCAGTATGCTATTGGTATGGTTTAGTACGCTTCAAACTGAAATGATATCAGTTTCCAGCATGGTGAATCTTGCAACTTTATTTATTTCTTGACAATGATGACAACAAAGCTCTTTTTTTTGTGAATGCATATACGGCTAGAGTTTTGGTCTTTTGGATACGGGCCTCCCTTTTTATATAAGATGAGAAAGCCCTAGCGGCCTTAAAACACCACATATTCCCTTTTTTCTAAAAGAATTGATTCTATAAACAGTGAACAATTTCCAAATTCTTTCTGTGGGGGTCCACAGGCCCCCTAGTCTCTTAAAAGGTCTGCCTCCAGCACCAAGCTGCCGTTCTACAAACATATCAAAAAATTAATTTAAATAGATGCTGTATACTTGGGCTGTTTTAGATGGACTTGATTTTTTGGTTTAGATTTTGGGAATCAAGTGATCAACCCAAAACTTGAGTTTTCCTTGATTTTGTGATTTTGTTCATGGATCAGTTAGACTCATGCTCTAAGGCATTGATCTGGTGATTGAGGTCCATTAAATCTATTAACAATATAGACCCCTCATTTGTTTTCCAACTGAACACTAATTTATGCTTGTATTTTTTAAGAAAATGAAAAAAAGTAGGAGAGGGCCATGACATTGTTCTAATCTGAAAAATAAATATTCTTGTTTGAAGCTTGAGGAAAGTGTGCTTGGATAACTTGCTTCTTCTCCTTAGCTTGTTCCAGCCTTGAAGTGGTGGCGAATGAGAAAAGGGTCATTCCAAGTTGTACTGGGTTGGACCTCTTGGTTAGATCTGGTTCTGTGGAAATACAGGCCTGATCTTCGTTGATTTGGGTTGATATGGATGGTTAGCCAGGTTTGGCTGGCTCTAGGGTTTAGTAGCCCTCCTATACCAGCTTATTTGGTAAGCATTGGATCCTTTCGATATCAAAGAGTTTCTTCTTAGAGAGCTATGTCCATGTAGCATACCAATGTTGTTGTTTGAGTATCAGGGCAGGTACTTGAGGCCAAATTGAATGGTTTGGCAATCACAGGTGACAACTCCAATTCTATCCTTTCCTTTTTGTTAGGATAGCAAATTAGAAGGTTAATCTCTTGTTTTTAAAGCATCAAACTGTACATTTTCTTATTAAAGCATAATATCAATGGAATTTCTACTAGTTAGCTTTGTTGCTAGGGACATTTTAAGAGAAAAAATAAATACATGGAAATATAAGAGGAGAAAACCAATGGTATTGATTGTATATATCAATTATTAATATCAATGCACAATTAAAATATTCTATCTGGGGTTGAGCTGCTCAAGTATGCCAAACCAGATTCTCATCAGATGTTTCATTTTGCTGTTTATGTATTATGTTTGGTTTGCACTGGTTTTAACCTGAAAATGGGCTTTGTTTACATGACTTCATGAGGCTTTTTTGATTGTTTTTGAGAAAAGCATGCTTGTCGCTGCTTAGTGCTTCTGTTAGTCTTCTATTTGCTTACATAAAAATAATTTAGAAAATTTTGTAAAATGTTCTGACTGCTGTATCTGTGTTGATGTAGATGAACTCTACACGGTTGCTTGCAGTCCAACAGATGCATCTCTTGTGGCTACAGGGGGTAGGGATGATAGAGGATTTTTGTGGAAGATTGGTTCTGCAGATATGAGCATAGAGCTTAAAGGTTTGTTCTCTAAGAGAGACTGGTTTCAGCAATGGAAACTTGGCTTTACTATTTATATCTTTTTTTCTTTACCTCAGTAAATTCTAGGAAACATGATTTGCAACTGGCAATCTTTCCATCCCTACTATACTGATAGCTTTCTTTTTGATTCTTTGATACCATTTCTAACTGACAGATCATACAATGGATTTGAATTTGTGCGAAATCAGGAATGGTGTTTGAAGGATTGCTATTTGACCACAGTTTGAGTTATGAGTCCATCAAGCGGCCTAGTGTCAGGAAGACCCAGACTTGGGCACCTTCAAAACCAGACACTGGGAGACCATATGAGATGGATGTGTCCATGACTATGTTTAGTTTCATTTTAGTTGACAATTGATTGGACTAAATGTTTTGTAATTTGATAGAATTGATAAAACTTTCATTAATTTTATAATAGACTGGTTACTGATAGAATTGATATAAATGCTAGAAATTGATATGCTACTGTGATGACATCATGTTTTACTAGCTTGAATTGTCAAGAAATGTCCAAATATCAGGGCACATAAAAAAAACTAATTCTTGGGGTATACATATAATTGATACCGTGCTCGTTATCTGTCCTTTGTAGTCTTGAAGTTGTTAACACAATGCTTAGTTATCATAAAGAAAGTATGAGTAGTTGTAATCCATATAACTGATGAAGAAATAGTTACCGGTGTACTTACTTTATGTATTGAAAGGTAACTCTGACAGATTATGTCTCTGCATTTGTATTTGTGATTTGAAATGGTTTGGTTAAGTATCTATACACATATACTGAATCAGTTATGTTTTTGATATGTTGCTTACATTTGCTGCCTCATGTTTTATTAGGCCCATGGTTCTTTCATAGTTTTATATGCAAATGGTACGGCAAATTTTTTTTCTACTAATATATTCAATTTGTTGGGTTGAATCATTTGATATCATTTGAGAAAATCTTGGCTTTGACATGTTTCTGCTATCAAAATTGTGGTCTTCTGGTATACAGATTCTTTGAATCATAAACTCATGTTTAGAAAGTCTACCTATTGGGATTGTGACATAATTTGGTATTTTGCTCATTTTCTGTTGCAAAGATGAAAGCTAATCCCTATATCAATTTTTGTCCTCTTTCCTTGACGACAATACTCTTTGGAAATTGGAAGCATAGAAGTGCTTTTGGAGGTTGTTTGGTGTTTTCATGAATGCATATTGCTACTCAATAAGGCAGAATCTATGCCCATCCATTGGTTTTTTAGGTTTTGAGACAGGTCTATCTTTTGTCCAAATATGTATCATCCAAAAATTCAACTTTGATTTAAAGCGCTGATGACTTGATATAAGTTTGAGAACCTGCCATTAAGCTGTCTTAGCTTTTGTCACAATGTTTTCCTTTAATCTGATCCCATTTGACAGGGACAAGGCTGCTTGATTAAGGTAGGTTGCTAATCTTTAATATCCAACGCAAGGTTTGAAATTCCAAGCAGTTTGGCACTTACCTTGGTTTATACTGTACCAAGGCCTTCTCAATACAGGGTGGCTCGATTTGGTTGGAGGAGACTCAATTAGGATGAAAGGTATCTGAATAGCTTGGATCAAAAGGGCAAATTGATCAGTTGTAGGGTGGATTTAGGTTAGTTCGCGCTGAACCTTCCTTGGACTGCTCTCGAACTAAGCGACATGCTTGCATATCATTAAGGAAATGGATTAAGGATGATTATCTCTTGTTTTGCACCATTTTGAAGGTGGAAACAAGAGGAAGGGGGATCAGCTGTAGTAGATGTTTTTCACACTAGGTTTACCTATCTGTAACTATTTCTGCACTAGTGATATATATTTTTGGTGTCAAAATCTAATCCACAATCAGTGTGATTTGGATGTGCTTAGCTTCCACCCAAGCTAGGCCCTGAAGTCAGCATAAATTGCAAATTAGTTTATCTATTTTTGTAATTAAAAATGTTCATGTGTTAAAAGAATGTTGTCTTAACTTTTAAAAAAGAAGATAAATTGATGCACCGAAAGAAATAAGATGAATGCTCTAAGAAAGTGAGTGCAATGAACTTGAACTTGAAGACATGCTATTAAAATTTTGAAAGTTGAAAATGTTGATAAAAATGGATATCTATACTTAAGGGTTTGTTTGGCATTTTTTTATTTCTTATTTTTATTTTAAAAATAAAATCACAAAAATTGAGGCAAAAATATGTTTGGTGCTATTGCTTTATTTTTCTATTTTTTAAAATTATTTTTTATTATTTCTAAATAAATAAAAAATTCTTACTTTCATTATTTTCAAAATAAGAAACTTGTGTCTTTTACTACTGTCATCGACAGTACCTACATTATCACTAATATCGTAGCCATTGCCACTACTGCGTCTTCAATACCACCATCACAATCGCCGTCATCTTCACTAACATCATTATTGCAATAGCCATCATGTTTTTTGATGCCCTTAAGATTCACCATATTGAGAACCGGTATCGAGTCGGTATCATTTCAATGCTGGACTGGTATGGTTTGGTATAAGGCTTACCTTACCAAACTGATGGCATGTTGATCATTCTGTACCAAATCAACAATATGCTGGTGAACTGGAAGGTTTCAACCCATAAGCTACCCCATATTGAGCTGAATCAGGTGGTTCGGGATGGAACAGGATGGTTCAGTATGGTACAAGATTCGCATGAAACTGGCACGAAGCTATTCTGGGCTATATAGGGCAATTTAAGGCGATACCGAACCTGTACCATTTCGAGATGGTTAACTGTATCAGTTCATCCAATCATATCCAATGCTGCAATCTGAAGTTTCATCTGTACCTAAGTAAAGCGTTAGGATATGGATTCACTGATTGAATCAAATGTTCTTTTATGAAATATAGCTTGGTGAGAACTTTAAGATGGGGAAAATTATATGTGTAGCTAGAAGGCCACTGGCACCAGAAAAGATGTTTTTGCCATGGATTTCATTTCTACTAATTTGAAATTATAGATTGCTTTGCTAAAGAGTGTCAGGTGTTATAGGAAGTCTTTTGGTTACTGGCCCAAAATATTTGTTATATACTCTTCAAATTATATTCAAGTTCAAAGTCATGGCAAGAAATTTGGTTTCTTCTTCTGTTTTTATTTACTTATGGCTGGTCCAAATACCCTTGGTACCATTACGTTGAAAAATTCCTTGGGTAAAGAAGATATTGTTCTCCTGTAGATCTCTTAACTTACTGATAAGTGATGAAGCAATGCCAATCCTTGTGCATGCATACTACCAGTAACTTAGTCTCAATTTTCTAAATCAGCTTTGGTTTCTTGATCTTGATTAAAGCTGTCATACTGTTCTCTGGGACCTGGATATGGACTTAATATCCAAGGATGTTGCTGGAATATGCCATACTCACTTTCTTCTGGATATAAACTTTTTTTTTTTTCATGTTTATTGGTTGGTGTATATTGTATTGGACCATACTTGGGTGCCATGTCTCAAATAAGATTTGTTCATGTTTTGTAGAGTGGTGTGTGGATGTACATGCTTCGAAATGCTTGCACCGTTGCATTTCATATAGCAATCAGCTGAGTATCTCTATAGTTCATTCTGTCGCTTTCTGTACTCAGGTCACCAAGATACTGTCTCTACCATAGCCTTCAGCTCTGATGGGCAGTTACTTGCTTCTGGAGGTTTTGATGGAGTCATAAATGTATGGAATATGTCTTCAGGTAGTCTCAAGTGTACGCTTGAAGGTTCTGGAGAAGGCTTTGAGGTGAGATTTATGAATACCTGATGGAATTGAAGTCATTTGCCTTTTTTTTTTCTTTTCCTTTTTTTTTTTTCCTTTTCTTTTACTTGTTGACTGTATGGCTCTGAATCCTTTTATTTTGATCTGCTCAGTGGCTCAAATGGCACCCAAGAGGGCACTTGATAATAGCTGGGTCAGAAGACTCAAATGTATGGATGTGGAATGCTGACAAAGGTGCCTGTCTCAATACGTTCTCTGGTCATGGTAGCAGTGTCACCTGTGGTGATTTTACTCCTGATGGTACTTAAATAATTTGGTAAATTGTTGGTGTTTCTTGATTACAATCAAAATACCAAATAAGGCTGATCAACTTCTGTATCATGGTTCTTTGAAGGTAAGATCATTTGTAGTGGTTCTGATGATGCATCATTAAGGATATGGAACCCTCGGACTGGGGAGACTATCCATGTTGTTAGAGGTATGATATCTGTCTTCTTCTGAATTCTCCTTTTATACTTGCTGAATGGTTGTTGTTGGTCTAATATGGACATGAATACTTGTGTATGCCCTGGTGGGACAGTAGGTGTTGTTTGGTAGGTTATGTTGGGTTGGTAGCCTGTAAAGTCAAATAAAACTAATGGAATCTCCTATAGGAGTGAGCTACTGGGAGTACTTGAATATGCAGGACATGAAAAATCATACTACTTGGTGATTTAAATCATAATTTAAGCTTTGAGGCTTAGGTTTATGGCTTTTATCTTATAATGTTAGTTTACCAACTATGGAATGCTATGAAGTTTCTGTTAATATTTGCACTGTTTTGACTTCAAAGTTAAAACCATCATCATGTATTTTAGGGAATCTGATGGAGTTTTACACTGGCTGTCAGCTACCTAATGTAACCCTCCTTTATCCGGGCTTAGGACCGGCCTTGGCAGAGTTTAAAACCATCATGTGTATTAAATGAAAATGAGTGATATCTATTATATTAAAATTGGGGACTTGAAAGATAGCATAAATCATGTGTTTTGGAGCGCAAAAACAGTAGTTATTAAGGCTGGATAAATTGAATGCAAAAGCGACCACTCTGCATTTGTGCAAATTGGCTTGTTTTTGCCATGTTTAATACTTGTAAATGAATTTTTATGCATTTGCATGCCACCAGTCTAACAAGTAATGTTGTTTGTTATGTGGAAGTAGTGTAAAACAAAGCTTGAGTAATAGGCATTGACAATTGAGCGGTGCAATTTCTATAGTAATCTAGTGAACCATGCGAACAAGGTCACATGATTTAAACAACGTTATTTTGTGCATTTAGAAAGGTGCAAACAATGCAAACATAATCATCTCTTGGAAGTTGAATTTTGCTGAATCTCATTTCTTTCTAATTTCTTTGTGTGTTTGTTAAGGTCATAATTTTCGAAAACTTAGTGTAGTAGGTGTTGCACTTTAAATAAAGGGATATATATTTGCTCAAAAAATAAAATGTTAAATACATCCGACCATGACAACAAGTTTCTGGATTATTCTAACTTGAAGAGCTCATATCGATTAAGATTTCTATTATTAAGTTAAATACATGGAAAAGAATCCTGTTACTATATAAGCCCTTCCCTGCCCCCTCCTCATGCTAACTCCCAAGCTTTTATGATATATCGGGTGGATTGTTTAGCAGGGCATCAAAACAGGACCTTATTCTTTATTACTGGTAAAACTGCAACTCGAAACTCTGATCTGATAAATCTGTATCCTCCCAATAATCTGATATTAATCTTTAATATTTATTTGTTCTCATTTTCTTCTTCAACCCTCCTTTTAATCATCTCTCTTCTGTTATTTTTGCATATGACATCAGATATGTGTAATAGCTTTTAATCATCTTTCAATTTAATCCATTGGTCGTAACTCATAACTGTACTATCTCATTGAAGCTCTGATCCTACTTAAGTTGTTACTCATTTGTTTCTTCTTTCTCTGCCCTTCTCTTCTGATATTTTATCTTTTAATTACTCCATTCTTTCTATAGAACCTCAATTGTTCCAAACTTTCACAGTCCTCGGACCAAGAGATGTACAATGCAATTTTCTTCTTCTTTGTTCGATGCTTTACTCTACAGAGCCTCAAATTTTCCAAAAATCTAATTTTTATTCAATGTTACCTTCACCTTGTGCAAGTCCTGTAACCCTAGCTGGTTGGGTTAATCTGTAGATCACTACTCCCAAAGGTTCAAAATAGTTAATCGTTACTTCTTAGACTTTAGAAAACATGTCATTCTCAAGCTTACTGCTAGCAACATGTGGCTTGTGTAGGGACAAATAAGCATCTAGCTAACAACGAGCTTGTGCAGGCAAAATCTGTAGACATGCTTTTGGGACGTAGTGAGAAATTCTAAATTTAGCTCTAATATGTTAAGAGTAAGGGTCAGATATTTAAAATATGATATTAATTTAGGGATAACTTTACAAACAGAAGACTTGGGCATCTAGAGCTAAAATTCCAATGCGTTGTAGTTACTTCTATTGGAAACTGAAATTTTAGTCCTAGTGACATTAGTGGCAAGCAAAATATTGAGCTACGAAAATGAATGCCGAAATCAATCTTATGAAATTCATCACCTAGGTGATTGATGATGTGTAAATTGCTCAATAATAGGTGAAGATCCTTGAATACAAAATGGATTTCCAAATATCTCAAAGACATTGAAATTAATCATAATTGTCAAGACTTATCTTAAATATGTGTGTTGGATTCATGAATTCTTCTTATCCAATATTTATATATTATATTTTGGGGTAAGATGTATTGTACTAAATTGGTCGATTCGATCCGAACTGAGCCAGACTGACCGAAAAGCGGAACGTTTTGAACTATCGATTTGGTACGAGCTCTGAACAAGGCTAGATTGATGCAACTTGTGCCAAACCACTCGGTTCGGGCTGTTTCGGTCTGATTTTTAGTAGAGAGCTATGTTGGATGTCATGTGAGCTCACATCCTCTCTTCTCTCTTTTATTTCCATTCAAAATCATTTAAGTAAGAGGATGACATTTACTTAAGATTTCTCATAAAAATAAGGGAATCACCCCCCTTCATTTATATTCTAAAAAAAATAGAAAAATCAAATTATTTAAGAATACAAAATCAACTCTCTCTCTCAAGAACAAATTTATAGAATTTCAAGAAATTGCGGCTTAGAAAATATCAAATTAGGATACTTCTACTCTACATAAACATTTTAAAAATCAATTTAACTTAGAAATGATGAGAAAATAAAATACAAAAAAAATTTATCTTAAAATACAGTTTGTAAGGCTTTGATCAGTACTTGGTCAAACTTATAGAGTTTCCAAACTTAGATAAAATCATAGTAATAGTGGACCTCACATTGACCCATACCAACTTAATTTATAGCTTATTAAAACAATAAAATTAAACTCTATAAAATTTTAAGGTTAAAATGTATTTCATAGATTCTAAACTATAAGGTGTCGCTAGAAAAAAAGAGAAAAGAGAATAGAAGATGTCATAAGAGAGGAAAGGGAATGAAAGCTCATGGGATGCTCTCAGCCTCATATACCATAAAAAAAGAAAAAAATTGAAAACAATGAAAAAAATAAAAAGTTATAAAAAAACCAATTGAACCAAACCAAATTGGACTAGTATTGGTTTGCAATTCATCAAACTTTGGTTTTGATTTAATTACATGCTTTCCCATCCTTGGCTCCTTGCATTCCCATCCTTCTACCGATGATACCAACTCCAGCAATTTTACTTGTAGAAGGCTTCTTGGGTGTTTGTGCTCACATCTTAGCATATTAATTGGGTCTCCATCACATGGTAATTGGTGAAAAATCTAGGCCTCCTTTGTTCATTTGTTCCTTTATAAGCTTACCACATTCATCTCAACATCTGTTGAAAAATCATGTCTCCTTTAATTTATTTTTCTTGATAAGTTTACCACATTCATCTCAACTTCATCTTTACCATGTTCAGTTTGTATGTTTTGTCTTTTTTTATTTGGACAACCTTAACTCTTTTCACAGGCCTTACCCCTTTGTTGATTTCTTAGGACGTTTTACAACCGACTCGACTGATCTTCAACTATCTAAATTGTTGCCTAATTCCTTGCCATGCAATTTTGGGCAATTAAGGGGCCTGCTGTAAAGCCTAAGGCCACGTCACTCGTTGTTAGATGTACCATATTGTTTAAGCAATTTGAGTTCATGCAAGAGGGGAGCAACCATTCTAAATACATATATGTATTTGCTTAAGTATCCTTATGTCTGTGGCTGTTGTTTGGGTGAATGGGGAGGGCTTATCATAAGCTTAGTTTTGATAGATGCATTATTGGCGCTTTTTGAGATTTAATTTTGTTGTCATTAACATTTCAGCTATAACTTCTTCATCCTCTCAATGTCAGCATTTAATGCTTTATTTATTTAGAATATATATATATTAAAAAACATGATCTCTCCACAGAAATGATCTTTTTAAACCTAAGTAGGCATTTTAAAGTTCTGTAAAAGAGGGATTCATATAACAAGGTTGAAAGGTTTTGGAGGTTCTAAATTGTAGATCATGTGACTGTAGTTATTAAGCTGTTCCCCAACAGAAATGGAGTGGCAGGCTAGTATATGGAGCTGTATCTTTGGAGGCCATATATGTCTTATTGCATGCACACAATATTTTTAACATTCCTTCTGTTTAGGTTCGCCATCAAGTACTGGTCAAAACCGCCCCAGCCCAGCTGACCTCCTGGACTAGTGATTTTAGTTCATCATTTGGATTAGCAAACCTTTTATTTTTTATTTTTTTTGTACTCGGTAAGAATGCAACATTTTGGCTAGATTGTCAACCTGACCATGAGTCAAGTTCAGATTGATGGATGGGCAATGACCGACTGGGGACAACTTGAGTTTATCCAAAAATTTGCTGGTGAGGATTCACAACCTAAATATAACATATTTTCCTTTATGGGGCTTCTGATCTAACTCAATCCCATGTAGTTTATGTGTTAAAATGTCATTTTATGATCATTTAATGAAAATACTGCTTGAACAAACCCAACTTAATAATCCCAACTCAACCTCTTTAATCCTACTAAAATCATATTGTGTTTAGATTACAAAATGTTGGATCCAGCATGGGCTTAAGTTGGGTTGTTCAAGCAGGTATATTGGTTATTGGGCTTTGTTTGGATTGGCTTTTAACTTGACTCAACCAACCTGGGTTGCATCCTTACTGTGAAGGAAATCATGTTGTGTGAACAAGTTTTGTAATGTGAACCATGTAAATTGAAATTTAAGTGGATGATAGACCTACAAATTGTAGTTGGTTAAGTTGCAAACCATTATTTTTAATTGATTTCGAACATAAAATTTGATATTTTAGTGTATTAATCTATTTGCACAAGGCTTGATGTCATTTGATTGATAGATGCTCCCAATTGGGGGGACCTAGGATAGGCCTCCTACGATGCTAGTTTATCTTCAACTAGCTTGACCAAAAAATGCATCTCTATAAATAAATGTCCTTTTAATTTCATGTTCTGACTTTTGAGAAAGAAGAGCATTGTGTGCTATTTATTTCTGTTGAGGAAATGGAAAGAAAGAAATAGGCTACTCTTTTAGAGAGATTGCTCTAGACTGTTCTTAACTTAATACATAAGTTTGTGATTTGTTTAATGGTTTGATTTTTCTATTCTGGACTTTCAAGTCTATGCTTGTTGATTTTTGGAATTTTTATTTCTTCACCACTTGCTACAATCTTCTGCTAAGGGTGCTGCACCTACTTAGAATCTTGATTCCTTTTATGCATGATCTTTCTATATTTCACCCAAATTTTAAAATGTGTTTTGTTGTTAATACTCTTTTAGCCAAATTAATCTTAGTTTGCCAAAAAATATACCATTCATTAGTTTACTAATTTTTGAATAATTAAATCCCAGGACAATTTTGCATAATGAAACAACCAAATGAGAAATTTTATCATGTTGCACCATTAATCGAATTCTATCAGATGTTTCCTGGTTATTTCCAATGCTGAAGTTTTTGATAGCTCTGACTCCCCATTCTTGCAAATCGATATCTGATCGATGCTTGATTAAAGTAACCATTATAGTCATGGGGGAAGGGATTTTGAAATCTTCTTGTGAACCTTTTAAGTTTTGGATTCCTTTGTTGCTTATGCATGCTGTATCTACTGCAACGTTTTCAGTTTTACTGGTCAAATGAGAAATGAGCATCTGTTATTGCAAAACTGTTATAGGCTAGTGTTTATTCTACTCAATTTATAGCTTTTTTATTGTGTCATGCTTTCAATGGGAACAGTTTGTCTCTCTAGCATTCTCATTAACTTAATTGATGATAAAACAATTAATTTTGCAGGGCATCCATATCATACTGATGGACTGACATGCTTATCAATAACGTCTGATTCCACGGTTGTTATTACTGGCTCGAAGGATAGCTCTGTTCACATGGTGAACATAACAACTGGACGGGTTGGTTCTTGTTTCTTGTTGATAATTTTTATTGCTTCTCTTTTGCTTGTACCATTGTGAGATAGTTTCCAACTTTCTATATTCAAGTATTATGTGCACAGTATATGGCATCACTGTCTTCAATGGAGAGACAACAAAACAAAGATCAAGTACATTCTTTTATAAAAGCCAACTTGGAATGCAGATTTTAATTCTAGGATAAATTTAGTCTTCCTTAATTTTACTACAAAAAGCTCTTCTTTACGCAATGCTTTCTTTTCTATACCTGTTACATATATGATGGCATTGCTTTCTATTTGTTTATGACTTTTATCTCATGAATAAGAATTAAATTCCACTGAAATGATCAATATAGCCTGTTTTAAGACAAGTGCAAAAGGAGATTTAGAGATAACTTTTATATTCATTAGCATTCTTTAAATATTACTTGGTCTCAAAATGCAACCTTTTGAATTCCGTGCTTCTGACTACTGTGACAGCAATTCTTTTTTGTGCTTTGGTTGGTATTCAACCTAAACAAGTAGTACCTGAACCATAAACACAAAAGACTATAATATTCTTACTACATATAATAAATACTCCTTAGCAGGGGAATGAACCGATATTGTGTCACCCTCAAGTGATCCCTATGTGAGATAAATGAATTTAACAATAAGGACCCTCTAAAATAGAATTACTCCTGAATTATTCTGTTCAAATATTTTGCTTGAGAATTATACACAATGAGGCAATGAACAAAAACCAGGAAGTTTATCTTTGCATATCCTTTGGAAGATCAATAAAAAAAGGTTAGAGTTAAGTCTGTACAAGCATGTAGTGGAATGGCACCTACATGCTTTACCCACAAGCATTGTTGGTGTTTCATGTGAAGGTTTAGATGGGGTTTGCATGTCAAAGGACTTGATCAATCCATTCCATGTACAAGCGCCTTTGACCTGTGCATGCTTCTAGCATCAATGTCTTATCTCTATTATCACAAATGTAGAGTTCTCGCATGAACATTTTTTTGTAAAAAACAAGTGTATTGATTTATTTAACTAATTTTTCGTTCTTTAGTTTATGAAAAACAACAAATTTTTTGCATGGTTTGGTCCTAAACTAATCCTAGCTCTACTAACATTTGCAAACCAAAAAAAATTGTTGCTGGTTGCCGTGGTAGCACCAACTGTGCAACTGTCATGAACTGAAATCTAATTATGCCAAGTTCTGTTATGAAAAAAGTGATAATCAATCAATGCCCTGCGCTCAATTCAATACTTTATTGCAAATGTGCATAATTTTGTAAATTTGCCATTTAAATCATTTATTCCCGAAATACATTAGCCATTTTTTATACATGGAAACCAGGTTTCATTCCAAGAATCGAATTGAACTTGTACAACTCTCAGCCTTGAATAAAACAGGGTTCACTTACACATCCTTCCATTGTAAAACACAACATATCTCTTTAGAACACATTTGTAGTTAGTAGAGTACATTCCAACGCTCCCTCTACTTCCAATATAGCCACTATCTACAGATAAAATGTTACTTTATGGTGCACCAAAATTTGTTTCTGAAATAGTGGTTTAAACATATAAAACAGGAGTTCTTTAGGCCTTATGATATGCAGAATTAACAAGTTTCTCACTCTAAAATATAATAAGTAGGTTGATGAGTTACATGGTTCAATGTGTAGCGCGTATGGTGTAGTCGACTTATAACCTCAATTTCAATAGAAAATTCCATTTAATTTCAGACCAAAGTCGGGAGTACGAATTTTCCAAATCTAAGGTGGAAGCTTGAAAGATAATTTAAGGAAGACAAAGTTCCTTAGCAACTAGAAGCATCCGAAAAAAAAAAGAAGCCACTTGATTAGAGATTTGTAGATTCTGTAACTTCAGGGTTTTTCCCCAAGCTCTACAATAGAGAACTCTAATTGAGCCAGAAATTCATCAAGAGATCAAACTAAATATCATCTCCTTGTAAGGTGTATTTTCCTCTTCCATAAAGATTGCAACTTTTTGCCTTAATCTTATGCTTAAAATTAAGTAGTCTATGATAGTCTTGCTGTTGTAAGTATAAGTTGATTAGCATCAAGCTTCTGCCATAAATTTTGAAGTCTATCACTCTCCAGAGGGAGATTTCATTTTCCCCTTTGTTAATTATGTTAACACATCATATTTATTATTGTTTATACTAAGTAACCATGACTTAATTGAGTTATATATTTTTTGGCCAATAATATTTGTAGTGATAAATATATGTACATTTATGTACGTACATATAATGGTGACTTGTGCAAGTACATTTTGTAAATGTTGTTGGAAATAATCTTCTATGCGTGGTGCATGCTTGCAAAAAGTTGTCTAAGGCTGTTGATGAAGGGTTCAAAACTGGAGCAGTAATTTGTTTGGTTATTCAAAGAGGGTTTTTGCCTTGTAACTTCTTCATGGTGATTAGAGGAGGTTCTTCTGACCAATGCTGGGAATGCTTAAAGTTTGGTAATTGAGTGGCCTCGTGATGGTATTCGGCACTTGCAAGAAGGCCCTTGTGATCTGATTTCGCATTGCTCCTAGAGGCATCATGATTCTTCGTCATACAATCTTTTTATGAACTAGTTGTTTTATTCCCTTGTCACTAGGTTTACTGTTAAAAAGAAATTCTTGCCAATGGTTTGATAATTAAGTACGGTGGTCATGAGATCTCTAATGGGAGGTATTGGAGGGTTTTGACTTTAGTTAGGGTTCTGCATCAGGTGTTGGTTTTGCACCTTGAATGACATGATTTTTCCACATCTTTTTGATCTTTTGTTGAACAAAGGAGATTTTCTGGAAGTTAGTTAAAAATTTGTTATATTATTAAGGAATGCTGAGTAAAAGAGAGAAGTGCTGGACTATGTTCCTCGTTTGGTGGGGATCAGTGTTGAGACAAGGGGAGCAATAAGGATTAATAGAGCTGAATCCAAGTTGCTGGGACAAGGTTTACTGGTCATGACTGTGGTTGTAAGGGGGTAATGCATGAAATATACTCAGTTCCCATGCTATAGGACTTGTGTTCAATGATTTTGTTAAAATTATCTTATAGACAGTGTTACAGGCCTAATGACCAACAGTTTCTTCATTGTTAAATATATCTCAAGGACTGCGTTGCCTATCCATAAGGTTATAATTGTGCAATATTAAAAGCATGTAATATAGATATGGCAGCATCAATCTGACAGGTAATTATACTATTTACAATTGAAACCTGAAACTAGCCAAACCAGTTTACTTGGCTATACTGCCAGCAACTTTCAGTAGCTGTTGGAAAATTTATGTATGAGCAGAAAGTCTATTCGGGTTTTAGTTATGAAGAACTAGCTTGTATTTTTACAGTTATGTTAAATTGCAATTTTATTTAATTCTGTTTGTTTTGCATAATATGATTAAATTATAGAATCTTATATGTTTTGTGAACATGGAATAGGGAAATTGATCTCTGACTGGTAGCACCTTTTCCTTTTAGGTGATCAGCTCATTAACTGCTCACTCCAACTCTGTGGAGTGTATTGGTCTTTCTCCAAGGTGTGGTTGCTATCCCCAAATAATCATAATCTCTTTTAAATTTGCATACTAAAGGCATTTTTCTTCAAGGTTCATGATAATGTTCTTGGAAATTGATGTTCACATTTATATAGCTGATAATGGTAATTTTGAGAAATTTAGCTGATTATCTTTGAAAGTCATTTGGTTATCATGTTGCATTTCTTGAAGACTTAATATATTACTTTTATTTATGAGATTATTGTGGAGAAGCATGTAGTATAAGATCCTTCAGAGATGCTATATTCTTCGAAGCACCTTTTGGTATATATTTTATTAAAATGCTGAATGGACTCGTCAGTACACAACTTTTAATGTGGTTGAATTTTACTTATAATGGAGGCACAACTTGTAAGTGAAAATGCTGAGTAAAATAACAAAAAGTCCTGAAAAAAATCGTTTTAGGATGAGAGGCTTGTTCTCAGCTGAAGGTTACTCTCAAACTATTGAGGCTTAAAGCTGAATTTGAGACTTGGAAGTTAGTATTTTGAAACCCATTAGGTTTGCATGGTTTGACCTGTTTGATCTGTCAGCCAATGAGAAAAATGATTAAGATCTTGTAAAGACTTCGGTTTTTGAAAAACTTGAACTATTGAAGGGATTAAGATCTTGTATAGACTTCGGTTTTCAAAAAACTTGAACAATTGAAGTAGATGGTTCAACCGCTTAAACCATCTAAATCACTCCATTTCAATGGTTCTCAGGATGCATACTTTATGTTAAAGAAAAGAACAAAACAAGGGGTATATCGACTCTGATTTTCTTTTTTCCCCTGCATCTCCTTTATCTCCATCTCTAGTCAACAGAGATGCACAGGACACATGAGGGGTCTATTCTACCCACAGCTAAAATGGAAACGTAAAAAAGAAGAAGAAAATTTAGCCATAATGAAAATCCCAACACCTTAAGTTGAGCCTTGGAGCAATTTGCTTCATCATGACTTAGAGATCATGAGATTGAGATACAGAACTAGCCTTGCATAAATGGGGTAAGGTTGCATGTATTTCACCCTCTCTAAACTCTGCAATGATGAGCAGAGCCTCATGTACTAGGTTCCATCACCTTGGTCTATCTCTCTGTCATATCTCCTCAGTCTCCTCTTGCATGCCTTACTCTCATCCATCAGAATTCACTGTTTGGATTTTATGTTATGATGTTTCCGTGTGATCTGGCTTGGCAACACTCTCTCTTCTTGTTCAGCCATCACCCTCCCCAGCCATTATGGAGAAAAAGCCTTGACCCTAATCCTCATGGTCAAAGCCTCTCTCTCTCTCTCTGTCTCTATTTTAGAGAGTTGAAGTCCTTTGCCATTGGAGCCCTTTGTCAATGGCCATGCCTTGTGGTTATCCTTGCAGGACTTCATTGGGCTGTTGACGTTGATAGCTTTTCTTTGGAAATCCAGTGATCATTGATCACTGGTAGTTATCTCATTTTGAGGATTGATTAAGAAAGAAGGGGGGTTTGAGGAAGAAGAGATATATGATGAAAAAGGGCAGCCCACTGCAGAAAGTAAGAAAATTATAGATCCAACAGTTGACTTGTGGCTGAACTGCTTACCTGCAACCTGACCCACAAAAAGATTGGACTGTGTCAGCGGGTTCTAAACACTGCAAGAATTTGATTTTTCATCAACCAGTGAAAAAGCCCTTCTTTAAACCTATCTCATCTATACTTGCATTACCTACAGAGAATTCTTCTTTGTTTTTATTCTCTTAGAGACACTAGTATTCGGATTAAGGTTTAAAAGTGTGTTTGAACATCCAACATTCATGATCGGGAGCAATATGCTGTGCTACTTAACAGTAACTTGCAGATGCACACATCAAATATGTGTACCCTCCTTGGTTTTAAGGAAGAATGTGTGTTAAAATCTCATCAAGGTGCTTGGGAATTTTTGAATTATTGCACATGTGGCTGTATTGGTGGCTTTTGAGGTATGATGGGGTTTTTAGGTTGGAGCTAAATTTTAGGGATTAGGGGTCCTTGTGTAGGCCATGGGGCATTGTATCTAGCCTTTGAAACATAATCCTGATTTTAAAAAAAAGAAGAAGAAAATTTGAGATGGGTATCTGACTCAGGTTGCTGTGTATAATATGTTACCTATATTGTATTATCTGTATTTATTTAGTTGCATTATAACATTTTCTTTTGCATGATATCTTTATTATTTTGGTTCATTTTGAGAAATGCGATTTTGGGTTTTAGCTGAAATGTTGCAGCCAAAGACTACCTCAAGCAATATTGAACAATTGACCTTAGGACATAATATATAAACAATGCCAATAGACTATTGGCTTCTGTATGATGGTGACTTACCATTTATGGCAATTTGCATTTGTGACTTAAAAGACACTAACCATATGAAATTGACTTGCAGTTCTCCTTGGGCTGCGACAGGAGGCATGGATCAAAAGCTCATTATATGGGATCTACAACATTCTTCGGCACGATGCTCGTGTGACCATGAAGTCAGTACTGATTCCTTCCTACTACGCATCAAAATCTTTTTGTATTCTTTTTTTATCCTTGTTCTTATAGTGGCTATTGACTGGGCAGGGGGGTGTAACATGCCTCGCTTGGGTGGGTGCCTCTCAATACGTGGCTACAGGCTGCGTGGATGGAAAGGTGCGGATCTGGGACAGTCTTTCTGGCAATTGCTTGAGAACTTTCAGTGGCCATGCTGACACCATTCAATCTCTGGCGGTGTCTGCCGATGGGAATTCTCTTGTTTCGGTCTCAAATGATGGTACTGCTCGTGTCTTTGGAATAGAGTTCCGATAGGGGAAATTGAACTCAAAATGGTGCAAATTTCTCTTCTGCATCCTTCTCAATTATTTACATGATATGGTTTTCGTCATAAGTCTTGACTATATTAATGTATTTGGTGCTGTATAACTATTAATTTATTGGTACAAGTAAAATATTGTAAAAGTCTGCACGTGTTGACGTATTCTTCAAGTTGTTGTAAAATTCTGCTATTAGTCCTGGGATTGTAAGGTAAGGCCTTTTTAATACTTTTTTTTTTTATAAATCAAATAGTGAAGGAAATTTTGGGCCTGAGATTGTACGCGGACAGATGATACGAATTCCAGTTTAGTTTGGTTCACATGACCGGAAATGTTGATCAATTTGAACATTCTTTTAAGTTTTAACTGAATGTTCAGATTAAAAAAAATCTAAGAGGGCTTACATCTTATCATGGTTGGATTAATCCAGATTTTAGACTGAAAGGGTTTTTGTTGTTCTATGGAATTTTTTTTCAGACTATATAATATTGAATAGGAGTGGTCACGAGTTTTCCTGGTTTTATTTCCTTTACATTCACGGGAATTCTGCAGACATGACTCTTACCAATATTTTTCTGTTTCCCGTGCGCTGATTCAATGCCTTGGATTTCAATCGAACAAATTCAACCTGCTAAGCTTCTGGTCAAAGTGACGCACCTGAAAAATGTCACTGGAACCACAGCTCCCAGTAGAGTAAATTTGGTCATCGTACACATAGGTTGCCCGCGCTTTTCAATAAACAACTTGAATAAAAATATATCCCTACTATGCAACAAATAAAGTTTCATATCATCAAAGAATTTTACAAGATAAAGGTGGCTGGTGATGTGGCATCTCTAAATATTTGTAGGACTCCGTAGCCACATCAGGAGTGTCATATTTGAATGACATACCTCAGAATCCAGCTCGGAAAAGCATTCTTCAGTTGAAATTAGGACACACTCAAATATTGCTAAACAACTTTCGCAGACAAAAAGTAGCATCATGCAGGTAAATCTGTGACAACAATTCTATATAAGGAAAGGTATTACTTCATTATCTACAGGAAAAAGGACAAGCCTTAAGAGACTTGTGTGGCATGTTTTAAAAGGAGTGCAGTGTTATGTCCAAAGGCCATGACAAATGTGGCACCTATCTCGAATTCACATTCTCCCAAGGAGATCAGATAGCATTAGGTAATAATGTTTCTGGCGAAAGCTTAAGAGAGAGAGTGAGAGTGAGAGTGAGAAGAAATGCTGGTTTACAACACAGAGGATAGAACATCAAAACAAATAGCTATGTAAAATGCATAATGCAGTGCAGGTCAGATAGAAAAGCAAATAAAAAATAAGTTCTGGGAAATGGATAGATAAGAGTGTTGCAAAACAATAGAGGAGGAGGATGTTTACATGAGATAGATGTAAATGCACATAACGGAATTTGCAGTTGTGGGCATGAGGTACATCATGAAGAAAGGCCTGCTCAACAGAAGATTTGATATAAAAGTTTGCACAGGCCCAAGAGATAGCAATGGCAAAAACATAAATAGAAAACATGATGAGCACTAAGTGATTCCCAAAGAGTGGAATAAATATGCATATTTCTTATAGAAAAGAAACAAGAGACAAACCAGCAAATATAATAGTTGTAACAAAGAACCTCGACCTAGTTGCTGGACCAAGCCATACCATACAGGTAAGGAACCGGTATAATATAGGGCTTGACTTGGCATTATACCAGCACATGCTACAGCTGTTGTGTCATCTCTAGCAACATACCATTTGTCAGAACACCCACCAATATATCAACCTATACTACACCAATAAGCTGATACCACGGTGCCTGGTACTGATACAACCAACCTTCTTCTGTTCACCCATATAATGACTAGTCTTAAATATGTCTACACCTAGGTGCAAGGTTCACACACACTTAGGCTGCATTTGGTTCACAGTTTTTTATTTTCATTTTCTCAAATGAGTTTTTATTTTTGGTTTTTTATCCTTAAAAAAAGCATTTGGTAAGTGAAAATAAAAAACATTTTCTATTTTTTATTTTCTTTGGAAACAATATCTTAAAGATAGGTAAAAAAATATTTCGATGAGTACCATCCCCTATATCTTCAAGTTCTTCAGCTTTTGTTTTCTATTTTCTTGTTTGTTTTGATAAAAGATAATGAAAATATCTTTAAACTGTTTTTAGTATTTTACCATTTTAGAATTATGTTTTTTAGAAAACTTTTATTTTCATTCACCAAAAGCATTTTCACACATTTTCTAATTTTTTATGAAAAGAAAAAAAAGAAAATAGGGCCATTCTTAAAAACCAAAATCATCCTTAGTTTATGTTTTGGTTTTGTTTGGATACAATGAACTTTGATTTAATAGTACTTGCGGCAGTTTTGGCCCAAAAGAGAGACAGAACTAACAAACTGGAGGTAAACCTTTAAAATAAATATATAAATTAGATTACATTTCAAAGATTATAGTTTTGTTGTGACCACATAAATAAAATATAGCAGTTTTGATGGTTTTAGATTCAAACAACTAAAGAATTATCATTTTGAAATTATTAAATAAAAGAAAACATGTTTTGCCTTAATTTGTTCATTGTGTGTGTGTGTGTGTGTGTGTGTGTGTGCGCCTTTAAAAACACTATATAGCACATGACAATCACAATATCTCAAAATTAAGTTCTATAATAGGCTAAACATCTAATAAGTTCTATAAATGGTAAGAAGAAACCAATAAGTAAGATTGGATGATAAGGAGAACAAATATCAATATAAAATGAATCAAGCACATCGACGATGGAGGAAATATCATTTTGGTGACGATGGACATCATAAGAGAAGTAGATCTAAGAAGTTATCATTACACTAGAAATTACCAGCAAGCTTCTGCAGTCAGTTCCACTGCTCATGCGCAAGTCATTTTAAGATGGAAATTTTGTCGGAAAAAGTTGTTGAACAAGGACTCAATTAATAAAATTCTATCTGAGAAACCATGACTGAGGATTCATCTGTACAATTGTTCTTACAGATAAGTGTGATAGAGATCATCAAAAAGTGTGGCAAGAAGGGACTCAAGTATTTACAATCAGAATAAATGTTAACAAATGTGCGACGAATCAAAAAAAAAGAGAGCAAATTTGGTGAGTAAGCCAGTTTTTAAAGAGCTAAAGTACCCATTCTTGGTTGGAGATAAACAGCCTTACCACTAGCCTGCAGAAATCCTGGTTGCAACAAAACTATTGACAAACTATTTCAATTCTATCATCAGCAAAACCTACATTCCAGCACCTGTGGACAAATACACATTTTTTTACTATTCCAGCACCTGGATCCACAGGACATCAAGTTGTCTGAAGAGCCTCCATAAATTGCAAAAAGAACAATAAATGAATTCATGAAGGGCATAATTCTTGAACAAAGCTGGCAGATAAAGGAACACCTAATGTCAATAGCTCTTAACATTCTCCAACTTCCACTTTTCATACAACAGCAAATACTCTATTTTCAAGCACATCGTTGGTCCTCAAGAAACAATTTGATTCCAGGAACTCAAGGCATCAATTCTCATGCTTTAAATTGCCACTCCCTGCGACACATGGGGCAATGTGGTTGGGATGTCTGAGAGTTCTGTGGGCTCACCCACTTCAGTATGCAGTGAAGATGGAAAGAATGGTTACACACACCCCAAACCAAAGGGCAGTCATCGCCAGGGAATTTACAATCAGGGCAGCAGCCATCAAATGCCATTCTACAGATCCCGCATGTTTCATCCTGCGCGTCCCACGTCCAAGAAGCCACAGCATGCCATTGAAGTATCTTGACCTTCATAATGCCACCTGAGAAAGAAAAGATTGACATTGTTTGAGCAGCTTGCCTCGTTCAGTGGCACCATTATCACTTGGTCGCTATTAATTTAAGTTTTAAATAGACTCCTGAAAGGCCCTAAAAAAGTAAGCAAGTGAATTCCCCTTTTCTTGTCCCTTCCTCCTTTTGATAGGCACATGGAAGAGCTTCGAAGTTAAGACGTATGAATCCATAATCACAGGAAGCAAACATGACAAATAACCTTATTGGAAAATCTTTTTATATTTTAATGAAAAGTAAAATGGTATCCAAAGTAAATGGTCCTGGAAAACCAAATAATAGTATTAAACCATGGATTTACTTCAAAGAATCAGTTATAGACACAAATATCCATGAGAATCAACCAACTTGTTAACATCCCAGGAAAATGGGAGCAACATCCCAACTCTCATGACCAACAAGCATGCCGCTTATTCGAGCTTGTCTTCCATATACTGAAAAGAGCACTGGCATCAGCTTCATGTATATTCTTCCATCCTACCAACCAAATATCATAATGGACGTCTTCGTTGTGATTGCTTCCAGCCAAAAAGCAGTATTAGATGGACAAAATTTTGCAAGAGAACTCCTATCAAAGTTGATCTAAACCAAAGTTAAAGGGCTCCATGTAATGAAAAAACAATACAATGTCAACAACCCCTTATGGTTTCCCAGATTTGAATCTTGCTAGAGTTAACATGCTCACCTATATTGAAAATTACGGTCAGTCTGGCAATGCTTTTGGTTTTCTATCTTCAGTTCAACAACTTAAAATAACAATACAACAGGCAAGAGGAATCAAAAACTTGTCTTGAGAAACATATTTTGGTGTTTGACAAAAATTTCAAAATTCAAAATCCTGATCTCTGTTTGCAGAGCTGGTGTAGACTTTATTTGGGAGATGAATTCACAGCAATCTATCAAGATCTACAATTTAATTTCAAGTTCCAGCAGATAATGTGAATAGGTTTTACAAAAGAAATCAGATCTAAGACAGATCTTAAATAAAATTTCTTTGAAAAAAGAGAAAACTTGTAGGAGCCTCCCTCCTTTGAGCTGCATCAAAAGCTAGCTCTGATCATAGTAGTCAAATAGCCAGGCAACCCTAGGTGATGGATCCTCATATAGCCCAAGGGATTAGATGACCACCCAGGTAACAGAATTTGTACAGAAGTTACTAAATAATTTATAGCTTCATAGTATTTTATTATTCATTGAAACTTGCATCTTTCTTAATAGACTATCCATACCACACAACCCAAGTCATCATCTTTTTCCAGCATTGCTTTCATGTTCTTCCACATATACGCTGTGATTTCGTTTAATATTTCCAGCATGACCCTTTGATGACATTTTACATTCCCAAAGCCTCTAAGCAAATGTTGCTTGATTCTTTATATGCCACCATTAAAACAATTTCCACAACTCACATTCCACGCAATTTTTGTTCTAGTGTCCATCCAAAATGCATATACCTATGCAGAAATCTTTCAACTTGGTTCTCAATGCTTCCGAAAGAAGATATTTCTAACAAGAAAAAAAGAAAAAAAAAAAACTAACACGCAAAAAAAAAAAAAAGGTGTTGACAACATCTAGAAGCATATCAACCATACAACCAACAAAGATTATAGTTAACAAAAGAATATTACTACCAGGAAAATAATAGTGACACTAGTACATCACTCCAATTGAAGATGTAGAAAGCAAAGTTTCTTTTTCTCTCGATCATAATACAAAATCGAAAATAAAGAATAAAAGTAAGAGGATTTTGAATACAGAAGAGAGTCTTGGGAGTATTAACAAAAGAAAAAAAGATGCTAAGCTCTCATAATGATGTCACAGCATTTGTTAGAGCATCCTAAGCTCTTGCTACCAGTAATAAAATATTAGCAAAGGACATGTAGAAATAGTGCAAAAACTTCAGAATTTGAAACATCAGAATAATTTTCAACAGATAATTGAATAAAGCAAAAGAATTATGACAAATGAAGTATATTGAACTTACAAAAGTCTAACAAAAAAAAAGCACAAAAGAATTTTCTCATCTCCTGTAATTTGAATGGAATCAGCCTAATTGGAGCAAGAAATACAGGCTTCCATAAAGCATTCTAAGCAAGGTTTTAAATCTCATTGGATAAGGCCAACCCAATTTTTTCATAGAAACAGATGCACTATCATCCCGTCCCATCCCAATAGTTAGCACGAGATTCCTTAAGACCTACTGACTGGGATATTGGGCAATGGCTAGGTGGTTCCATCTCAACACTTGGGATAATAACCCATCTAAGCATCTCATGCGATATCCCATCAGGACCTGAAACCCTGATACTAAGCTCTCCGCTTGTTTTGGAGTCCATTCCTTAGGGTCAAATTTGGATGGGGAATAAGTGAGGGTTTAGTGGAGGGGTTGATGCTGACCCCTACTCACCTCACCAGCCACCATCCACTAAGATCAAGACTAAGAGGCAGGAGACAGCAAGGCTAAGGTAGGCAAAGAGGGTCCTCTGTTTTCTTGCATTGGGTTGGATAGAGCAAAAGGCCTATGATTGATCTCTTCTTTTCCTTTTTTTTCAAAAAAATTGCATAAATTCAATGATTTTTGTCACAGAATAATACACATAATTGAATGACTTTTATCATTGGGTCTAAATCCAAAGTGGTGGACAGACAATTATTGAATGGTCAAGATACATTTGCAGAAAAGCCCAATACATATAATTAGAATATTTAGACCATCACCTACTTTGTACTTTAGAACCAGGGGCAAAATTATTACGACTTACAAGACCTTAAATGAGCAACAATGTGGGCTACACTGGGGCTAGGTGTTAGCCCATCAGAAGAAGGTGACCTAGAGACACCCAATCGCCTAGGCGAGCATGGCTCTAGCACCACGATTGCCGAAATCTAATGAGAAATTTGACCCTAACAAGGCACCAAAACATAGAGCCACAAAAGGGAAGCCTATCTAGGCAGCGTCATGATTTGCTTCTGCACTAACAACCTAGGATCTGCATCAGACATAAATTCTATTCATCTTATTTCTTTAAACATTTAGAAAACATTCCTCTCATAAATACTCTTAACATACGATCAATGGAAAGAAAGGAGAAATTGGAAGGAAACCAAAATAAAATCCCTATGATATCTAAAAAGGTATGGTTTATCATTACAATGTGAGCATTAGGTTTCATCACAATTGCTTACAAAAATTATAAAAAGTAATTATTAATTTAAAATACAGCTTTATTTATTTGTGGTTTGAAGATATTTGCTAGAGATTATGATGAGCATGAAACAGAAAGAGAAGTGTAAGAGAGATGGTGGAAATGGTTACTCCATTCTATTAATTTCAGGGGAGAAAAAGGAGAGAACTTCTGGTGATCTAATCACGATATACTTGATGTTTTCTTTCTTCTAGGTAGTAGCTTCCACACCTAATTCCACATACATGGATTTCTAACGTCCTAACTCCCTAACCCATGCAAAGCGAAAAAGCTCACTAGGGCAAACAAAAATGAGATCAACTATTGAGATAAAATTTTAAAAGTTACAGTGTCAAGGCTCCAAAATAATACCAAGTTGTGCTGTTTTTTAGCAAGGATATAGATAAGTGCCGCATCAAGAGTCATTGATAATAATCAAGGGGTCACAACTCATATGACTTGCACCATGCATTAACAAAGAAAGCAAGACATCATCTCATTTTCCATCTTCCGTAGTAATGTAGCAGGGGAAAAAATTTTAGAATGCAAGTATGATCATATTTGCTACAAAATCAAACCTTTTTTATCTCAAAAAATACTTCATTTCCTGCACATTCTTCAGAAACACTACACGGTTAATTGTCATACACAAACAAAATCCTTCTATATGGATTTCACAAGATCATGGCCATCTCCTACAAAAAACAGTATTCTGTAAAACAATCAGAACGTGTCATAGAACCAATGATGAACAACATAAAACCCCAAATCCTAACAGAAATTTGTTTAAAAGAAAACCACTCAAAGCCTCAGATATCATGCTCGAATAGCTGGTTCATGCCATAGAATCAGGATCAGAAACACAGAAACAGAGATCCATACCATTTCCTAGACACGTTACAAAAGTGAAAGAAAAGAAAAGAAAAAGGAGGAATATGGTAGGTTAAAAGCTGACCAAGATCCATTGGATTCAAAGCAATATTCAGCACTAAAACCATAAATAAGGAGAAAAAACCAATTGTCCAAGTGTCATGCCCCGGACGTGGTGGTGGATTCAGGGTGGCAACCCGCCGCATGCCAGGCATGCAATGCGTCTTAAAACATAACAATTAATACAATGAGGGATAATAACTATATGTCATCCAAAATCCAAAACATTCTTAGTACAAGCTATAATAAATAAGGTTTGGACTATATGCCAAAAAACATAAGATCAAGTTTTGGGGTTACAATAAAAATTCTGATCTATATTACTCTGATGAAAGCTCCAACTACCCTATATCCTCTTCTTCAGTTTTGCGGCTTTGAAAATATTGTGAGATTTAGATGAGCTCACACTTAGTAAGTAAGCCTACTATAATATAATATAATGTTTTAAGATTTAAACAAATCAATTTTTAAATGTCAAAATATATGCCAAGCTTCCAAATTTCAAATACATTTTACAATGTTATCAAAATATGCATATTATATGCTCAAAATAATTTTGGAAGCAAATGCCATGTAGCATTTCAAAATACAATTTCAAATAAAACTACTGTACCACTATAATCAACATGTAAATATCATTTTATGCAAATGTCCCACGTCATACACTATGTCCACGTAAATAAAACACCTCAAAAGGTGTATCCTCCCTATATATCCCCTTTGGAGGAAGGGTCCTGGTGTCAACAAAATACCCTTAGGGTGTGTCCTCCACATATAACCCTTGTGGAGGGTTGATCCCAGAGTCATATCATATCATGTCATAGAATACCCCTCTGATGTGTCTCCACATACAACCCCTGTGAAGGTGGGTCCCGGAGTCAACAGAACACTCTCTGAGTGTGTCCCCCACATATCACCCCCATGGAGTATGGGTCTCGGAGTCATATAGCATATCATGTCATATCATGTCATGCCATAATGGACTGTGATGACACATAAAATATTCATAAAACATTATTTTCATGTCATATTTGCAAGATAACATATATTGTTGCAAAAACACATCAATATACTTTTCACATATACAATAGTTTGAACATGTCAAAATACATACGTACCCTTATATAAAACTTTTAGCAATTTCAAATAACATGTCAAATAATCATTTGCATATATAGGTACCAAATAATTTACAGAATTTAACAATTCCAAAAATGACCATATCCAATAATCATTTGCATGTAAGGGTACCATATAATTTTATAGAAATTAACACTTTGAAATAACCATGTAAAATAGTCATTTGCACGTATTGGGTATCAATTCCATTTTTCATTTTTCATATAATACACTAAGATTGGTAATTTCAAATAATCATGTAAAATAGCCATTTGCATATATGGGGTATCAAATCAATTTTTTCACTTTTCAAATAATACATCAAATTTAGCAACTTTAAGTAATCATGTAAAAATAGACATTTGCATATATGGTGTATCAAATCCATTTTTTTCATTTAACAATAATGTACAGTATAAAACCATATAGCATTAAATATTCATAATTTGCATATCTTAATAATTTATAGAAATCATGATAATTGGCTTACTTACCTCCTAACGCTAATCCAAAAGTGTAAATCAGCTATTTGCACATCTGGATACCTACAACATGATTTTTCAAATTTTTAATCTCCAAAATTGGTATGCCAAAGAGACTTTTAAACTCTACCCAGTCTAATCTTGGGCAAACTTTGGAATTGAATATCTCCAAATATATAAGCTCAAATGAAAAATAAAAATTCCCGGACAAACTAAGATTAAAACTGATCCAAACCATCTTTCTTTTATTAGGCCAGCCCAATTTAAGACCCAAAAATTGGCCTAAAAAGGGTTCACTGGGCTGGGCCGAACCGGGCCCAGCCCTCCTTTTCTTCTTACTTCCTCCCCTGGTTCACCCGAACCAGGGGAGTTGGCTGGCGGCCTAGGTCACCGCCGGCTCTCCCCGGGGTGCGGCTGGCCACCGGCGACCGGCCCCGCGCCAGCCGGCGGCGGCGGCCACCCCCTCCTCTCTTTTTTTCTCTTTCTTTTCTTTTCTTTTTTTCTTCCTCCCCCTGCTTCTTCTTCCTCCCGTTTTCCTCCTCCCGCCACTATCTCTGTGGCTGTGGCACAGCCAGCCGGGGGAGGGCTGCCCGACAGCCCTCTCCCGCCCTTTCTCGGCGGCGCCGCCCTCTCTTTCTCTCCCTCCTCCCCTACCGACGTCCGGTGGAGGAGGGGCGCCGGTGGCCCAGAGCCGGTTTGGGCTCCCCACTCCCCCCTCTCTCTCATCTCTCGGGTGGAGGTGGGACTCACCTGGTCGGCAGGGCGAGGAAGCAGTGGGTCAGTCGTGGATTGCCAGAGAGGCTGATTGCAGGGGTTGAGGGCAAGAAGGTGACATGGGCATAGCAAGGAAGGAAGGAACGGAGAATCAAAATTTCCCCCTTTTTTTCTTCTTAGATCGCGAGCCAAACCGACCCAAGGTGGCCTCTAGATGAGAACGTAACTTTTTGTCTGAACTTGGTTTTGACTAAGTTTAGTCTAAAATTAATTTTGAGTTTTAATTTCAGGATCAAGATTGACTTCTTTACCACTATTTTCAAACTTGATTTCATATCAGGTTGAGTATGAACTTATTTGATCAATCAACTTGATAATAATTTTACATCAAGCTGAGATTAACTCAATTATATGATTCAAGCTTCAATGAGAGCATCATTTGATTTCAAGCTAGTTTAAAATTTTGATTGACAATTAAATTAACATTTCATTGATTCAAGGAATAAAAAATATTGATTTTAAACCTCTTTTGAAGATGCCTATTGAGATAGAAATTTAAAACTTTGTTATTGTAGACTCTTTCAAAATATGTGTGTTCCCGTTTGCATGTCTATCAAGCCTTCCAACATCATGGTGTTGTTAGAAACTCAGAAAGTCCATGAGAAATCAAAGATTCTAATGCCTTCCACAATGAAGCCTTTATATGATCCTCGGTTGCAATTAAAGACGGACATCCACAAAATGCAGTTATGGATGTTGAGACGAAGAAGTGAACAAGCATGCACAAGTTGACTTGATGAGTGCCTCTCAAGAATAGCTGAATCAAAATGAATTGGCTATCTCATCTACAAAGCAGAAAGGCTCCCAAAAACCGAAAAAATGGGCTTGGAACACTCCATTGATGGGTTGAAACCATTGTTGCCATGTCATTTGACAACAATGAGATCTTAGTAGTGTAACTAACATAACCTTGAGAAATTAGTTCGATTCCCTTCCAAAATATAAACAAAGAATAAGGCATCAAATTAACAGGAAAGGATCCTAAGAACAGGTACAAAGATAGCCTCATGATGAAGAGGCCAATCGCAAAAGGTCTCAACTCTACTACCTCAAAAGGGCACTATGCACTTTTCACTCCACTGGAACTCGATAAAACCTAATGTAATCATGCTTAAATATGTCAAAATACAGATTTTAAAATTTTAAGCTCTTAAATTTAATGTTAAATTATCAATTTTTGATCCAACTTTCTTATCTCAATGTACCTAGATTCAAAACTAACATAGCACCATCCTCCCTCAGGACAGGAATTTGATGATAGGCACATCTTTTTCTCTTTTTCACACCTTCAATCCCATGCAAATTTTTTCAACAACAGCCTGCATCTGAAACACATGCAATAAATCCTCAACAAATTCAACCTGCTAAGCTTCTGGTCAAAGTAACGCACTTGAAAAAATGTCACTGGAAGCACAACTCTCAGTAGAGCAAATTTGGTCATCGTACACATAGGTTGCCCGCGCTTTTCAATAAACAACTTGAATAAAAATATCCCTACTATGTAACAAATAAAGTTTCATATCATCAAAGAATTTTACAAGATAAAGGTGGCTGGTGATGTGGCATCTCTAAATATTTGTAGGACTCCGTAGCCAAATCAGGAGTGTCATTTGAATGACACCTCAGAATCCAGCTCCGAAAAGCATTCTTCAGTTGAAATTAGGACACACACAAATATTGCTAAACAACTTTCGCAGACAAAAAGTAGCATCATGCAAGTAAATCTGTGACAGCAATTCTATAGAAGGAAAGGTATTACTTCATTATCTACAAGGGAAAAAAGGACAAGCCTAAAGAGACTTGTGTGGCATGTTTCAAAAGGAGTGCAGTGTTATGTCCAAAGGCCATGACAAATCTGGCACCTATCTTGAATTCACATTCTCCCAAGGAGCATCAGATAGCATTAGGTTCTAATGTTTCTGGCAAAAGCTTAAGCGAAACAGGGCAGTGGTCACTTCCGTAAAAACCTGCAAGTGAAAGGAGAGAGAGTGAGAGAGAGAGAGAAGAAATGCTGGTTTACAACACAGAGATTAGAACATCAAAACAAATAGCTATGTAAAATGCATAATGCAGTGCAGGTCAGATAGAAAAGCAAATGAAAAATGAGTTCTGGGAAATGGATAGGTAGAATGTTGCAAAACAATAGAGGATGAGGATGTTTACATGCGATAGATGTAAATGCACATAAAGGAATTGGCAGTTGTGGCATGAGGTACATCATGAAGAAAGGTCTGCTCAACAGAAGATTTGATATAAAAGTTTGCACAGGCCCAAGAGGTAACAATGGCAAAAACATAACTAGAAAACATGATGAGCACCAAGTGATTCCCAAAGAGCGGAATAAATATGCATATTTCTTATAGAAGAAGAAACAAGAGACAAACCAGCAAATATAATAGTTGTAACAAAGAACTTCGACCTAGTTGCTGTACCGAGCCATACCATACAGGTAAGGAACCGGTATAGTATAGGGCTTGACTTAGCATTATACCAGCACATGTTGCAGCTGTTGTGTCATCTCTAGCAACATACCATTTGTCAGAACACCCACCAATATATCAACCTATAGTCCACCAATAAGCCGATGGCATGGTGCCTGGTACTGATACAACCAACCTTCTTTTGATCACCCATATAATGACTAGTCTTAAATATGTCTACATGCCTAGGTGCAAGGTTCACACACACTTGGCTGCATTTGGTTCACAGTTTTTTATTTTCATTTTCTGTTTCCATTTTCTCAAAAGAGTTTTTATTTTCGGTTTTCTGATCCTTAAAAAAAGCATTTGGTAAGTGAAAATAAAAAACATTTTCTATTTTTTATTTTCTTTGGAAACAATATCTTAGAGATAGGCAAAAACATATTTCGATGAGTACCATCCCCTATATCTTCAAGTTCTTCAGCTTTTGTTTTCTATTTTCTTGTTTGTTTCCATAAAAGATAATGAAAATATCTTTAAACTGTTTTCGGTATTTTACCATTTTAGAATTATTTTTTTAGAAAAATTTTATTTTCATTCACCCAATGAATTTTCACACATATTTTCTAATTTTTTATGAAAATAAAAATAGAAAATAGGGCCATTCTTAAAAACAAAAATCATCCTTAGTTTCAGTTTTTGTTTCATTTGGATACAATGAGCTTTGATTTAATAGTTTTGGCAGCAGTACTTGCAATAGTTTTGGCTCAAAAGAGAGACAGAACTAACAAAACACTGGAGGGAAACCTTTAAAATAAATATATAAATTAGATCTCATTTCAAAGATTATAGTTTTGTTCTGACCACAAATAAAATATAGCAGTTTTGATGGTTTTAGATTCAAACAACTAAAGAATTATCATGTTGAAGTTATTAAATAAAAGAAAACATGTTTTGCCTTAATTTGATCATCATATATACATATATGCCTTTAAAAACACTATATAGCACATGACAATCACAATATCTCAGAATTAAGTTCTATAATAGGTTAAACATCTAATAAGTTATATAATGGTAAGAAGAAACCAATAAGTAAGATTGGATGATAAGGAGAACAAATATCAATATAAAATGAATCAAGCACATCGACGATGGAGGAGAATATCAGTTTGGTGACGATGGTCATCATAAGAGAAGTAGATCTAAGAAGTTGTCATAACACTAGAAATTACCAGCAAGCTTCTGCAGTTAGTTCCACTGCTCATGCAGAAGTCATTTTAAGATGGAAATTTTGCCAGAAAAAGTTGTTGAACAAGGACTCACTTAAAAAAATTCTATCTGAGAAACCATGACTGAGGATTCATCTGTACAATTGTTCTTACAGATAAGTGTGATAGAGATCATCAAAAAGTGTGGCAAGAAGGGACTTAAGGATTTACAATCAGAATAAATGTTAACAAATGCTCGACGAATCAAAAAAATGAACAAATTTGGTGAGTTAGCTAGTTATAAAAGATCTTAAAAATTAAAACAAAAGAGTTAAGAAAAAAGTCATAAAGTTGCACCATTGGTCAAATAAACTAAAGTTTGCTCCAGTTATGAAAGAGGGTAGTGGAACAAAGATTAAGAAAATAAACAACCATGGGATTATTTTTTCCCTGAAGAAACTGACATAGAATATAGAAAGAGAGAATATAAACATGGTTTCTATTTGATATTTTAAAAAATTGCCAATGAAGAAAATTAGAAAAGCAGGTAAAATGGTTATCATGTTTGAAGGGGCAGCTAGGAAGTAAGAAATAATTATGGCAAGACAAATGTGTTTTATTTTCTAGTGGACATGGCTGTAGAGAAAAGATCAACTTTAAGCCAGCAATGGGTAATAGCGGTAACATTTTACATAATAGTAAAGGTTGGATGTAAAATTGGATTATAGTTGAATGCTTTGGAGGAAACAATTTGTCAAAAAAGTTGGAAGAGAAATTTTTAAGTTTGAGAAGATAAGAATAAGATGACAACCAACCAAAGATGATGGTCAAGAATACCCTTCTATGAATTTAAAAATTGGTGGATCAGCACGGTCAGTACCATACCATTCCAAAGCGAAATTAGCACTAGTATGGGTGCTGAGGTGCCAAAATCATCTATAACGGTATGTACCAGTCCATATCACTTTGTACAGGTGCATGCCTGACATACTATATTGACTGTACTGGTCGGTATCGATGCTTTTCATGCTTTTTGATGATGTTGATTTCAGTGCATACCACCAATGCTGGTATTGTATTGTTCTGATAGAAAAATGGTACAAGGTTCAGGTATTTAAAAACATATCCCTACAATGATAATTTTGACAATTTCTGATATAGATGATACATAAGCAATGAGAGAGATTAAGACTTATAACATTGAGGATGGTGGAAAAAATGAAAAGGAGCTTTTGTGGTGTTGGGTAATCATGCCATAGATTAACTCGTATATATGATCAATGAGAAGGGTGCTATGATGCATATTTCTTGCAAATGAATGTTAATTTTGAAATGACACTAAGGCTAAATGTTGAACTGAAATATGGACAGAAGTCTTGATAGATACCAGTTAATAAATAAGCAGAACTAAAATAAAACATCTGAAATGCAATTTATTGGGAAAAAGATGAGAACCTTAACAAATTAATTATCAAGAGTACCCTAACAGGAACATTTTCATAATTAACTGGTCTACAATCTGTAGACAATGGCGTGCACACATACAAAAATAGACTCATCACATATCAATAAGTAGGGTAACTGAACAGGAGTCCATTAGCGTGCAGTATTTGAAAGGGATCTTCAGATCATGTGTGGCAGATGCAGATATTCATATTTTGGGATGTTAAAGTCCGAACATAAAATATAAACATGATAGAGATGAAAGTGTCATAGATGATGTGGTGAAACCAAGGAGCATAGTGATAAAAGCAACTGTTGCATTAAGTTTAAAAGTTGTATTTAATAATAATATTGTAATGGAAAACTGCTTGAGATGGTGTGTGCATTTGCAAGAGGAGACCTACTGGAGGCTTGGATTTTTTATCTAAAGAACATGAAAGGTGAAGTAATAATTTGAGAATTGCATGGGCTGAAGCTGCAATAAATGAACAGAAAAGTATGCATTCACAGAATCTATCTTTGTATTGTGAGCTGTTGAGTAGTCTAGAATATTGAAGTTTTAATAAAGGTTCTGATATTATATTTTTGGACAACTCGACTGCCGTCATTTGTTTCACAGCCACTTTACCATTCATCCTGTACCAAGTTTTGTCACATGCATTAGCGAGGCCTGTTTCTATACACAGTTATTCATGTTCTTTACACAACAATGCACTGGTTGGGAACAAGTAAAATGACAAGGGAAACAAAGTCTGGGAATAAAACGTGCAGTTAACAGGGCCTAAACGTTAAATGGCAATCAATCAAAAGGCCTAACCTCAATTACCTCATATTTTTCCAGTGAGGGATATTATTATTTTACCTTCTAGTTCAATTCCATGTCCATGCAAATCGCATGTAACAATCCTATCCTTAAGCTCATCTGCAACTACAAAATAATCAATCCGCATTCTCTTGCCTCGGTACCTGATACACAAATTCATTAAACCCATTCATCAGTAACATGCATTCTAGGAATAATTACTTTACACTAACTGAATACAGCCATGGGGGAAATAATTGAAAAAAGGTGATATAAACATTGAGGAAAAAGATTCAATATTTTTGAAGAATTGATTTCAAAAAAGAGAGAAAAGTATGTTATATTTGCCCTACGTATAGAGAGCAGAGTTCATAATAACCAAAGATTCCTTAAGAATTGACAAAAAAGAAAACTAAGTTATATTTACCCTAAGATATACAACAGAGATTTTTCAAGAATACGAAGAAAAATTTGTCAGCTTAACATGCTCTAATGCTACAAGATCAGAACAAGCAGACCTATCAAGGGTTTACTAGCATTCCATTTGTCAATCCAAACTCAATGGCTTTGAACAATTTATATTATTGGAATACTACAACCAAAGGTACGTAGATTAAAATTCTAGGCAAAAATAGATGGGGCTTGAGCTTCAATGAATCCCCACTTCACAGATATCCAGATTTCTGGTGATAAGGACCTGTTGCACTTAATCAAAGAGAAATATTGTGGATAACTTTAAGATATGAGACGATATTTACTTAGAGCCAATTTATAAAGTTGCTTTAAGGAAATGACACAAAGATTCCTTCAGGAAAAAAGAAAAGAAAAGAAAAGAAAAAACAGTCACAATGCATTGTAGCATACGCCAATGGATGCTAAAAGCTCAAATTTCCTTAATATTAATCAGACCTTCATAACAACACAAAGCCCTATGATGAAAACCTAGCACCAGAAATATGAAAATAACTGTTGCAGCCAAAAGACACATGGACAAATGAAATCAGAAAATGCATAAAACAGGAAAAATACAGAACATCTTACTTGCCAACAGGGTTTCCAGACCAGGAAAAGCCACGTTCCATGTCTTTTTCCTTGTGGAGCAATCTGTATGCATCTATCAGCTTTCCTCTGTAGGGTATATCATTGTAGCACTCAGATATCCATAGGGGCCCAAGATTCGCAAAAACTAAGAGTACTAAATAGTAAAACCTAAGGTGGCATTTGATTCAGGATAATATAATATTATCAGAAGTCGTACATCCCCAGTAATCTTATATTTAATAATCAAATTATCAAGAATACAAGATTACCATATTTGGTTTACCTTGGTAATGTTAATTTGAATTCTCAGGAATGTAAAATTTAATATATACTATATTACATTAAATTCTATGTTATTATAAATCTTTTTGTTTAAGTGGATGTCCTTTTTTAAGCTAGAATATAAAATGTTATACCAAAAAGAAAGAATTATTTGTACAATCATTTTAGAAATATTATATATTTAAATTTTATAACTATTTATTATATGTTATATATTATTTAAATATTAAATAATATTTATAATATAAAAATATCAACTATATATTATAAAATTTTAAAAATAATAATTTAATATACTAGAAGGTCATAAATATTAATAATTTTAAATTTAATATTTATATATTATTATATAAACATATAATAGTGTTTAAAGTAATAAATGTTTATATCAATATTAATATTATATTATGTATTATATACTATATAAATATAATATTGAATATTTAAATATTACTAAGTACCTACTAAAAAAATATTTAAATTAAATATTATTAAATATTTATACAAAAGTCAAAATTACTAAACCTTAATAATCTCCAATGTCTATCTTTCAAATGTAAATCAAATTATCATAATTTATGATAATCTTAAATTACCAAAAATCAAATATTATCGGACAGATTATCATATCTAATTGTCAAACATGATAATTTGCATGATAATCTAAGATTACCAAAGTGATTGCCACCAACCAGATACCCCTACAAGTAAAATTACAATGCCATTTGTTGGGTAAAGCATATCAACTATGGTCTTTTGCAAGCACAATATCAAGACAAAATTAACAACATAAAAGTTTTTGCTTTGAATGTAATCATGTTAAATGTGACCTACAAAAGAAATGCTCTTCCAACCAATGATTTTTATGGAGAACTTCAACCCCTCAAGTTGTGCATAAATTTATGTAGAGAGCCAATGTTGACCATGTCCCAAGAACCACACTGACCCAAATGCTATCCATTGAGTGCAAAATCAAGTACAACATTTAAGTTCGTAATTTCCATTGCTTATATAGGTTTCCAGTTTGCCCCACACATCAAGGACTAGAAATTAAGGTTGGATGTAGTTCTTTTCACTCTTTGGGGTGGATTATATCAATATAAATAGGTCTAGTAGGATTTTGTAATGAGAATGGAATATAATTTTATTGGTACCCCTTCGGCATTGTGAGGGCAAACCATGGTCATATGATTGGATTGCCCACAATGCCTTTCATAATTTTCAGCAACTTTTAGACTAACACGGACTACTTGTAACCGACACAATTTTAAGAACACAACTCAGTTATACCACCTGTTGTTTTTTAAACATTTCTATTTTTTTCACAGTGCATTTCCATGATTTTTTGCACATATAAGATGTCGGAATTATTGTCTAAGCACTAAAAGAGGGAAAAAACACACAACTTTATCATAATGGGGTAGTCCTAATGGAAATCCAACAAAATAAACGTATAAATTAAAATAGAATAATTCAATAAAGCAGTTCCTTAACTTTATTTTTCAAAAACATTCTGTATTTTTCTCCGATAAGACTTTGAAATAGCAACAAATGTACTATAAAGTTTCAAAATTGCTCTTTTTCCACTCTTTTTCCTTGATTCCCTTCTGTTTTCTTTGTTTATTTCTCCTTTTAACACATTAGGAGACATGAACTTGAGTTTCCAAATTGATAATCTTCATTTGCATGTCAAATATGAGAAGAATATTTTTTGACTGTTGGATACCAAATTAACATCTATCAACAATGACAAGATGCTGGTGAATGCTACATTGCAAGCAACCACAGCAGCATTAGGTGTTGAAAAGCTCCTAAGGCTAAATTGCAAGATAATATTTGCAAACTTGAAAAATAATTGCCAGAAGAGCCTAATACTGAGGATTTGCCATGTGAAGATCAGACAAATTTTTTATTGGAGAACTCTCTGTTGAGTCTATCAAAAGCCACATGGGAATCTTCAAAAACTTCATCAAATCACAAAGTCATCAAAGAAGCATCCAGAAGATTTGATTATTGATGGAAAAATTAATTCCAACTCAATAATTAACCTTGAGATCCTTTGCTACAATGACATGTCCTTAGCCAATTTATGTGCTCCCTCATGTTATGGTGCATATTGGATGACTGGAAGCCTTCAAGCACTGGATGCACCAGAATTGGCATCCAATGTTTTGTTCTCAAGAAAAATGCATGCAGACTCCATCATCAATTATTGGAGATCCAACAGTGGAGATCGTGTGTGGCACCATTTAAGAGATCACAAGGACATGATCTTGCTCGGAGGAAGCAAATGATGGTGGAAAAATATTTTTATATTTTCGGATATATTTCCTGGGATTTTGTTTTTTTAGTTTTCTTTTTTTATAGAGGGTTGCATAACTTATGGAGTTGTTAGGATTTAAATTTTAATTGTTATTTAGGAAGTTTGGATATAGCAGAATTTTAGATTGATTAGGACCCTTTTAAGAGTCAATCTGTGTGAAAGAGTTGTCGATGAGTGGAAGAGTCCTATCTCGGGTAGGGAATAAAGTTTTCCATTGTCGCAGAATCTATGATATAGGCCAATGTAAAGTGATGAATTTATGAAGATAATTGAATTACTTTGTGTGAGAATTTTTATTAGCCAGGTTTGGTCCTCTCCCTCTCCTCTCTCTATCTCTCTCCTCCATCTATTATTCTCTTAATTGATATTTCTTTTTCTATTTCTGCTACAATCTAATATATTGCCGTGCTATTTTCTTATGCCTAACACTTGTTTTACCAGTTAACAATTGACTTCCACCAATCACGCTATTTGCCATAATTCACTGAGTAAAACTCGTACATTTTGCAAGAACCTAAAACAGAATTTTTCACCATTGTATTTCCAAAATGACCTAAAAACATTTGTCTGCCCTAATTTCTGGAATAGAATAGTTACACAAATTCTTGTCCCTTTTCACCACTAATTTTTAGAAACACCTAAAAATATTTCTTCAGCCCTATTTTCTGAAATAGAATGGAAACAAAAATTCTTTTCCAAAATCCAAATTTTCTTTGATCTTTAGGTCCAACCAAGCCTTTGTAGGCCCATGTGAATTAGTCCTACATTGAAAATCATATAAGTTATCCATTCAAATCATGAAACCTGCACAGTAAGAATCTCAAAGTCTAGTTAGATACATGAACCAGAAAAGTACCATCCAAAAGGCTCTTCAATTGGTGGAAACCTTTAAAAAATATCCAGCCTGGATAGAAAGCAGGCGGACAAAGAGTAGGGGAAATTCAAACAGATAGATGAGCCCAAGGAATGGGCATTAGGGGAGTTTGTGTTACAAAGCAAAATATATGAATCAAAATAAGGCTTCCGATAGCCAAATCGAAGAAAAAAAAAGATAATAATGATGATAAAAAGCCATCATAACACTTGCCCATTTGTACAAATAATGAATTATAGAATATCCAACACCATAATTCAAAATAGAATTTTTCAAGGGGGTTGCTATACAGAACTAGATGTTGGTTTCAACCTTAATAGACACAAAGGCAAATATAATTAATTATTTTTTATGTAACAATTAAAAACAATAGGATAAAAGATATGTATGATAGAGTAATAACTATTATTAAAACAACTATAGAAGAAACTAGCGAGTTTTCAATTATTGTAGTTTTACATTAAGGATCTTCCTTAAGTCCGTATCTTTTTGTATTAGTTATGGATGAATTAACCAAACATATTCAAAATGATATCCCATGGTGTGTATTATTTGCATATGATATAGTGTTGATTGATGAAACTAAATCTAAAGTAAATGCTAAGCTAGAGATTTGGAGAGAAGTTTAGAATCTAAAGGTTTTAAGATTAGTAGAATTAAAACTGAATACATAAAATGTAATTTTAGTGGGAGTAGAAATACAAATGAAGAAATAGTGAAGATTGCAAGCCAAGAGATATCAAGGAGTGAATTTTAGGTATTTGGGATCAATTATCCAGCAAGAAGGTGAAATAAGTGAAGATGTGAATCATAGAGTTAAAGCATGATAGATTAAGTGGAGGAGTGCTTCGGGAGTATTGTATAATCGGCGCATCCCATTAAAATTGAAAGAAAAATTTTATAAAACTACTATTAGGCCAGCTATGCTATATGGAACAGAGTGTTGGGCAATATTGAAACAACATGTGAATAAATTAAGTGTAACAGAAATGTGTATGTTAAGATGGATATGTGGTAAAACTTTAAAAGATAGAATTAGAAATAAACATATAAGAGAAATGATAGGAGTAGCACTAATTGAAGATAAAATGAGAGAAAATCGATTATGATGGTTTAGACATATATAACGTAGACCTTTAGATGCTTCAGTTAGAAAGAGTGAACTTTTAACAATTCATGGTAAGGATAGAGGTAAAGGCAGATCTAAACTAACATGGATAGAAATAATTAAAAAAGATATAACTATTTATAATTTAAATGTCGACTTGGTCCTGAATAGAGCAAAGTGGAGGAAGCAGATTCATGTAGCCGACCCCATGTAGTTGGAAAAAGGCTTAGATGAGTTGAGTTGTAGAATTAATAAAACAATTCTTTGGGTGCTGGTGGTTCTTCAGACATGAATCATTTATGAATAATTAAAAAGATCAATTATACAATTCACCATATGAGAATTATTCAATTCACTATACGAGAATTATAATCTAAGCACGAAAATAAATGAGCATAGTCTGTCAATAATACAGTAGATGAGATAAGAATTTTTTAATTTTCATTTAAAAATTAAAGGATTTTTGTCATATTCACCCACTGGGACAATATTTTTGAGAAACGGTCCCTCTCTGCCAAGGTAAATCCTGGCTGTCCACGATCCTGCACCAGCATAGGTACCTTTAGTTTCAAAGCATCTATTGACTAGTGTACTGCCAAATGGACAATTATCAAAACAGAAAGGTAATATGATTTTACAATGTTAAGAATATAGCTTAAATCTTAAAAACTACTAAATGGAAAGAGGAACTCAAAGCTTTTGATCACCAAAACAGGATTCAGCCAAGATTGAATAATTTTAGCCATCAAGCTTGTTATATTATCATGAAATTTACCGGTTAAATCTCTTTAAACATGTAAAATAAATTTAAGCAAGCAAAAATTGATTAAAGGAATAACTATTCATACTTCTCCTATTTTAAATGGTGTTAAGTGCTATTATAAGGTGCATATCTTTCAATAAGTGCTGCTATGATTTGGGTAAGTGCTTGTCACTACAACTACATGGCCATGGCAGACAAATATTTATCTAATAATAGTCTCAAACCAAAGAAGATACTGAGATATAAACACATGGAATCGTGGCCTGAGGCATAGGAAAAAAGGTATATCAGAAATCCAAATGGATTAAGGGAAAAGAAAAGGACAGGAAAATAAGGGATAAAATAGAAAACCTAAACGAGGAAATGATTAGGCAAGTTACAAAATAATAAGAGAACAAATGAAAAAGACAAAAAAAAAAAACTAAAAAGTCATAAGAATAAGACAATTGAATTCAAAATTTTAAATCTCATAGGATGGAGTTATCTTGATTTTTCTATGGAAGAGATGCATCATCATCCTACCCTATCCTAACATTTAAGACAAGGGAAGATGGTTCCATCCTAATATTTAGGGCGATAACCCATCCCAATGTCTCACAAGACATCCAGCGAAAATTTGAAGACATGGCTAAAGCAAGTGATTTATACTAATTGGAACTTGCAAAACAGAAAAGGGCACATATAATCTTCCTTTAAGGTTAATACTTTTAATACATAGTGTATAAAGAGAATGTCATATACTTATCTTTTTCTTTTTCTTTTTCTCTTTTTTTTTTTGGGAGGGGGCATATAATATTCTCTAGGATTATGATAAATAATTCTTGTATAAAAGAAAAGGATTATGATACATAATTATAACAACTATTTACAAACACAATTATTCTTGTGCATTCTCATTATTTGTTTGTTTGTTTTTACATATTTATTGCCATCACCCTAGAATGCAATTGATCCAGCAAGAATGCATACAAGGCAGTCCAACATTATATATGGACACCTAAGCTTGCATGGAATAGTGTAATTCTTACCCTTTCATCTGGAGGAATGTATCCATTGAGCTTTCATTACTGAAAAAATCAGGATGGCTCACATCAATCTCTTGGTGGCTGCAAACAGTAACAAATATTGCAAGAAATATGAGTTTATAAGACAAATGATGTCAAATTTCACGTGCCAAATGCTAAGTAAACAAAAGTTGCACAAACTTGGAAACGTTGATTTTCATTATAGAATATGATTTAAAAAACTTTTGAGCTTTGATGGACAAGCAACTAGATCCGGTAACAGGAGAAAGTTGTTCTCTTTTATCAAGACACTAAAACAATTAAGTGAAAGACTAATAAAAAACAAGGTTGCAAGAAACGAAACAAAAAGCAAGCCAAACAAGAGGATAATCTAAAGCACTGACATGTAGATGTGCATGAATAGCATTGAGAAGACCCCTTGAATTGGTTGTGCTGTTCAAGGTACATACCTGTGGCAGATGAGTGGAGAGTGTTCAGAGGGGAAGGCAGCAGGCCTTTCTGTAGGACTCCAGCCATAAGGTCAGGAATGGCATAAGGAAGAGCATTACGGTTATAATTATTGTTTATGAAAATATGTACGGTTTAGGGTGCAAAGAAAGTGAAGAAAATCTGCACATAAATAGAAAATAAGCTAAGTAGGAAGATGCATGTCAACATTTTTCCGTTGTAATGATGTAATCCATCTCACTGTGACTTGCTGTATCTACATGCTACCACACCATGATTAGTGGCCATAAAAAAGAACCATGATTAGTGACCCATGCTGTATGAAATCACATACAGCAGCCAACCCTCCCATCCCCCTTGTCCTTGCCCCTCCCTTTAAGCATTCTTATTTAAGAGTCATGGACATGATGAATCCTCATGAGTTGAGAAGAACAAAACATCATATAGGTTTGGCACCAATATTGTGATAGAACTGATGGATAAAACATAGGGTGAGTATGGGCCGACATTTTATGGGTAGATTGTCTTATCCTTTTAAATAAGAGTCTTGAATCAATGAAACCTTGCAAGTAGTAAATCAGAAAAAGTTTTCTAGAATGTCTTACTAGTTGCCTTTAAAACAGCTCAATGAGATCCCTGTCAAAAAGGAAAAATCCATTGCGGCACCATAACTCTATCTTATTTTTAAGGCAATACAATGGCACTCCAGAAAGAAAGAACCATTGAACTATTTGTGATCCCAGAAAGCATAACTACATGCAACTACTGCATATTGGTTAAACCTGAATGCTTATGCATTTCAAAGGCAAATCATGTATATGGCCACCAAAACAAGTGATAAAAAATCCAAGAAATTTAGCCAAATGTTAGGTGTAATAATAAAAAGAATCACCAGAATTCAGATGAGAAGCTAAATAAGTTGGGTTTCTTTCTAAAACAGTGTACCATGGGCTAACTAGTATGTACCATCCTGTACCAAGCATACTATACCATACCAATACCAAATCGAAACTTCGTAGGAGAGCATTATGAGTCTCGGTATGCCAAACTGACCCCCATAGCAGGTGTGCCAAGGCTACAAATATGGCAGTGGCAAAGGGTCACCATGGTCGCAGACCTTGGCTAAAATAATAAAATTGCATCTAAACAATATTTAAAACTACCATGAATAAATATAAGTTTGAAGGCTTAAAGCTCAAAGAGCAAAGGTTGAGAAACTAGATTTATTGGACAAAGGTAGAATCAGCAGGGAAAAAATTACAGAAAAGATGGTTCTTATTCAGCATCCAATTACCTAACATTGAGGTCTCCACACCAAATCAAAGGCTTATCGAGTTGTAGAACAAAGTCAAGCATTCTTTGATCCCATTTTCTTCTTCTTTGAAACGAATTTTCGTCTTCCTTCCAACCATTGTTTGGTACATAAGTATTTAGTAAGAGATATGACTCAAATTCAGCAATAATCACTCGACCATCTGGTTCATGCTTTGAAGCTGCAAATAAAGAAAATATGTGTGATTTTTCCATCACATTGTCATGATAGATAAATAACTAGGAAAGGCATATGCATCAAAGAGAACTCTATAGAATAAGATATATTTATTTTCTTGATGAATCAATGAGATGCAACGGAGAAATATTTGCTGGCAAAATTCAATCTGCAAATCTGAAAAACTCTTACAAAGAGCAATACCAAGAGGACAATCCTTCTTATCACTAATCTTCTAACCAAGTTCCGCCCAATTCTACAAACAAATAATCCACACTTTTGAACATATAGCTGCCATTTTTACTCCAACTAGGAATATTTTTCTTCAAAAAATAACTTACCATGCTTTTTAATCTCCACTGGTATGTCCAATGGCACGAGATAGATAATTATTTTTGGATGTTCTATTTTTTTTTCTTTTCAACTAATATGCAAGATTGTATCCAGTTAGATAATAATCTTTTTGATGCATTTCATGATATAAAAATTAGTTTGAAGGAACCTACACATAAAACCTTATGTATTCATGTAAGTTGAGGTTCAAAACAACAAGAAATATTGAGTTTATATTAGCTGAAAGGATACTTTCACAGCTTAAATAATCAAAATACCCAGCAAATACCATAACTAAGATGCAATAAATAGCCTTACATGAAAAATCCTTATTTCCACTAAAAAGGTATCATTCCTAGCTCCACCCTGCTTATGAGGTAAGTGGAGCAGAAACTAGAGTTCTCTTTTTCTCTTTTGGTAAGTTGTGACGTTTCAAAATGGTGAATCTACTGAAGAATCTAAAAGGTCTTGGTTCTTTTAGCAATGCATTTCCCTTAGTTCACACGAACAACATAATATGAAATGTATGGCTGCAATAGGAAGGGTTCTAGGGGATTGGAGGAAACCAACTTCGCTCTTCACCTCCCCCTCCCTCCAAATTCTTCTATACATTTTTACAATTATATCTGATCCAATATACAAGATCAGATCTATGAGTTGATTTTTTAATATTCCTAGACTTCCAATTTCAACTTGTATTTTTTTTTTCCTTCATCCTTTTCTTCACCATTTTTAGTGCTCCAAATTCGAGCTTCTCCTGACAATTTTAATATATCAGATTTGAAATAATTCAGATATCAAATTTCCATAGATAAATAAAAAAAAAAAGAGTCAAGACGATGCATAAGAATTTAAGCTCTCATTCTGCATTCGATTTGCAGAATGGAGCTGCAATGGAATGGAAATTTTGGTTTTGGCTCCATAATGATGGTTTTCCAATGAGTAACAAAATCACATTTCCTTAAGAATCTCCCATTAAATAGAGGAATTGCGATTTCATTTTAGATGAAAAGACTGGTCATTCCTATTCCTATGGAAATGGATGTTGTTTGTGGTACAAATTAGTTAGCCACATTCATGGTATAAATGGGAAATATATGGCATATGACATATTTGATATGAACGGATCAGCAGCATTTATGATATATATGGGAATGAATGATGTGACTGAGATTTGATTTTAAAAGATAAAATTCTCAAACTCTGGTTCCATTACTCAGTCAAAGTACACATATAAAATAATAAAAAAATTGATTTCATATTCAAGGATAACTGACTAAATCAAACATTAGAATGGAATTATTATTTCTTTTTTGTGCATTCCTTCTTTTAGTGCCCAGATAATATAACAGAAATGCTGACTCCAATTCCTTATCCTCATTCCAATTCTTCTTTATTCTTGTGAACCAAAAATGGACTTGGCATGCAAGAAAATTAAATTTGTCGACAAATTTTATGAGAAATGTGAGGATAAGGATGTGTCAGGTCCAATCATGAAATCAGAGCAGAATGAAAAACTTTCCACAGCTTGAATGATATCTTTAGGCGATTAGCACAGTAGCAGTTGGTAAGAGTCATTCATGTGATTAGCACTTCTTATCTTTATCACGGCCATCATGCTAGCGTGGTTTAAGGTCCCCTTCAGACTTATGTTATGTTGAAGGATCCAACACACTTGATTATCAGACATCTGCCTCCAGAACACCATGAGGAACCATCAGCAGAGGGAAGGGAGTTGACAATGCCACTGTAGGAAGATCCTTTGGTTCCATGTGGTCATTACCAAGATTTAATTAGGATCTTAGAAAACTTTTAAGGAATGTTTAGGAATCAAATATGTTTTCATTAGAGTTTTAACTTCTTTAAATTTACGTGATTTTCAGCATACATTGTGGCCTTTTCTTTCCATTTTTCTTTAGTTGAATTTGAGAGAGAGAGAGAGAGAGAGAGAGAGAGAGAGATTCTGCAACCTAATTTTTTTAAGGTTCTATTCTCCTGGAATTTGCATGTTGACTCTAATGTTGAAGTTCCCTGCCATGAATCCTTTAGAAAGTTTTAACCATGAGTGATAAGGAATAGCAAATAAAATTTATTCCTTGTGCTAGATATAAATCATTTCTAAAGTTTATTGTACTACAAAAAAACAAATGACAATCAGATCAATATAGTAGGTGATCAGATGGACTTCAATTCAATCCATATCCATGTTGTACATTAATAAAAAAATGACTGACTTAATATCCATGTTACATATCAAATCCTTAAAAAAAATGAAAAAAAAAATAATAAGGATCACAAATTTGCATACCAATATGGTGGCAGTACACACTATCATCCTAGAAGTTGGCATAGCATAAGATGGTCTTCTCTCATCACACGCACATGTGCTAGCCATTTTGGATAGGTCTAGACAGGGTATAAGAACAAGATCCACCGCATCTAGGACTCGATCGTAAACTAAAACTTTAGGAAGCCATAAATTTTCAATCTAAGAATAATTAGACAAAGCAACAAGAGACAATAGATGTAGGAGTCAAGATCTAGATTTAAGATGAATTTTATCTGAAAGTAAAACATTTCATGCATTTGGAAAATTTTTCTTTTTCTAACTAGAGAAGGAATCCAACCCAATTTCTGCATTACCTTGCTTTCCACCTGTTTAACTAGAAGAGATATCTGACTTGAATTTTAAAAGAGGAACCTCACTAATATAGATAAAGAAGTTGTAATCAGTTTTATCATTCAATTAATGAAAGTAAAAAGGGTTTAAAACCCTACTTTCACCACTTTATTGTTTTATTATTATTTTCTTTACAAGGCATGAGTTGAGCAGATTGAAGCAACTTTTTTCTCTCTCTAGTCATATCAAGTTGTTATTAGAGACTAGGATCCCATCCCTATGAAGATCTAGTGCATGGTCCAAACTTTCTAGCAATAAAAGCAAACAGGAGAAAAGCTTGACAGTATAGTACAATGCAATACAAAGGCAAGGATAATGACTTTTATAGTGGGAGATGATGATGTGAAAAGTCATCTTAGCCAACTAGAGAAGATCGTTCAACTAAGGGTTCATGACTTGATGGACGCCTTCAACTTCATTAAATGGTACAGGCTTTTGAAACACTATGGAATGGGCTTTTGAAAGAGAAGCAGTTGTTATTAAATGATGTCGGTGTCTATTAGTTTGAGGATTTGGATGAGATAAAACAAATCTTATATATATATATATATATATATATAGAGAGAGAGAGAGAGAGAGAGACTTGGCTACATTTGAATGTAACCAAGTCTAGGATCTAAACACCTTCCCCACCTTTGGATACATACGGATTCCGAAGCATCGCACCTTTTTCTAGAATGATTGACATCCAAAACCACAAATGCAGGTTAAAAAATTATAATTAAAGAAAAGATTTTTTTGTCAGGCTAAGAGCAAGTTATAAAAAAGCAGTCCTAATACCAAGAACATCAAATTCGCTAATGTGGAAATTGAAAACAAAAAGTTAACTCATGACCGTCTACCTGTTCGATTTAGGGAGAATGAAACCTTTTTTGGCTGAAATTGCTTTTTCACAAATAAAGCAGTCCCCCCATACTTGGAATCAGAAAGAGACCACCACACATTATAATTTTTGAAAGGAGGACTTGATAGAGCACGCATCAGCACCTGCACAGATTTGTAAAAACAGCCATAAGTTAACAAGTTATAGTTGGCACTATGAGAATCTGGATATGGTATACATATGAGAAATAAACTAGTTGTCATCAGCACAATGACAAGTTCAAAATTAAGTGTCTGAACTCTGAAGCAAGTTTTGAAATGCCAACTGTGCTGCCCTATGCCACGCATTGTTCCACCCTGTATTTTGCATCATATCAACCCATGTCAATCTATATCAAAACAGGTGTATCATCCATGCCAGCAAATGATGAGATAATAGGTGCTTTTGTATACCATACCAATGATTGAACAACACACTTCCACACCACAAGACACCTATCAATATCAATGCACCAAATGCACCTATCTGCACATCTAATAACAGAACCGGACTTCCACACCACAAGACACCTATCAATATCAATGCACCAAATGCACCTATCTGCACATCTAATAACAGAACCTGACACATACCTACAAGTGGACCTACTTGAGCGCGCGTGCACAACCAAATATGCACCATATAAAATTCCAAGTTCGAATTACTTTTGTCTACTTATTTGCACCCATTTCCACATTCATCAATTCTTACAAATTAAAACTACTACTTTCACCAATTTCACACCCTTGGATGCATGCACATACCACACCCCACACACATCCAATCCTAGACTGACTAGAAGCCACATAGACTGTAACCACATGGATGGATCATGCACCTATCCCACCCACCAAATAACCCGTCTAGGAATCTAACAAGCTAGATCACTTTGGCCTCTCTAGTGCCACCTAGCACCCCTAGACAAGGTGTTTTCTTGTTTAGCCGCCACATGTATCTTACCACCATTACAAAACAAAAGTAAAATATATTCACAAAACTATGTGATTTCTCCCTAAGAAAGAAGTCCTTCATGCATTGCATAAAAGGAAACTTTTGCATTTTGTGTTGCACACCATCTCTAATTCCCGTCCATTACCCTTCATCCACCACCATTTCACTAAAACACCACCAAAATATTTTCCAATACTTCGCTCAGAAACACAATCATCATCCGGTAAAAGAAATATCTAGAAGCTAATTCCAGCCCTAAACCCCACCAATCTGAAGCAACTGTCCCCCGAACAATCAAAATAGCCTACATAATACCTTAATCCTAACACTTCAACCCCTAGGCTTCTCTAGAATAGTTGATCACCTTCCATTCTACCTCTCTCCCATTATAAATAGGCACAAGACCCTAGCCAAAAACCTAGGTGAAACTCAACCAACTCAACGACCTTCCAAATTATCCCTCTAGTCTCAAGCACTACAAAAACCGTAAGGAAAGCTCCTTCCAGTTTGAGAAATCTTTTTTTAATAATTATTAGCTATAATAGCTACTTTATATATTAATTTGTTTTCTTAAGACAATTTATATTTTTCTAGCTGCTAACATATTTCAGTCCACTGACATACATAAAACCTATGAATTTGATATCATTAAACAATTTGATTTTCTTTTGGCAACCATCCTCCCCAGGCATATAATCTTAATTCAATTTAAAAAGAAAATGCAAAGCTCCATAAATAGTAGCTTTCAGGGTTCATTAAATTGGAAGATCATGAAAAGCTAACAACTTACACTTTGAATATGATAGCATAGTACAATTAAGTATAAAGCATATCACCGAATAGTCCCATTTATCAACACGGTCTATATGACCAAAGCTACACAATTACGTTTACTAGTTTATTAGGACATCTTCTGGCCATCCAAATCGAAATAATTACACAAATAATGGACAACTAGTTATATCTGTTTAATGAATGTGTTGCAATATGCACTGCTCGCGTGTAGATATAGGATGCATATGGTCAACCATTGTCATTCACAATAACATGCTAAGATTTTCATTGTACACTAAATTCAGCAGGATTTTCAACTTTATTCACTGATGCTGTCCATCATAATACTGCTTGATCTAATGCTTTTCTCAAGATTCTGAACTCAACAACAACATCACTGATGTTTGGGTAGGCCTATAACTTTAAACTAAATGACACTAGGTTGCAAAAAAATAAAACAAGTAATAATAATTTCATCACACCATGAAAGGATTTCCTAGATAAAAAGGGTCCCTGGGAACCTAAACATTATGTCATAAACAACAGAACACTTGTCACTATAAAATTATCATCGCATTATCAAGATAGTATAGGAAAAAACTTGCACATTGTTTATCTATAACCATTACAAAATTAGCTAAAAATAATAAAGCCAAAGCATAGCTTACCTGCTTTTCCTCACGTGAAGAGCTTGTATCATTTTTCATTTCAGTAGGATTTTTAGGTGCACCTTTGGACCCAGCAGCAGGCATTCGAACTTCCTACAGACATCCATGAAGATAACATTATAAACTAACCAAATCGCTCATCTAAATTATAAACCCAGTGACCTGTTATAATGTGGCATGCCATCCAACCAAGAATTTTATAATGACAAAATGTTAGTCCAACAAGTAGGTTCTGACGCTGTTCCAAACATCAGAAATCATCTTTACCAGGCTTTGAAGTGCAAAAGCCATTTTATAGTGATTATGATTGCACCTTGCAACTTAGAAAAGTTAATCCATAGTTCTCTAAATCTGGTTAGCGTAACTAAATACATCCTCCTAAAGACAGCTTCTATCTCACATTTGGAAAAGAACTATTTGAAAGATTTGTCAATATAATACATATAGGATTTTGTGTCAGTTTATTTTTTAATCACCCATCGTAAGGCACTATAGAAATTTAATATGTGACCTTCTTGGATAAGATCACTCATGTTATTTTTTGTTTTGCCAATGCTCACACCAGTTCATCACTAGCAATAATAGTCTCTAACATGACATGAGATGCATATCTTTTTTTGTTGATTAAACATGTTATTTACCGTTATAAAGGTTAAGGATCACTTGTAATACCATATCAAACAGCACTTTTTTTATGTGGTAGGCATTACTAAAAAGCAACAAAATGGGCTGAGAAGTTTGATTGGAACAAAAAGCAGGATCTTTCAATTGATTTTTGACTTATTGGCAAGGTAGCATTTAGAATCCTTGTTGTGGCCATGTAGTGGGTGAAATTTTAGATTGTAAAAGTATTTCTCATCTTTTAACTTTGAAGTCAGACATTTCAATTGTTTTCTTTTCCTATTCTATGGGTTGGGCACCCAGACATATTAGGGCCAGATCTTGCAGTTGGCAACATCTTTCATAGCAGATATTACCATGCCTCTCTTGAGTCTGGTTGCATTTATGGTGCAGATTTCATATTAGAGGTAAGGTGGAAAATCCTCCTTCAGCTCAAACACTTTAGAACACAATAGGTCTGCAGTTAAAATAAGCACAGCTATATTTTAAAAAAAATCCATGCACCAAGTCTGCACCTTCCTCCTTCCAAGTACCCTAACATTCTCAAGAAGAGGTAAGGCACAAAATCTGAGTTCAACTGCTAAGTAAAAGCTGGTGATATAGGGCATAAAGGCAAAGACATAAAGTCATTCGAGGACAAAGTAACAGATAGGCATAGTACATATCCTACATCTCTTAGAGGAATGGGGCATAGCTTACTAAAAGGAAAGAAGGGCACCTCCAACAACAAGAACACATTAAACAGTTGAACTAAAATGCAAGTGGACCAAGATATCAAATAGCATAGAAATTCAACAAATTGCACTGACAACTACAATTTCTTTGCAGCACCCTAGCATCTTTGCCAACTTAGCCAACCGAAAAAGAAATGCTAAGACTAACTTTCAACTCCCCATCCCCAAAGATAAAAACCTCTCCCCCAGAAAAAAAAAAAGAAAAAAAAACTTATACAGCTGAGAGAGTGGGTCTCATTCTAAGACATCAGCTAAACAAGCAGGTCAAGTCCATTAGAGTTCATTCACAAACACCATTGTCCATCGCAAATCCACAACTTAGCTATTGACAATCAAAGCATAGCCAGTAACTCGTTCCCCTCCAACGAAAATAAATTTGGACATGAGACAATCCTTCACATCATATTCTTCAATCTCCACACACGCAGCATGTGAAATGCACATGATAAGATATGTAGGCCTTCAAGTATTGATAAGTCATGAAGGAACAACCCTGTTTCTCCATCTCACCTCAAACTTTGTCTAACAAATGCTCTTCTTGAATACCATTAACACTAAAGAGAGTGTACTCATAAAAAATATCCCAAATTGCCCTCAGCCTCCAATGATGTGAGAGCATATCTGGAAAGGGATGATGCAGATGCTCTGACAATAATGGAATTTGTGGGTCACAAAAACTCTAAATTCTATAACAAAAATGTTTAAACATATAAATTGTTTATCTAACCTTGAATAGAAGTTCCTAAGGCAATGAAAGAAGCCACAAAGATAAAGCATCAAGCAAAATATATCTACCCAATAAACCATTCTAAAAATTTACAAGAACTATATCCAAAACCCTTACTCATTGCTTAAAAAAAAAAAAAGGAAAAACTCATAAACTCAGTAATCCACCTTAACATTGCAATCAAAAATTGGTCAAGATTTTCAGTTTCCAGTAACAGAACTCAACTCAACTCATCTAAGCCTTTTCCCAACTACATAGGGTCGGCTACATGAATCTGCTTCCTCCACTCTACTCTATTCAGGACCAAGTCGACATTTAAATTATAAATAGTTATATTTTTTTAAAATTTTTCTTTCCATGTTAGTTAGGTTTACCTCTACCTCTATCCTTACCATGAATTGTTAAAAGTTCACTCTTTCTAGCTGGAGCATCTAAAGGTCTACATTGTATATGTTCAAACCACCATAATCGATTTTCTCTCATTTTATCTTCAATTAGGGCTACTCCTATCATTTCTTTTATATATTTCTAATTCTATCTTTTAAAGTTTTACCACATATCCATCTTAACATGCGCATTTTTGTTACACTTAATTTATTCACATATTGTTACAATATTACCCAACACTCTGTTCCATATAGCATAGCTGGCCTAACAACAGTTTTATAAAATTTTTCTTTCAATTTTAATGGGTTGCACCGATCATACAATACTCCCGATGCACTCCTCCACTTAATCCATCTTGCTTTAACTCTATGATTCACATCTTCACCTATTTCATCTTCTTGCTGGATAATTGATCCCAAATACCTAATTTTTTCACTCCTCGATATCTTTTGGTTTGCAATCTTCACTGTTTCTTCATTTGTATTTCTACTCCCACTAAAATTACATTTTATGTATTCAGTTTTAGTTCTACTAATCTTAAAATCTTTAGATTCTAAAGCCTCTCTCCAAATCTCTAGCTTAGCATTTACTCTAGATTTAGTTTCATCAATCAACACTGTATCATCTGCATATAACATACACCATGGGATATTATTTGAATATGTTTGATTAATTCATCCATAACTAATACAAAAAGATACAGACTTAAGGCAGATCCTTGATGTAAACCTACAGCAATTGAAAACTCACTAGTTTCCGGTAACAGAAGCTTCTCTAAAATCGATTTAAAGTTATAAAAGAAGCAACAAACACAAAGCCACAAAACAAGACACAACATACACAAAAACCCACTCTAGAAACTTGAATGTATATATATATAGAACTATACATAAAATACTCAACCCTTTATTAAAATTTAAACCCATTGCAATTCAAGTTAACTTCACAATGGAAAACAGATCAATTTTTCCAATTTCTAGTAAGACGGTTTCTCTAACATTAATTTGAAGTCTCTTTAATCAATGCATGAAAAAAGAAGCAAAAAGACTTCCGACAAAACACAAAGTATATCAAAATCCAATGTAAAATTTTAGACAAACTATACCCAAAAGCCTTGCTCTTCCATTAAAACACAAAAGAAGGGAGAAAGAAATATTAAACTGATTAGTCCACATTAGTAAAGATTTCCAATTTCCAATGGCAAAAGATTCTCTAACATCAATTGGAAGTTATAGAAGGAAAAACAAAAGGCGCCAAACAAAACACAACGCACACGAAAATCCTCTCTGAAAACCTGAAAATATATCTAAGAGAACGATATCCAAAACCCTTACGCCTCTTTCTTTAAAAAACGTTAAGGGAGTAAATCAGCAAAACACAAAAGTTTCGATCAAAAATTGGCCAAGTTTTCCGATTTCCAGGAACAAAAGCTTCTTTAACATCAATTTCAAGTCGCTTAAGTCAATAAAAAAGAAACAAACACGAACCCATCAAACAAAACAAAATGTACACTAAAACCCACCCTAAAATCTAGGCAAAAAAACTTTATAAAAAAAATCAAAACCTTTAAACCCATATCAATCTACGATAACATCAGAGAGGGGGGGAACGGTGGGGACCTGGATGCAGATGACGTCGGGGTCGAGGGACTGGACGAAGCTGGAGAACTCGGGCCAGTTGTTCTTCACGCGGAGGAGTAAACTGTTGGCGTTCCACGTGAGGAATCTGAGCGGCTCCTTCTGCTCTTGTTTTCCTCCGGTTTCTCCACCGCCCGCTACCTCGGCGCTGCCTCCGTCGGAGGGGGCCGAGAGGGCCGGCTTCTTGAAGGATCCCTCCTTCTCCACTGGCTTGAAGAAGCGCTTCATGGTATGGTGAAGGGGAATGGGGAAGGCGGTATCGGCTTCCGGAAAGCCGCTCTCCAATGAATGTATGCTCTCCGTCAGAAGTTGATGCCGTTCGTCGTTGCGGTAAAACGGGGTTTAAGGGTTTAAGGGACTGTTTGGATGGGAGGGAATGGAGGGGAGGGGAAGGAGAAGAGGAGAAAGATGAAGGAAGAAGAGGAGGAGGGTAATTGATTCTCCTTTTTTTTTTTTTTTTTTAATCAGTAAATTTATTAATTTTTAATAAATTAAAAATATATATTTAAATTATATTTTTAAAAAAAATTAAAATATATATTTTTCTATTTTTTCTATTTTTTCTTTATATTTACTATTTATTTTTTATTTTAAAAAAAATAATTATCACATAACACTTTTTTTTCTCTATCTAAATAAATAATTAATATTAAAAAATAATTCTTTTTTTCTTTTCTTTTCTTTTCCTTTCATCTCTTTTCTTTTTTTTTTTTTATTTTTTTCCTTCAAAATTCAAACAAAGCCTAAGGTAATGTTTGATAGGAAAAATGTTATCCATGGATAAGTGTACGGGATAGAGTTTATCCCCTGGCTATCCCTAAGGATATCCCTTGGCTATCCCATTGATCATATCAAATGCAAAAAGGTAAATCCATGGGATAATCTTTTTTTACTCTTATTTGGAGGGATAACCAGCTATTCATGCATTCTCTAGGGAATAAATTGAGGGGATATCCCATGGTTAACCATGGTTAACCATGGATTATCCCTTTGGTTAACTTTATTCCCTGCTATCCCTTATAGTTATGGCTTTTGGGAATAAGAGGGGATATCCAAAGGATATCTCCTCTTATCCCCTATTTCAAACACTACCTAAAGGTTTAAAGCTCAAGGTTTCAGGTTAGAAAGAGCAAACTCTCTTGGAACCGATCACTGATTTTGATTTCAATGATCCAAGCCTTGGATCTATGATCAAATAATCATAATAATAATTATTTAAGTTTCATATTATTTATGTTTTAAATAAAAAATATATTTTAGATCCTCAAATTTTTTGTCAAATTTATTTTAATTTTAAATTTTCAATGGTTATAGATTCATCCCTTATATTTTAAGAACATAATGTTCTTATGCATAAAAACAACTAAATTAATGAAGTACATATCACTATGTAATAATTAAAAATTTAATTATCAAAATAATTTTAACTAAAGTTTGAAGACTAAAAATATATTTAGCCTATTTTTTATAGTCAATATTGCATCATGATTGTGATGCTTAAATCAGCTTAATTAAAATTTAAATTAAACCAAACACGTTTAATTTAGTCCAAACTAAAACAGTTGAATTGCTTAAAGAGTTAATTATCTTCATTTTCAATATCTCTTCATCGACCAATCCCTTCTTCTATTAGAAATTTTAGATATTAACTTCTAACTAACTTATTTTGCAATGATGGTTTAAGATCAAAATGGGTTTAAGGACTGTAATACTCTATAAATAGAGTCAAGAAGCCAACGCATCAAAAAAGTTAACCCATTTCCTCTTGCCATCTTCTTCTTACTCTCTTCCTCCTATTTACTTTTCTTTTCTCTTGATCCCGATGTTAATGGAGTCCTGTTGAACCTTGTTAGAGCTTTAGGTTGACGCCGTCAACAAGGTAGCTAGTCTAGATTTAACCAAAAAAAATTTCTCTATATGATCTGTAAATCTATTCGATCTGTAAATCCCTATTCCTCTCTAATCTTCATCAATTCACTTGCTAGGTCGCTTGTTTAGATCAGAGTTGGGGAAAGCTCAGTCAAGTATTAAGGCTTGAATTAGGTCGTCGACCATCGCCTTATCAATCGGATAGTTATTTATAGAATTAAGGTACATTTAACTAGCTTTTACTAGTTGATTTGCATATCATGGTTGAAAGTTGATGTTTTGGGATTGTTTTATTATAATGTATGTATTTATGTGTGTACATACGCACGTATGTATATATGCATACACATTGGTTCATTGTGTCCAAGATTATGAAATTTCATATTCTTTTATGGGGTGTGATGATTCTAAGATGAAAAAATGCAGCTATTATAGCATATTTTGATTTAAGCATGAGTTGTGACACTTAATTGGTTAATGAATTAAACATGTATATTTGTTTAATTCACTATTATTAAATTTTTAATGTTTACACTTGTAGAACAATATAAATTGTTTGTGCTCGTATCACCTCTAATATAATTAAATATATTTGAACCTTAAAGTTGATTGAAATCCATAAAAATATTCGCTGTTTTGGATTATTTTCAACTTGCAAAATAGGGCTTTTTGAATTTTAGCATATTTTTTAGTTAGATACCTAATAATTTGATTTGTTAATCAAGCATGTTAATGTAAGATACCCAACAATTTATGATTGCGAAGCAAATGTGGGTATTCTATACGTCTAGGAATACAATGTCAAAATAAAATCTTATAATTAATAAATTAAACACCCTCTTAAATTCTTTTTGTAAAGATGATAGACAACTAATGAAGTATATGTGATGTCTTGGGTTTAAACCTTAAAAGAATTTTAATTATTTTTAAAATTTCTTTAAATAAAAGAGGGTCAGTTTGTAGATAAATATTAAGAAAGCAAACTTCAGAATCCAATGGCAACCAACTTAATATGATCGGATTGATATTGGTTATCAGATTATCCTAGACTATTGGTCACCTCTAAGCTCAAAGCTATATAAACATACTCATGCACACACATGTATTTATTTATATATGCGTGTATGATAACACAATTTATGTTAAAGTGGCTCCTAACATCTTAGAGGTATTCATTGTATGTGTGAAAAGAATATGTGCATTGTGCACAGAGTTATTAAGTCACCAACTTGTTCTTCGCTATGCAATATTAAAACATCATGTGAATAAATTAAGTGTTTGCACATGTTAAGATGGATATGTGATAAAATTTAAAAAGATAGAATTAAAAAATAAATAAATAAGAGAAATAATAGGAGTAGCCCCAATTGAAGATAAAATAAGAGAAAATCGATTGTGGTGGTTTGGACATATATAACGTAGACCTTTAGATGCTTTAGTTAAAAAGTGTGATATTTTAATAATCCATGGTAAGGATAGAGATAGAGGTAGACCTAAACTAATATGAAAAGAAGTAATTAAAATGATATAACTATTTGTAGTTTGAATGACGACTTGGTCCTGAATAGAGTAGAGTGAAGGAAGCATATTCATGTAGCCGACCCATATAGATGTAGTTGGGAAAGGCTTAGATGAGTTTAGTTGAGTTGAGTTGAGTGATCAATTGTCCAGTAAATGAGTGAAGCTTGGGGGCCAAATTTGAGCTCAAGATTTAAGTTCTTGTCAAGCTTGAGTTTTACTGGACCTTCTTAAATTATACTCCTTTAAGCTCAAATTTAAATAAATTATCTACCATACAATATATTAATTTTGTAATTAAAATTTATGTGTTATCTATTTTATAGATATATTATTGCATTATATGCAAAGCATTGAGGTTTTAAAATTTTGGTATCAATCCTCAAATCTTAAACTGAAGGCCAAGATTCTTAATATCACATGCGTAATATAACCGGTTGCTACTTATTTTGCTGGCATAGCTACCCAGGTTTTTCGGTCATTTAGGCATCTTATATTAATCATGGTCTATGTAACTATCTTACTGCATGAAAGTGTATGGCAAATTATTTACGTTACTTCAAATCCTCAGTTTTTGTCCTAAGTTTCAGGAATTATATGCTCACGGCGGGGACCCAGACACGATGAGACAATAGAGTAGGCTCAAGCGAAAATGTGGTCAGCTCTTTAAGGTGGAAGCCAACAACATCGAGGAGGACAACAAACTCCACTACCCAAAGCTACGAAAAGCTGGGGATCCAAGGGAGTCCAAGCCCGCACCCATCCGTAAAAGATATTCATATAAAGGAGTAGAAGTGGGCACTGGATCGTGCCGTGCCAGCATGGCTCAGGCCCACCGTGCCTAAAAATTTATCGTGCCGTGTCTGATACGGTCCATTTATTAATGGACCGTGCCAGGCACGACCATTAAAAAAAATTTAAATTTGGCACGGCCCGTGACCCATTTTAAAATAGGCCACGAGCTATGCCAGCACGGTCCGTCACGGACTGTGCCAGCACGGCCCGTCATGGGCCGTGCTTTGACACGGCCCAGCTGAACCGTGCTGGGGCCGTGCCATGGCACGGCCCCCCGTGCCATGGCACGGCAACGGTGCCCAGGCATCTTGTACAAGGTGCCTGGGCACCGTACACCTAGGCACCATGCCTAGTCAAAGCAAGAAGCCGCGGGGGTTTCGGTCAAAGCAAGAAGCCGCGAAGAAAGAAGCATCGGGGTTTCTGGTCAAAGCAAGAAGCCGTGAAGACTCCCGCCGTGTACGTGAAGATCAAGAAGCCGCGAAGACTCCCGTGAAGAAGACTCACGTACGTGAGGATATTTCTCACCAGCGGTGTAAGAAAAAAAAGGATTAAAATTCTTAAAAGAAAAGGGGCTAACGGAGTATCCAACCAGTTAGGTGGAGCTAGAGCCAAGAGGTAATTTACCACCGCATCAAATTTAATTGCTAATAATAAAATTAAAAGCCTAAGATTCTTAAACATCAAGAAATCTTACTGTTCTCTAAACCCCAACATTATCTTTAAGATACCATGGCCTACTTCAATTAGATTTTGCTTAGTCAATGGTTGCATTGTAATGCTCTATTATGGAGTAAATCATGTATTGCATGATTTAGCATAGAAAGGCCTAAATCATGCACTTGCTAGCAGACATGATGCACACAATTTAATACGAGTGTGGGCTCTTTCTTTTAAAAAATTGAGTCTTATTATTGCGTGTACATTCTATGTACTTGGGCACCATGCCTAGGCATGGTGCCCATGTACTTGGGCACCATGCCTAGCATGGTGCCCATGTACCAGGCACCATGTACGGTGCCTGGTGCATGGTGTACCAGGCACCATGTACGGTGCCTGGTGCATGGGATACGTGGTGCCTAGGCACCACGTCAGTGACGTGGTGCCTAGACACCAGCTAATAGCTGGTGCCTAGGCACCACTTTTGAGTTTATTAGCCGTTTTTAACGGCTATATAGCCGTTAAAAACGGCTATATCCGTTTTTAACGGCTATATAGCCGTTAAAGGCTGTTGGGAGGGATTTAGACCATTTTACCCCTTCCAACAGTCATATAACGGCTATATCAAAGGGTAGTTTTGGAAGAAAAAAAATTAGAAATTCTATAAATAGATGAACTCTCCCTCATTCTTACCATACCAAACCAATTCCTCTATTACTACTATTTCTCTCTTCCAGCAAGTGCTCTAGTAGATTAGCAATTTAATTTTTAGTTTGCAAGTGTTCTTACAAGTGCTCAAGCAAGTAGTCAAGTGCTACAAGATCAATTCTTGTTGAGAGGCGAGAGCGCAAGAGAAAGCTCATAAATCTCGGCTCCACGCCTCCACCTCTGATCTTTTCTCAATTCCTTTTTGTGGGTTAGTTTTTATTTTTTTGCATTTATTAATTAAAAATTTTAGATATGGCATCTTTTAACGAAAGTAATTTTAACATGCACGCTTTTTCTGAGGGTGAGGAAACTAATCCCAAGGACCCCAACCCCAATCCCAACTCCAAGTTCCATCTAGAGCTAGTGTCAGTGAGTGTCAAACCTCTTCTCGTAAGAGGACTAGTAATGTTTGGATTGATTTCGATAGAATTATGGTTGATGGAGTCTATAAAGCAAAATGTAAAAAATGTGCAAAACTTTACAGTTGTTCTATTACTGGGGGAACAGGGCATCTAAGAAGACATCAAGAAAGTCATAGGATGCATGATTCCAGTCAGCAAGGACTCCTTAATATACAAGAGGGATTACTTGTAGGCAATTTTGCATATAACCACGAAAATCAAAGAAAATTATTGGTAAGATGGATAGTTCAAGATGAATTACCTTTTAGTTTATCTGAATCTTATAATTTTGAAAGATATGTTCAATTAGGCCTACAACCTGCTTATAAAAGAACTAGTAGGCGTACCTTTAGAAGAGTGGCTATGACAAACTTTTTAGCAATGAAACAAAGTTTAACAGAAAGCCTCTCAAATTTAAATGCTAGAATTTCTTTAACTTCTGATATTTGGACGGCATCTGTAGGTAGTAATTGTTTTATTTCTGTTACAGCTCATTATATTGATAATGATTGGCAATTAAATAAATGAATTATTACTTTTCGTGCTTTTGATTTTCCGCATTCAGACAACAAATTTCAAATATATTTATCAAACTGCATGCTCATATAATATTAATAATAAAATAATGTCAATTACTTTTGATAATGCATTTAATAATAATTCTGCTGTTGCATTATTAAACGACTCTTTGCATCCCATTTTAGATGGACAATTATTTCATATTAGATGTGCATGTCATATATTAAATCTTTCTGCTCAATCTGGCATGAACATAATTCAAGAGGTTATTTCAAAAATTAGAAATGTTGTTTCTTTTATTCATGCTTCAAGGTCAAGACTTCAAGAATTTAAACAATTATGTGTAGATCATGGTAAACGTTTTAAAAAATTTAAACTTGACGTAATAACTCGTTGGAATAGTACCTATGCCATGATACATGATGCATACCCATATAAGAACTTATTAAGTGCTTATATTAATGAGCGTGGATTAGGATTTACATTGACTGAAGCTGATTGGAATCAAGGTAAAATTTTAGAAGATTTTTTGGTTACTTTTTATGATGCTACAAATGTTCTTTCAGGTATTTATTATCCAACTTCTTGTTCATTTTTACAAAAAGCATATGTAATTAGTGAAAAATTTAAAGAATATAGATATCATGAAGTTTTAATGCCTATTATACATAATATGGAAACTAAATGGAATGAATATTGGAATAGGATATGTCCATTGCATAACTTAGCTGCTGTTTTTGATCCTAGAGTTAAATTAAATGGTGTAATTTTTTTAATTGATCAATATTGTGAAAACATGAATCAAAATCCTGAACCTGCTAAAGATGAGGTAACACAACTTCTTAATGATATTTATTATTTATATAATGATAAAATTTGTGGATCTAGAATACCTATTCAAAGCTCTGCTTCTTCTTCTAGATCTCGTTCGTCATCTATTTTTTCATTCATTAGAAGACACGCACATGCTTCATCATCTTCTTCATCTTCGTCATCTTTAAGTAATGAATTGGAATTTTATTTACGAAACGATCTTCATTCTGCATATGATGAAGATCAAATAGAAAATCTAGATGTATTAGCTTGGTGGAAGAGTGTTAAAAATCAATATCATGTTATGTCTGCCATTGCACGAGATGTTTTAGCTGTGCCGATGTCACAGTAGCATCGGAATCCGCTTTTAGTGCAGGTCGACGTATTTTAGACGAAAAGAGAAGTAGGATGACTGGCGAGACAGTTGAGATGCTTATCTGCTTCAAAGATTGGTTGGATGCTGAGGCGAGGCTTCAAGATAAAGGTGGACATGACTTAACCAGCGAAGATGATGATGACACAAATACTACTGACGACTGAAGAGTGATGAGTGAGTCATTTCTACTTTTATAATTGTATATTTTTATTTTTTAAATTGTTAAAAACTTAAAGTAAGCCATCTTTTTTTTTTTATTTTTTTCTCCTTGCTTATTGTATTATGTTCTGGAGGTCAGGCCTAGCCCCCCTCCCTTCTGTACCATTTTGATTTTAAATTAATAAACTGGTAGGGGTCTATGCCAAACCCCCCACCTATAAGGTGGCTTTATATTAATAATTTTTTTTATTCCTAATAATTTTTTAATTTATCAAAAAAAACTTTTTTATAATTTTTTTATTTGAGCCGTGCATGGGCCGTGCCAGGCACGGCCCAGGTGGGCCGTGCCGGCACGGCACGGCGGGCCGGCCCAGGCCCGTCACGGGCCGTGCCGTGCTGGGCCAAAAAATTTTTTTTTCCGCGCCCGGCACGGCACGGCCCGGTACTGTAGCAGTGGCGGGCCGTGCCGTGCCATGGGCGGCACGGCCCAGTGCCCACCTCTATAAAGGAGGAGGTGATCAGTGTTCTCTTTGTCAGTTATTCAAAGGCTTAAATACTTGCATTGCAAAATGTATTGCAACCATTGATGCTAGATCATTCTTCTCGAGCATTCACGAGCGTTCGGTCATCTTCTTCAGTAAACCCAAAATCTTTCGAGCTTCTCGTGTTTGAGAGCCTGCAAACAAGTCCCGAGGACCAAAGATTCCGACGGGGACCCTTCGACACTCAAGTCAGCTCTAGACAACAGCTATGTGCTTAAGAAAGCTCGAAAGAAAGCGAGAGACTAGCTTGGAGATCTCTCTGTGAGCAAGCATAAGCGTTTAGGAGTGTTGTGTGTTGAGTTACCTGGTCGGGGGTCCCTCTTACCCATTTTATTGGTGCTTAGAGCCTACCAGTCTTGAAGCATGATCACTTGTCAGAGCATTGATGATGGGAGCAGAACAATGGTGCTTGCCTCCATGTGATTTATTAGATACGTAGGTCATGTCCCATCAAATATAGGTAACTGCGTAGTTGGTGGGTCAGGTACTGCTTAGCTTGGATAGCTATTGCAGACTGCCATAGGGCATGGTCGGCCATTACGGTGTTTGCCAGATGTGTCCCCCACGCTACCTTTTTGATGTCCTGTGCGGACAGTGATCGAGGCAGGCACGTGGGCCCCGCAACGTGGCCGCTGATAGTCCTCCTGTGTCAGCCCTTCCACTGTCCTGTGTGGACAATGATGGGCGATAAAGTCAGGCATGTGGGCCCCAAAGTGTAGCTACTGGGGCAAAAGATGAAATTTGGAGTTGAAGCTGGCTCTGACTCTCGTAGAGCATTGATTGTAGAGTATGTGCATGGCACTGTTCATGCCCTGGATGAGCTCCACAAAAAGCCATGGGTGAACACTTGTATGGCACTGTCCACGTCCCAGGGAGATGAATGGAGAGGAAGCAACCTGGAGCCAAGGCCGAGTGGCTAAGGCTGAGGGCCAAAGCAGGCCAAGGATGAAGCTGGCCGAGGCTGAGGCTGGCCAAGGTTGAAGCTGGCCGAGGTTGTTCCAAGGGCCGAGGCTGAGTGGCTGAGGCCGAGGGCCGAGGCCGAGGGCCGAGGCCGAGTGGCTGTCTTGCCGAGGCTGAAGCTAGCCAAGGCTGAGGCTGAAGCTGATCGAGGATGTCCCAAGGGTCGAGGCCGAGTGGCTGTCTTACCAGGGTTGAAGCTGGCCGAGGCTAAGGCTGACCGAGGCTATCTCGAGAGCTGAGGCCAAGTGGTGAGGCCAAGTGGCTAAGGCCGAGGGACTGACTCCAGCGATCGTGGCAGACCCAAGAACCAACTAGGTCTGACCCTGGGGAGATCACCGTTGCCTATGGGGCTCATTGACCCCATCAAATGCCCTTCACACTCCTGAGCTTGTGCGGCTGTGTGCTTTGCAACTGCCAAGCGAAAGGAGTATAGAGCTCTTCATTTTTGCACTTATCTTTTCATGTTAGCTTCGGTTCTAATTCCTTCTGTGTGGAGAGAGCTTTTTCCTTTTGCATTGCCTTGGATAATTTTGGTATGTTCTCATGGGAACCCATGACCATGCCTGCATGCTCAAAAGACTTTAAGCAAGGTTGAAGGTAAATTGATTACCTTTGACTGGCTGGGGAGCCAGTGATTTTCTTTCGACGCAGAGCCTGGAAGTGGATGCCCATCAACTATGAGTCGGGAGTTGACCTCTTCCGGCTTTGAGCTGGTTGGGTCTTCATGGCCGGCTGGGAACAGCTAGCCTCGTCAGCTGTAAGCTGGGGCATTGAACTCTCCCAACCGTGAGCTGACTTGAGGCTTCTTCTTGGATGGCTGAAAGTAACCAGCAATATGTTGCAAGTGTATAATTTAAACAAAAGTATTACTTAATTGGCCATCGGCCGTCGGGATAGAGTTGAAGCCGCTGAGGCTGAGATAAAGCCATTGAGGCTATGACAAAGCTATTGAAGTTGTAATGAGGCCTCGGAGGCAAATGAATGGAGCCGCTGAGGCTGCAATAAAACCACCTCGAGGGTTTCGTAGCTGGTCCGAGTGGTGACCCGAGAGTTGCTAAAGTCGTTGGATTTCTTTTAACCCCGAAGGGTGACCTGAGAGTTGCTGGAGTCGTCAGGTGCCTTTTAACCCCGAAGGGTGACCTGAGAGTTGCTGGAGTCATCATGTGCCTTTTAACCCCGGAGGATGATCTAAGAGTTGAGAGTCGTCAGTTACCTTTTAACCCTGAAGGATGACCTAAGAGTTGAGAGTCGTCAGGTGCCTTTTAACCTCGAAGGATAACCTAAGAGTTGCTGGAGTCATCGGATGCCTTTTAACCCCGAAGGATGACCTGAGAGTTGCTGGAGTTGTTAGGTGCCTTTTAACCCCGAAGGTGACTTGAGAGTTGTCGGAGTCGTCATGTGCCTTTTAACCCCGAAGGATGACCTGAGAGTTGCTGGAGTCGTCAGGTGCCTTTTAACCCCGAAGGATGACTTGAGAGTTGAGACTTGAGAGTCGTCAGGTGCCATTTAACCCCGAATGGTGATCTGAGAGTTGAGAGTCGTCAAGTGCCTTTTAACCCCGAAGAGTGACTTGAGAGTTAAGAGTCGTTAGGTGCCTTTTTCTTTGTGCCGATGGTCTTTGTTGCTGACGCTGAAGTCGGTCTTTATTGCCGACATTGGAGTCAGTCTTTGTTACCGATGTTGGAGTCGGTCTTCCCTGCATGACATTTTCAAGTATCAATGAATGAAATACTGTTTAAGCATAGTGTACTTAGCTTTCGTAGCTTTTTCATAGGAGAAATTTATCTTCTTCTGCTAATTTGAATACTTTAATATGTTGGTGATCTGCCCCCTAGGGAATCATGCCAACTGAAGGTGAGGAAGTGCTAGTGCCTTCAATTGGGGGGGAGGAGCTTTAGGATTGTAGTGCTTGTTGAGTGAGCTTGAAGGATGCTCTTACTGGAGAGCTTGAGGATGAGCTCAATGGCGGTGAATCTTTTGGCGGAGAGATCTTCCACTAATGGAATGTTGGCTAGCCTGAGCAGCAACTAAAGAGGGAGTAAAAGCTCTTGCTGGATGCTGTGTGTCCGTGAAATACTTCTCCTGGAGCTTTTGGACAGCTGTCATTAATGCTCGGATTTGTAGGGCGAGGGTGGCATGCTATTTGGCTTGAAGTAGTTACGATGGTGGAGCAAAAGCCGGACTCTTGCTGTGCAGCCCATTGAGAGTATCCCCCAGCATGACTGGCGAAAGCTTTTTGGGCTCTTGGCATCACCATCATTTTGATCTAAGGGGGACGAGGATCCGCAAGCTAGCATCACTGACGATCCGTGCTTCCTTCCTACCTAGTGCGCCAATCTGTTGACACTAGATCACCCTCCTCGAGCATCCACGAGCGTCCAGTGCCTTCTCCAGCGAGCTCGGGATCTTCCGGCAAGCTTCTCGCGCTTGGGAGCCTGCAAACAAGTCCCGGGGACCGGAGATTCCGGCAGGGACCCTTCGACGCTCAAGTCAGTGCTCTGGACAACAGCCGTGAGCTTGAGAAAGCTCAAAAAAGAGAGAGAGGCTAGCTTGGAGTTCTCTCTGTGAGCAAGCATGAGCGTTTAGGAGTGTTGTGTGTTGAGTTACCTGGTCGGAGGTCTCTCTTACCCATTTTATTGGTGCTTAGAGCCTGCCAGTCTTGAAGCATGATCACTTATCAGAGCATTGATGATGGGAGCAGAACAATGGTGCTTGCCTCCATGTGATTTGTTAGATACGTAGGTCATGTCCCATCAAATATAGGTAGCTGCGTAGTTGGTGGGTCAGGTGCTGCTTGGCTTGGATAGCTATTGTAGACTGCCATAGGGCATGGCCGATCATTACGGTGTTTGCCAGATGTGTCCCCTACGCTACCTTTTTGATGTCCTATGCGGACAGTGATCGAGGCAGGCATGTGGGCCCCGCAACATGGCCATTGATAGTCCTCCCGTGTCAGCCCTTCCACTGTCCACACCCTTCCACTGTCCTGTGTGGACAGTGATGGGCGATAAAGTCAGGCACGTGGGCCCCAAAGTGTAGCCGCTGGGGCAAAAGATGAAATTTGGAGTTGAAGCTGGCTCTGTCCCTCATAGAGCATTGATTGTAGAGTACGTGCATGGCACTGTTCATGCCCTGGATGGGCTCCACAGAAAGCCATGGGTGAACACTTGCATGGCACTGTCCACGTCCCAGGGAGATGAATGGAGAGGAAGTAGTCTGGAGCCGAGGCCGAGGATGAAGCTGGCCGAGGTATGGTGGCCGAGGCTGAAGCTGGCCAAGGCTGAGGCTGGCTAAGGCTGAAGCTGGCCGAGGTTGTCCCGAGGGCCGAGGTCGAGTGGCGAGGCCGAGTGGCTGAGGCAGAGGGCCAAGGCCGAGTGGCTGAGGCTGAGGCCAAGGATGAAGCTGGCCGAGGTCGAGTGGCGAGGCCGAGTGGCTGAGGCCAAGGGCCAAGGCCGAGTGGCTGAGGCTGAGGCCGAGGATGAAGCTGGCTGAGGTATAATGACCGAGGCTGAAGCTGGTTGAGGTATGATGGTCGAGGCTGAAGCTGGCTGAGGTTGTCCTAAGGGCCGAGGCCGAGTGGCGAGACCGAGTGGCTGTCTTGCCGAAGCTAAAGCTGGCCGAGGCTGAGGCTGGCCGAGGCTAAGGCTGATCGAGGTTGTCCCGAGGGCCGAGGCCGAGTGGCTATCTTGCCAAGGCTGAAGCTGGCGAAGGTTGTCCCGAGGGCCGAGGCCGAGTGGCTAAGGCTGAGGGCTGAGGTCGAGTGGTTGTCTTGCCGGGGCTAAAGCTGACCGAGGCTGAAGCTGGCCAAGGCTGTCCCGAGGGCCGAGGCCGAGTGGCGAGGCCGAGGGACTGACTCCAGCGATCGAAGCAACCCAAGAGCCAACTAGGTCCAACCCTGAGGAGATCACCGTTGCCTATAAGGCTCATTGGCCCCATCAACAACTGTCTTCACTAATCAATCTTACAAAGGATGGTAAATCCTATCAACATGTCAATACTAATTCATGTAACTTGAAATTAAATTTTACTCTACCTAACCCGTATAATACTAATTCAATCATAAACAATTATAATTTAAAATCATGATAAAAGCATAAATAAAAATCCTAATGTATATAATGATCGAACAAAGAAATACAAATAACTTTCTAATATAAGTTAAACAAGTCTAATGGCTTATACTTTTGAGTTTGCTAGTCATATTATATGATTTAACTTTTTTAATAATTGTACCAATTCGGATCAATTTTAGATTGGGAGTCAAGTCAAGATACAACGTATTTATTAATAAAGTTTAATAAATCAATCCAACTTTGACTTATACCCATTTTGGCTCCATTCAAACCCATTAACTTCGTATTGAGTTTAAGCTCATGCTTATATGCCCTCAACCGCCCTTTCTACGGCGCACCGTCTCATGAGAGGGTCCAGCCATCAGGACTGCGATTCCTTGCTGTGTTAGAGACTTATTACAGGAGGCCAAAATTTGGTCCGGTGACTACTACTCCAAAAGGACTGTCTCCCGAAACACTAAATTAGCGTTGACAAGTGCATTCATATCATGAGAGATAAAAAGATATAGTGTTGAAGTTTACAGTTGCAATCTGTTGCCGTCAGGATCCGTCCTCCGACTTGAACGCAGTCAATCTCCAGGGGGACGGACCTACACACAAGTCCTCGCGCGAGAGGCGTTGGGGTGGCCCTCCACGGAAGACCCTCCGACGCTTAAGTCAGTGAGAGAAAATCGGTGATCAATCAGAAAATGGAAAGGTGGATCCCTTTCTGGGGAGTCTCTCCGGGGGACGGCCAATCGGAAGCTCTAGGAGGTGAGAGCACCGACTAGCAGCAGGAGAATGGGGAGTGAGGGTGTGAGCGCGCGTATCTGAGGGAATCTGTGAGCGTGATACTTATAGGCTGTCGCCTGGATCTCGAGCGTCTTCTGGAAGGTTCAGAGGTTGTTAGGATACGGGAGTGGATCGAATCAGGCCGTTGTGGGGCTGTTGGGATCCGTATCTTGTCCGTTGGGGGATCGACGGCTGGGAGAGATCCTTGATGGCTTGCGATCTGATAGATGTGTAGGTCTCAGGTAGCCTTGATAGGTTCCAGACCACTTCTCAGCATGATTCCTTGCCTAGGGTGCCGTTACAGTAGGCTGAGGCTCTCCTGCGTCAGGTTCCGCGGAGGTGGGTATTGGATCGTGGGTCGTTCAGTGAAGCCGGACCATGGAGGCTCGGGGGAAACGAACTACAGAAAGCTCGGGAGGACTGAGCTTCGGGAGCCCGGGGAGGCCGAGCTACGGAAGCTCGGGAAGGCCGAGCTACGGAAGCCCGGGAAGGCCGAGCTACGGAAGCCTGGGAAGGCCAAGCTACGGAAGCCCGGGGAGGCCGAGCTACGGGCCCCGGGAAGGCCGAGCTACGAAAGCCCGGGAAGGCCGAGGGAAGCCCGGGAGGCCGAGCTACGGGAGCCCGGGGAGGCCGGGCTATGGAAGCCCGGGAAGGCCGAGGGGAGGAGGTTGGTCTTAGCCTCCTCGCACGGATATTGATGAAATAACAATTTTACCCCCTAACACATGCCCTCCACTCCCTAGTTTGAAGCGTAGGTTCGGGCATAGGGAGTATAAGTCCAGGTGGCACGCTTCGGATGGGACAGTTTGGTTTAGACAGCCCTTGCAATGATGCCCTAATTAATGCGATAGGGTCATCGTGCCTTCGGGGGTAAGGCTCCCCATGAGTGACGGTTGGGAAAACGCCACGTCGCGAATCCCGATCGATCCGGCGTTTGTCGAGGCGGTTCCGGATGCCTCGGACGGGACGCCCCATCTTCTCAAGGCGGCTTCCTTAGCGGGGAAGCAAAGCGATAGCCGCACCATATATATGCATGTTTGCAGCATCCTTTCGTTTTGTTTTTGAAGAGTTTCGTCTTTCGCCCTTCGCGACACCCGTCGTTTTGCCTGGAGTTTTTCTCAGTTAAGATGACGATGAGTCCCGACGACGTGGTTTCAGAGATCGTCGCTGAGGATTTGGGAAGGATTCACCAGTGGTATGGCATGCCTTCAGATGTCATTCTGTGGGTGCCGGAGTCTGGAGATAGGGTCTCGCGAGATCTGGAGTCTGGGGTCTTCATTTATGAAGACAGCTTGAAAGCAGGCTTCTGCTTTCCTCTCCATCCCTTGGTGAAGGAAATCATGACTCATTATAACATCTGTCCGGCGATGGTGGCCCCAAACAGTTGGCGAAGCATCATCGGATTTATTTCAATGTGCCACCAAATTCAAATTGTTGCCACTCTTCCCCTTTTTCGCACCTGCTACCATCTGATACCTGGGAGGAAATCAGAGTGGCCCTACATCGGACCCCGGAGGTCCTTCAACGTTATTATGGATAAGCCGTCCTCTATAAAGGGATGGAAGAGCCGGTTTGTTATCGCAGAGGGGAACATTGGTTCCGACTTCCCTCAGAAATGGGAGAACTTTGTTAGGGATGCGGAAACACATCCAATTTTATCAGCGCAGGAGAAGAGGGATTTGGACGTCCTTCGCAATGGCCAAGTGTTTTCGGCCAACGACCTGTTATCGGAGGGATCCCTCTTCGCAGCCGGGCTCAGCCCCCTGGACCCGCAAGGTGAGTCCTCCCTTTTATCTTTTTCGCTGTGTGTTTTCTCGATGAATGTGTTTGGATCTGATCGCATATATTCCATTTTTTCAGCCAAGAGGTCGGCATTGTCGAGCCTCGCCAAGAGGAAGAGAAAAAGCGCCTAGGGGAGAGTAGCGGCGCGGATAGTGGTAGGCCTGAGAAAAGGGCTCATACCTCCGCAAGAAGCCCGTCGGATGTCGGAGCGGTCACGACAGGAGCGCCGGGGGCGAAGGAGGATCCAGGGAGAACAGCTATGATCCCTTGCCCTCCCGTGTTGGAGATATCGGATAGTTCAGACGAGGCTCTGTTGGTTCGCCTGACCGCGTCCCCTATGAAAGAGGAACCGGCGACGGATCTGGCGGAAGCGATCGTTTCTGGGGGGCCTTCCGTCTCTGCGGGACCACTACTGGCTCCAGCAGGAGAGGGAGAGGGGACAGCTGCAGCCGAGAAGGTTTAGGGAGAGCTCCCTCTTGGTCTCTCTGCAGGGGAGTCCGGTGGTAGTGAAGCCGGGTCGCTCGCGGTAGTTCAAGAAGCGGGTCAGATAGAGGCTTCGGCGGAGCCTGCAGGGGAGGCGCAAGTGACAGCGACGGAAGGAGGCGCGATGGAAGTGGGATCTCAGCGGGAAAAGGGTCCCGCGATAGAGACTCCTTCGAGAAGGATTTTGGGGAGGCTGGCGCTTGGGTTGGCCGAGTTATCTGAGGAGACTCAAGCCAAAATTTTGATGGAAGAAGCTGGGAAGCTGAAGGCTTCTCCTTTGGAGGTCGCTCATGTTGGTTCCTCGGGTGGAAATGACCAGCCCGGTAGTTCGAACGCGGGTGTTGAGGAAGCATTTTCTGCCTTAATGAGGTCGGCCTTGTATCCGGGTGCAGATCCTTCGGCGGACAAGTTTGCAGATTTGGAGTTGGTTGATGCTGCGTTCGGGCAGCAAGGCGTGGCTGAAAGTATCCATCTCCTTCCCGATATCGACAATACGACCCTGATGAGGATGACACGGGCCTATGCCTCGCGGGTGAGTTGCCATTCCTGGGTAGTGGATACATTCTGGCTGACTTAACTCTCATTCATTCACTTTTTATCCTACAGAGTGTTTTGCTTTCTTGGGCGATATGCTGGCGTTTGAGTTTGGCGACGGGGGCCAGCATTCAGGCCAGGAGAGACAACGTCGAACTCCAATCGCGACTGAAGGTGTCTGAGAAGTTCGAGGAACTTATGGCCATTAGTGATAGAGGTTTGAAGGGGATGAAGGCGGCACACCATGTCGCCCTGGCCGAAGTGTCCAAGCAAAAGCGTAAAGTGGAGGAGTTGCAGGAACTCCTGGCAAAGAACGAAGACGCGTGCTTGGAGCTGGCTAGAGTTGAGTCGAAACATTCCGCGGAGGTGGCGGCGATACGGCAAGAACATAGTGAAAGTTTGGGTCGGCTGGGAAGGAAAGCTGCCGACGAGAGAAAACGCCTGACCAGAATGCTCGGCGAAGTGGAGGAGAGACTGAAACGGCGCGATAATGAAATCGCTGACTTAAGGGACGGCGCTAAATGGCACCAAGGGATGATAGCTCGGGTGAGCAACGAGCTATCCCAAGCCCGGGAGGAGGCCGAAGCCAAACAGTTAAGGATTAATACTCTGCAAGAAAGAGTTGAGCTGATCGGGGCTGACAGAACAAGGGCCAGGGGTGAGGCCAAGGAGCTGGCCAAAAGGTTGGCCAGACGAGAGGAGGAGGTATAGTCTCATTTCCCCCTTTTTAGCTTCTTCTGTTGATCTCTTGTGATGCCGACTAACTTTGGTTTTTTAGATGGCAAAGTTAGGGTTGGAGAATCGGGCTCTCCAAGGTGAGCTTGCGTCTAGCCATAATAAGAGCTCAGAACTCGAGACGCGGGCCGGCAAGTTCGAGGAGCAAAACGTTATTTTGCGGGCTCAAGTTGCAGAGGCTGAGAAGCAGGTTGCTGATACAAAAGTGCAGCTCGCCATACTCAAGGGAGAACGGGACGCGATCGGCGTTGACTCCTTCCAACTTGGAATGGAAGAGTGCAAAGACAAGATATCCAGTGAGCACCCAGAATGGGATCTCTCTTTTTTGGATACTGAAGCTCCCGATGACGGTGAGTCCGAAGGAGAAGAGGAGGATGAATACGTCGACGTCTCCGATACCAATCCTGGTGCCGCCCCGGGTCCCAGCGAAGCCGCAGCTTCTGAGGAACGATCGCAAACTGCCGCTGAAGGGGCAAAGGTATTAGAAAAAGGCGAATCTAGTCACACCTCTGCGGATGTAATCGAGGGCTCCTCCAAAACTGACGTGGTTCCCGGCCCTTAGGAGTCACCCTTGTATTTTGCTTTTTGAAAGTCTGACTGATGTCTCTTAATGAATGAACCCTCCATTTTCATTTAAGTGTTTTTCCTTGTATGGCCCTGTTGCCGCCCAGTCTTGCCTCAATCGCGAGTGACTTATGGCTCGTTGATGTTCTTCGGTCATCTTTGTCACGGGACTGAGGAAATGCATTGGCTTGGCCCCAGGCGGGGCGATAGCCTTGACTGGCGAATCCGATAGACAATCTGGTCCTGTTTGAGTCTTAATTAAAACTTGAGACATGAAACCAGTCGGTTAAGACCGATGGACAGGGTAGGTCGGCTTGGACCGACAAGCAGAGTAGGTCGGCTAGGGCCGACGAGCACAGTAGGTCGGCGAGGGCCGATGAGCAAAGTAGGTCGGCTAGGACCGACGAACAAAGTAGGTCGGCTAGGGCCGACAAACAAAGTAGGTCGGCTAGGGCCGACATATGAGGGTAGTTGCCGAAGTATTTTTGCTTCCTTCGATCGCTTCATTTTTCGCTGAATGAAGGAATAGTTTTTGTAGCCTTTGTGCTCATTTCATTTTGAGATGTCCGATTTTGTCGCACGAATTCCTCGAGCGACTAACTTCGCTGGGAAGCGATCGACGACAATTGGTTTTCGTGCTTTTTGCTATCCTGCCAGCGCCCTGCCGTTCTGCAGGTAAATCGGTTTTTATTTTACCGAAAATGATGATACGGCACTGTGGGGAATATAAAGATGTTCTGGTGCCTTCTGGAAGGTGTTCCTTTCCCATGTGAGTCGTTTTGGCGTACGATGCATGTAGCCGTTTACCATTAGGGGACATTATTTTCGTAGGACGATCCCTTGATCCTGCCAGTTTCCGTAATGCTGGTGGACGGTTCTCTGCATTTAATGATCACGATCCGGGATTAAGAGGAAATCTTCGCATGCGTCATGGTTCAGACGGTGGGCTCGGCGCGCACTAGGGCGCCACTTTCATCCTGAGAGGCCACGTGGGGGTGTGGCCCAGGTGTTTGAATCTCGGGGCTTATAGCCTTGGTAATTGTTCCTGGTCCATTTTTGGCCTATAAAAAGGGAAAGTGGGGTAGTGTAAAGTCATCCCCAAAAGTTTCTTTTCCACTAGAGCTTTCATCATGCTCGTTTATCTGCTGCTGCGAGTGGGAGGACTGAGCTTTTCTCTTGCAAGCTCTTTGCCTCCGGATAGTTGGGGCGATGAAAGAGCTGCCGAAGGATGGCTCGCCTTTAGGGGATGAGTCCCGGAGATCATATGGAGAGCGCACATGGAGGGCGCAGAGATCACACGGAGAGCGCACACATACTCTTCCCGTGTGACCTTTGTGGTTCCCCTTTGGGGACGCATGGTAGGGAGTGCATGCGGGCTCCCCATGGCTCGCTTGAACTTCTCCTCCTCCCTTGATTTGGATCCCTGGGCTCGTCCGCCTGGGGAATCTTTTGCCACATGGGGAGGAGGTGAAAGTATGCCGCCCGCCGACGCCTTGTCCTTGAGCCATGGCAAGGTAGGGTGGCGCACATTCGGTTTGGGAGAGTGCTCCGCCGCCAGGGTCCGCTGGCTTCCTACCTGCTCGTCGGGGGGTCCCTCGATGGGGTGGTCTAGGATGGCCACCCTGATATCTCGGTTGGGTCACCGAGATATCATTATTGACCGAAGCTGGTCGCAACTATTGATCCATGTCGCCGGCCATTATCGACTCGAGCTGACTGGATGCGGCTTATCTGGTTCGACAGTCCGGACGTCGGAGCATCACAGTTGCCCAGATCTGCTTTGGAGCAGTTGCCCGAGCTCTGTATTTGTCTTTATTTTATACATCTCAATACTCTTGTAATGCCTTTCAGGCATTTGTAACCGGTTTTGACGGCAATAAAGAGAGTTCTATTCTGTTTCTCAATTTCTATTTCTTCTGTGCCAAGCTTATTTTCGTCGGTAGTGGGGTACAAAGGCGTCCCGCTCGTTCTCAGGCGAGGATCCCGCGCTATCCGAACTAGCCGAGGTTCGCGAGTGGTGGTCGGAAGATTGTTCGACGGAACACGCTCCTTATCTTGCTTAGAAGCTCGGTGATTTATGTCTCGTTCGAATATTCGTGGCTCGGCCTTGTCGAGGTTCGGAGAATTCGTAGCTCGGCCCAGCCGAGGTTCGGAGATTTCATAGCTCGGCCCAGCCGAGGTTCGGAGATTTCATAGCTCGGTCCAGCCGAGTTTCGGAGAAATTTTACCTGGCCCTGCCAAGGTTCGGAGAGTTGGTAGCTCGGCGCAGCTGAGGTTCAGAGAATTTTTACTTGGCCCTGCCAAGGTTCGGAGAATTTGTTACTCGGCCCAGCCGAGGTTCGGAGAATTTTTACTTGGCCCTGCCAAGGTTTGGAGAATTTGTAACTCGGCTCAGCCGAGGTTCGGAAAATTTTTTACTTGGCCCTGCCAAGGTTCAGAGAATTTTTTACTTGGCCCTGCCAAGGTTCGGAGAATTTGTTACTCGGCCCAGCCGAGGTTCAGAGAATTTTTACTTGGCCCTGCCAAGGTTCGGAGAATTTGTAACTCGGCTCAGCCGAGGTTCGGAAATTCGGGGCTCAGAGAAATGACTTAGTTGCCACTATGAGCCGTAGTGTTAGGTCCCGCGGTGCTTGGTGAGGGGTGTCAGGATGGGCGGTACATGGTCATGCTCTTTATTTATGACGCTATCCCTCCCGAGGGGACGAGTTACCGCCAGGCGCCGGATTTCTTTCTTTTTTGTTCATCCCGAGAAAGGGGGCCAGCCTTAAAAGAGCTTGGGGAAGTGTTGGGAGCATTTATTATGGGGGACCAGCAGATCGGAAAATGTCCTGTTCAAGGGGGGTTCCCGAATACTCCGTATGTGCTTACCGATCTCTCTCGGGATGGGGCACGACCCTTCGGATTCCGCAGGCAATAAAGCGATGACACGTGGCGAGTTCTCGTAGGTCGGTTGCTGCGGTGCATCCGATCGAGATACCCGCCTGGCAAGTATAAATATGACCGAGGGATGTTGGCCTTAGCCATCCCTCGTTTTAGGTCTTGAAATAGCATTAGATCATGGCTTCTCAAGGGCGATCCTCCGAAGAGTTACGTGCATCACTCGACGGTCTGTTACACCCGCAGAGGGGTGTACCACAATCACTGTTGACGGGTTGGGTCTGGCGTCGACCCTGGCGAGCCAACAGTAGCTCGTAAGGGTCGTCGAGGAGTACGTGGATGTCTCTACTCGGGAGACGGAGGCCCTGCGTCGGGTGGCGGACCGGCAGAAGGAGGAGATTGCGTCGCTCCGCCAGCAGGTCGCTGACCTCACTGAGCGGCTGGAGGACCTACTGGCGTCCGGGAGCGACACCGAATCTTAGATGGGGCCTCCTTTGCTTCTTGTTTTTGTTTTTTCTGTTTCTTTTTGTACTCCCTTTCCTCCATCAATGAAAGTGGTTTGTTTGGATAATTTTCTTGTCTCAAGAGTTTTTAGCTTTAAAAATGCCATTCGCATAATAGTTGGGGAGTCGGTGTGGCTCCACTGGTTCACGCGCCGAGTCATGGCTCGGTTTGGGATAGGCGCTTTGTTCGGCAAGTTATAGGGGTGTTGCCAAAAAGCTTTAGTAACAAAGAGGGGGACCTTCCCGGCTTTTGCTCGAGGTCCGCGTCGGTTTTGTGGGGCTTTATTGGACCCTTTAGAGGTTTGCCGGAGGCACATCCTTTGTGCGTGCTGATAGTTTTTCGCGTAGCGTGCCTTTTTCAGATCGACCGAGGTTTTGGGGACTACTTAAGAGTCCTTCGGTTTTAACCAGGGGCCGCACACTTCGACTTTCCGCTGGGATTTTAGCTCGAAGAATCTTGGCCCTGCCAAGGTTCGGAGAACTTATTGCTCGGCCCAGCCGAGGTTCGGAGAATTTTTTACTTGGCCCTGCCAAGGTTCGGAGAATTTTTTACTTGGCCCTGCCAAGGTTTGGAGAATTTGTTGCTCGGCCCAGCCGAGGTTCGGAGAATTTTTACTTGGCCCGGCCAAGGTTCGGAGAATTTGTTGCTCGGCCCAGCCGAGGTTCGGAGAATTTTTACTTGGCCCTGCCAAGGTTCGGAGAATTTGTTGCTCGGCCCAGCTGAGGTTCGGAGAATTTTTACTTGGCCCTGCCAAGGCTCGGAGAATTTGTTGCTCGGCCCAGCCGAGGTTCGGAGAATTTTTTACTTGGCCCTGCCAAGGTTCGAAGAATTCCTGTCCAGACAAGTAGCTCGGTCGTGCCGAGGATTGGTAAGCGGCATCTATTTCTTTTTGCAACCTTTGGCAATGTAGTGCATAATGATTTGCATTGAAAAAATGTGCCGACAGGAAGATATAATGAGGCATATGAAAATAGACTTGGAGAGGACGTACCCTATTGATAATATTTTCGGAGATTGTCCGAATTCCATGTCAGGGGGATGGATTTCCCATTCAAATCTTGTAGCTTGTAGGTTCCCGATCCAATGGTCTCCGCCACATGGTACGGGCCTTCCCAGTTTGGTGCCAGCTTTCCTTGTTCCAGCGGCTTGGAAACAGAGGCTTTTCGAAGAACAAGGTCGCCAGGCAGGAAGGCTTTTCCTTTGATTCTGAAGGCATGGTAACGGGCCACCCTTTGTTGATATGCGGCCACTCTGATCTGGGCCTTTTCTCTGATCTCCTCCACCAGGTCGAGGTTAGTGCGGAGATGATCGTTGCTAGCTTCCTCTGAGTAGCTTTCCACCCGCAACGATGGGAGACCTATTTCTACAGGGATAACGGCCTCTGTGCTGAAGGCCATCCGAAATGGGGTTTCACCTGTCGGGATTCTCGGGGTGGTGCGGTAGGCCCATAGAACATGATGCAGCTCGTCCGCCCACCTGCCTTGAGCTTTGGAAAGGCGAGCTTTGATCCCCTGAAGGAGGGTCATGTTGGTCACTTCAGCCGCTCCGTTGGCTTGTGGATGCCCGACCGAGGTGAGGTGGTGACGGATTCTATGCTCCTCACAGAACTGGTGGAATTTGGAGTTATCGAACTGCTTACCATTATCGTGATTATGGTATGTGGGAGGCTAAATCGGCAGATGATGGACCTCCATACAAAATCTCTGGCCCGTGTCTCGGTTATTTGTGCAACTGCTTCCGCCTCGACCCATTTGGTAAAGTAGTCAATGGCGACAAATAAGAATTTCCGCTGTCCCATGGCAAGCGGAAATGGGCCGAGGATGTCCATCCCCCATTTGGCAAAAGGCCAGGCGGAGGATATGGAAACTAGTTCGGCGGAGGGCAGCCTTTGGATGCTTGAATGCCTCTGGCATGGGTCGCAGGCTCGGACTAGGTCGTCTGCATCCTTTTGCATGGTCGGCCAGTAGTAGCCTTATCGCAGTACCTTGTGGCATAGGGACCGACTTCCCAGATGGTTGCCGCAAATCCCTTCATGTACCTCGCGCAGAGCATAATTTGCTTCGGACGGGCGAAGGCACCTGAGCAGCGGCATGGAGAAGGACCGTTTGTAAAGCTGGTTGTCGATCAGCACGTAGTGGGTGGCCTGTAGCTTCAGCTTTCTAGCCTCTCTCCGGTCGGGTGGAAGCGACCCCTCTTTGAGATATTTGAGGATAGGGTCAAACCATGATGGTTCGGCTTCAACTTGCATTATTCGGTCGGCTTCCGCGATGCTGGGCTTTTCCAGAGTCTCCAGGTGGAACTTTTGCGGCATCCATTGACTCCGCAGTCGCCAATCGAGAGAGTAGGTCGGCGCGGGCATTCTCGGATCTGGAAATCTGAATGATTTCAAATTCGGCAAAATGGGGAAGCAGGCTCCGCACCTTCTGGAGATATCGAACCATGTTCGGCTCCCGGGCCTCAAATTCTCCTCGTACATGACCGGCTACCAGTTGAGAGTCGGTGAAGGCACTAAGCTTCTCCACCTTCAGATTGCGGGCGATTCGGAGGCCGGCTAACAGGGCTTCGTACTCGGCTTCGTTGTTGGAGGCCGGGAAGGAGAATCGGACGCCATATTCGAAGGTTATCCCCTCCGGACTAGGTGAGAACCAGGCCCGCACCGGAGCGATGGGCATTAGATGACCCATCGACATGGAGGAGCCACCGGGCTCCAGTTTTCGGTTCTTCGGGGGAGTCTGGGGTAGAACCATCCTCCGGGATGGTACACTCGAGGAGGAAGTCGACTAGCACCTGGGCTTTGATGGCTGGACGAGGCTGAAAATGTATGTCATGATCGCTTAGCTCGACGGCCCACTTGGTCATTCTCCCCGACGTCTCGGGATGGTGGGCTACCGCCTTGATGGGTTGGTCGGTCAGAACCGTCACGGAATGTGCTTGGAAGTACGGCCGCAGCTTTCGAACTGAAGTGATTAAGGCCAACACCATCTTCTTAATTCTGCTGTACCTTGTCTCTGCATCGCGGAGTAGCCTGCTGGCATAGTAGATCGGCTTCTGGACTTTGCCTTCTTCCTTGACCAGCACCGAACAGACTACACCCTTCGAAACAGCCAGGTACAAGAATAGGGTCTCTCCCGGAGCCGGACTGCTGAGAAGTGGGGGCGAGCCGAGGTACTTCTTGAGATCTTGAAATGACCTTTGGCATTCGGGAGTTCACTGGAAGTTTTTGGCCGATCGAAGAGTTTTGAAGAAGGGGAGGCATCTCTCAGCCGACCGCGCCACAAAGCGGTTGAGGGCCGCTATCCTCCCGGTTAGGCGCTGGACCTCTTTGACAGATGCCGGGGGCGCCATTTGTTGGAGAGCTTGAATCTTCTGGGGGTTGGCTTCGATACCTCGCTGGGAGACCATGAAGCCGAGAAACTTCTCGGAGTTAACACCGAAGGCACACTTGGTCGGGTTGAGTCTCATCCCGTACTTGCGCAGCGTTGCAAAGCTCTCTGTAAGGTCCTCGACATGCTGCAATGCCTCCTTGCTTTTTACTAGCATGTCGTCCACGTACACATCCATATTCCGGCCGATTTGCTCCTTAAATACTTTGTTAACCAGCCTCTGGTAGGTTGCACCTGCATTTTTAAGACCAAAAGGCATAACGCGGTAACAGTAAGTACCTCGGTCGGTTATGAAGGCGGTCTTTTCTTCATCCTCAGGGGCCATTCGGATCTGATTGTAGCCTGAATAGGCGTCCATGAATGACAGCATCTGGTGACCTGAGGTGGCGTCCACAAGCTGGTCGATCCGAGGGAGGGGGAAGCTGTCCTTCGGGCAGGCTTTGTTGAGGTCGGTGAAGTCGATGCAGATTCTCCATTTGTCGTTCAACTTCTTCACCATGACGACGTTTGATAGCTAGCTCGGATAATTTACCTTCCGGACGAAATTAGCCTTGATGAGTTTGTCTACCTCTTCTTCAATGGCCTTTTGTCGCTCTGGGGCGAAGCTCCTCTTTTTCTGCTTGATGGGCCTATGCATCTCGTCCACGTTGAGACGATGGACGAGAACCTCGGGGCTGATCCCAGGCATATCAGAGGCGGACCAGGCAAATATGTCAGCATTGCTCCGGAGGAACCTGATCAATCTGCGCCGAGACTCTCCTTTGAGCAGCGACCCGATCTTTATAGTTCGGTCGGGACGAGCCTCATCCAATGGCACCTCCTCCAATTCCTCCGCCGGTTCTCCTCGCTGTTCGGCGAAGTCTTCCCGAGCGTCCAGCCCATCAACCTCCGGCATTCTAGACTGAAGGCTTGTAACGAAGCACTGCCGAGCCATGGCCTGACTTCCTCGAACAACTCCAACTCCTCGCTCGGTGGGAAATTTCATGGACAGATGCGGGATGGAGACAACTGCCTTGAGGGACATCAGGCCGGGCTTGCCGAATATCATATTGTATGAAGATCTGAGGTCGGTTACTAGGAAATCCGTCTGGAGAATGGCTACAAGGGGCCAGGTTCCCGCGCAGACTGTCAGGGTGACAACCCCTTCCGGGACGACGACATCGCCAGTGAATCCCATCAAGGTGGAATCCACGGTTCGCAGGTTTTCCATGAGCAATTTCATCCTGGCAAACACACCGAGGTACAAAACATTCACCGAACTTCCACTATCAACAAGGATTTGGCTTACATCATAGTTATTTAAATTGAGGGATACAACTAGTGCGTCTTCATGGGGAAGCTGTATCCCTTGGAGATCATCATCGGAGAAGGAGAGCTCGCCCGTCCGTGCCTTCTTTGGCGCCGATCCTTCACTGTCGCCCCTGGGGCTCGATCCACCGGCCTCTTCAATCATATTAATGTGGCCAACCACGGGCGGATTCGGTGGAGGAGGAGGTTGTTGAAGTTCGGGCTGACGGTCACCTCCTTGTTGTTATGGCTCGGGCGCCCTTCTGAACTGATTCAGTCGCCCCCGCTGGATCATCCTCTCAATTTCATTTTTCAGTTGCCAGCATTCTTCGGTGTCGTGGCCGTGCTCCCTATGGTAGCGACAGTACTTGGTAGGATCTCTTCGGGTTGGGTTCCCTCGGAGAGGTACTAGCCGGGGGAGCTAGCGCTCTATTTCCATAAGGATTTGCGCCCGGGGTACGGTCAGTGGAGTGTAGTGGTTGAATCGCCTGGGAGGGCTCCGGGAGTGATTCCTTGGCGGCAGCGGAGGGACTCTCTGGCGGCGAGGCGGACTTGGTCGCCGGGCGGGACAGTGCCTGTCGGGGACTTTGGGCTCCTTCTTCTTTGCCTATTCAGTGCGGGCAACTCTCCGCGATTCCTCGACCCTAGCATACTTGTCCGCCAGGGCCATCATATCAGAGAGGCTGGGGGGGTAGCTGACCTCCATAGCTAGGTAGAAGTCGCTCTCCTTCGAGACTCCCCCCGCTAGGGCAGACATGGCCACCTCATGATTAAGGTGGTCCACCTCTAGCATGGCCTTATTAAAACGGCCAAGATAATTTCTCAGGGACTCCCCCTCTCTCTGCTTAACTTCAAAGAGGGAGTCGGATCTTCATCGGTGGTGGCGGCTGCTGACGAACTGACCAATAAAAAGGCGGCTCAGCTCGTCAAATGAATCGATGGAACCTGGTTTTAAAGCATTGAACCAGGTCCGGGCAGATCCCCTAAGGGTGGAGGGGAAAGCACGGCAGAGGACCGCGTCGGATGCTCCGTGGAACATCATTATTGACCGGAAGCTACTAAGATGGTCGTCCGGGTCAGAAGAGCCGTGGTAAGGCTCGACGGCTGGTAACTTGACATGGGAGGGAATCACTTCCTCCATAATCCTCTTAGAGAAAGGGATGCCCTGCTCCGCTTTGGGCTGGGGCGGATGGGCCTGCTTGGCGGCGTCCAGTTCCTGACGCATTTCCTGGATCTGACGACGGATCTCCTCTTCGCCAGCCAGAGGAGGAGCTGGGCAAGAAGATCGCAGAGACGGCGTCGAATCATGGTGGGAGGTCACTGGTGAGAGAGATCGGGCTCGCCGAGATCTGGGAGGATCTCCGTTGTGACCGCCTCGCGGGACCGGCTTGTCCCCTCTAGGTCGATGTGGGGGGTCTGCGGATTTGTGCGGACTGGAGGAGGAAGTCGCCGGCGAAGAAGGAACCGCCGCTTCCTTATGAAAGTGTAGAGCAGGAGGAGCCGTAAGGCGCTCCTGGACCAGATGGGTCAGAGTTTGAACTTGTTGGACCAGCGAAGCAAACTGGTCCTGGGTCACCGGGATGGCAGGTGGTGACGGGGTTTCGACTGGTGGTGGTTGCGGCGCTACACCGCTCATCGGATCAGGCCTCTGGGAAGCGACCTGATCTTGAGCTTCAGAGGTTGCTCTTCTCCGATTGGCCATTAGAGAGGTTCTACTCCACATTGAGATCCTTGTCTCCTTTCTTCAAGTTTTAATGGGACTTGAGGCCCTTCCTCTAGCACCAATCTGTTGCCGCTGAGATCCGTCCTCTGATTCGGGCGCAGTCGATCTCCAGGGGACGGACCTGCACACAAGTCCTCGCGCGAGAGGCGTTGGGGGTGGCCCTCCGCGAAAGACCCTCCGACGCTCAAGTCAGTGAGAGGAAATCGGCGATCAATTAGAAAACGGAGGGGTGGATCCCTTTCTGGAGAGTCTCTCCGGGGGGCGGCCAATCAGAAGCTCTAGGGGGTGAGAGCACCGACTAGCAGCAGGAGAGTGGGGAGTGAGGGTGTGAGCGCGCGCGTACATGAGGGAATCTGTGAGCGTGATACTTATAGGCTGTCGCCTGGATCTCGAGCGTCTTCTGGAAGGTTCAGAGGTTGTTAGGATACGGGAGTGGATCGAATCAGGCCATTGTGGGGCTGTTGGGATCCGTATCTTGTCCATTGGGGATCGACGACTGGGAGAGCTCCTTGATGGCTTGAGATATGATAGATGTGTAGGTCTCAGGTAGCCTTGATAGGTTCCAGACCACTTCTCAGCATGATTCCTTGCCTAGAGTGCCGTTACAGTAGGCTGAGGCTCTCCCGCGTCAGGTTCCGCGGAGGTGGGTATTGGATCGTGGGTCGTTCAGTAAAGCCGAACCATGGAGGCTCGGGGGAAACGAACTACAGGAAGCTCGGGAGGCCGAGCTTCGGGAGCCCGGGAAGGCCGAGCTACGGAAGTCCGGGAAGGTCGAGCTACGGAAGCCCGGAAAGGCCGAGCTACGGGAGCCCGGGAAGGCCGAGCTACGGGAGCCCGGGAAGACCGAGCTACGGAAGCCCGGGGAGGCCGGGCTATGGAAGCCCGGAAAGGCCGAGGGGAGGAGGTTGATCTTAGCCTCCTCGCATGGATATTGATGCAATGATGATTTTACCCCCTAACACAATCCAAGGGTAATCCTAAAACGAATAAAGTTTTTATTCTATGATATAGTTTGGGGGATCTGATATTAAGATATCAATTTGAGCAATAAAACTTTTGCGGTTGCCTGTCATATGCTTGCAGTGCTGGCCCTGTTTTTAAAAAGCTAGAGCACCCATACTAGGTTGGAGATAAACAGCCTTAACGCTAGCCTGCAGAAATCCTGGTTGCAACAAAACTATTTCAATTCTATCATCTGCATAACCTACATTCCAGCACCTGTGTACAAATACACATTTTTTTACTGTTCCAGCAACTGGATCACAGGACACCAAGTTGTCTAAAGAACCTCCATAAATTGCAAAAAGAACAATAAATGAATTCATGAAAGACATAATTCTTGAACAAAGCTGGCTCATAAAGGAACACCTAATGTCAATAGCTCTAGCATTCTCCAAGTTCCACTTTTCATAAAAAAGAGGAGGGAAAGACCCCTATTTTCATACAACAGCAAATACTCTATTTTCAAGCACATCGATGGTCCTTAAGAAACAATTTGATTCCAGGAACTCAAGGCATCAATTCTCATGCTTTAAATTGCCACTCCCTGCGACACATGGGACAATGTGGTTGGGATGTCTGTGAGTTCTGTGGGCTCACCCACTTCAGTATGCAGTGAAGATGGAAAGAATGGTTACACACACCCCAAACCAATGGGCAGTCATCGCCAGGGAATTTACAATCAGGGCAGCAGCCATCAAATGCCATTCTACAGATCCCGCATGTTTCATCCTGCGCGTCCCACGTCCAAGAAGCCACAGCATGCCATTGAAGTATCTTGACCTTCATAATGCCACCTGAGAAAGAAAAGATTGACATTGTTTGAGCAGCTTGCCTCGTTCAGTGGCACAATTATCACTTGGTCATTATTAATTTAAGTTTTAAATAGAGTCCTGAAAGGCCCTAAAAAAGTAAGCAAGTGAATTCCCCTTATCTTGTCCCTTCCTCCTTTTGATAGGCACATGCAAGAGCTTCGAAGTTAAGATGTATGAATCCATAATCACAGGAAGCAAACATGACAAATAACTTTATTAGAAAATCTTTTTTACATTTTAATGAAAAGGCTAAGATAGTGTTTGATAGAAAAAAATATTATCCATGGATAAGTGTATGGGATAGAGTTTATCCCTGGCTATCCCTAGGGATATCCCTTGGCTATCCCATTGATCATATCAAATGCAAAAAGGTAAATCCATATGATAACTTTTTTTACTCTTATTTGGAGAGATAACCAGCTATTCCTGCATTTTCTAGGGAATAAATTGAGGGGATAACCCATGGTTAACCATGGATTATCCCTTTGGTTAACTTTATTCCTAGCTATCCCTTAAGTAGTGTTTGATAGAAAAAATATTATCCATGGATAAGTGTACGGGATAGAGTTTATCCCCTGGCTATCCCTGGTCTATCCCATTGATCATATCAAATGCAAAAGGTAAATCCATAGGATAACTTTTTTTTACTCTTATTTGGAAGGATAACCAGCTATTCCTGCATTTTCTAGAGAATAAATTGAGGGGATTAACCATGGCATGGTTAACCATGAATTATTCCTCTAGTTAACTTTATTCCTAGCTATCCTTTATATTTATAGCTTTTGGGAATAAGAGAGGATATTCCCTGGATATCCCCTCTTATTCCCTATTTCAAACACTACCTTATAGTTATGGCTTTTGGGAATAAGAGGGATATCCCTTGGATATGTCCTCTTATTCCCCGGATATCCCTTATAGTTATGGCTTTATCTAAAGTTTTTCTCTAACAAATGTTGTGACAACATTATGAGAGCTTAGTATCTTTTTTTTCTTTTGTTAATACTCCCAAGACTCTCTTCTGTATTCAAATCCTCTTACTTTTATTCTTTATTTTTGATTTTGTATTATGATCTAGAGAAGAAGAAAATTTGCTTTCTATATCTTCAATTGGAGTGATGTACTAGTGTCGCTATTATTTTCCTCGTAGTAATATTCCCTTGTTAACTATAATTTTTGTTGGTTGTATGGTTGATATGCTTCTAGATGTTGTCAACATCTTTTTTTTATTTTGTGCATTAATTATTTTTTTTCCTTTTTTTCTTGTTAGAAATATCTTCTTTTGGAAGCATTTAGAACCAAGTTGAAAGATTTCTTAATAGGAATTATTAGTAGAATTAACAGCTAGTCAAGGGAACAGAAATGGTAGATTCCAAGGCTGATTTGGTGCTCAGAAATGACAGATTTCAAGGCTGATTTGATATGCAAAAATGACAGATTTCATGACTAATTTGGCGACCCAAAGGACCAGTTAAGCGGAAGTTTTAAATTTAAATTTTGAAATTCAAATTGGCTAACTAAGGGCGTATCAAGGGGAGAATTATTTAGGCAGAAAATCAGCATCATTGCCATAAGTGTAGAGTATATTGTATATATGCATAGAATTGATAGACATTTATTCTTACCTTACATAATCATGTGTATCTTATGTAATGGCTGATTTTTAGCCTTGTAATTAGTCCGACAACTTTTATATAAAGTGAGCAACCCTCACAAGAAGGGGATTGAGAACAAACCTAAATTTGATATGGTATCAGAGCCACAAATTATTTTCGTGATTTTCTCTTGGCTTGTTTGAATTCTTGATTTCTTGAGGGTTTCTTGGTGACCACAAATTATTTTCGTGGTTTTTTCTTGGCTTGTTTGAATTCTTGATTTCTTGAGGGTTTCTTGGTGACTGTCGGATCTTGTTTTTTCTGTTGCTTGGTAGTTGTCGATAGATTCTGAAGAGTAACTGTTATGATTTCTCTGCTCTGTCAATTTTTTTATTATGTCTGGAGAAAATTCTATTATTCGCCTTAATGGCAAGAACTACACCAGTTGGGAATTCCAGTTCAGAATGTTTGTGAAAGGGAAGGAGTTATGGGGTCATTTGGATGGGTCTTCTAAGGCTCCAACTGATTCCAAGGAGCTTAGTTTATGGGAAAGCAAGGATGCTAAAATTGCTTCCTGGCTACTCAGCTCTGTTGAACCTCATATGGTCAATAATCTTCGTAGGTTCACTACTGTTAAGGAAATGTGGGATTACCTTCGGCAAATTTATTATCAAAATAATTCTGCCCGAAAGTTTCAATTGGAGTTAGACATTGGAAACTATCGCCAGGGAAATCTTTCTATTGAGCAATTTTATTCTGGTTTTATTAATTTATGGAGTGATTATTCTGGATTGGTGCATTCTCAGGTTCCCAAAGAAGCTTTGGTAGCACTACAAGCGGTTCATTCTGAGAGCCAGCGGGATCAATTCTTGATGAAGCTCAGACCCGAGTTTGAAAGTGCACGAGCTGGGTTAATCAATCGCACACCTGTCCCCTTTTTGAAGGATTGCTTGGGTGAACTCTTGCGTGAAGAACAGCGTCTTACCTCACAGCTTGGTCTTGATCAAAACACTGGTGGTTCTGAGATAGTTAATATGGCATACGCTGCTCAAAGCAAAGGACGATCTAGATCTCCACCACAATGTTATAGTTGCAAGAAAATTGGGTATATTGCAAAATATTGCAGCAAGAAATTCTGCAATTATTGCAAGGAGGGTCATGTCCTTAAGGATTGTCGTATACGCCCTCAGAATAAATCTGCTCCTGTTTTTCATACTGCTGTTCAGTCCGCTTCTGTGCCTATGTCTTCCACTCTGCCCACAGTTCCAAGTTCTTCTTCCAACATTACGCCCGAGCAGGTTCAACAGATGATTATTTCTGCCCTTTCTGCTCTTGGTCTCCAAGGCAAGAAACATCTCCTTCCTTCTCCTTGGTTAATTGACTTTGCAGCTTCCAATCACATGACTGAAAGTTTGGCAGCTTTACAAGATGTTCGTAAGTATGATGGTCAGCACCATATTCAGATTGCAGATGACAGTACTCTTCCCATTACTGCAGTTGGAAATCTGAGGTCTTCCTTTACTGATGTTTTTGTGTCTCCTAATTTATCTGCCAATCTCATTTCTGTTGGACAATTAGTAGAAGATAATTGTTCTATTCATTTTGATCGTTCTGGTTGTCGTATGCAGGATCAAGCATCGAGACAGGAGATAGCGAAGGGGCCTAAAGTGGGACGTCTTTTTCCTCTTCAGTCGTTTTCCGTTCCTCGTTCAAATTTTGTTGATTGTTCTGCTATTGCTAATAATAATAGCCATCTTTGGCATAAGAAATTGGGTCATCCCAACTCTGTAATTTTGACACATCTTATGAAACATGGTTATTTGAGTAATACAAATGAGTTTTCTTCCTTGCCTTTTGATTGTGCTCCTTGTAAACTAGGAAAAAGCAAATCTTTACCTTTTCCTTTGCAAGGTAGTCATGCTTCTACATGCTTTGATATTATTCATTCTGATGTTTGGGGTATGAGTCCTATTCTTTCTCATGCTCAATACCGATATTTTGTGACATTTATTGATGATTACAGTTGTTTCACGTGGGTCTATTTTCTTCGTTCTAAAGCTGATGTGTTTTCAACCTTCAAAACTTTTGTTGCCTATGTAGAAACTCAATTTCCTACCTGTATTAAGATCTTCCGTTCAGATTCTGGGGGAGAATACATGTCTCATGATTTTCAATCTTTTCTCCAACAGAAGGGTATTCTTTCTCAACGTTCGTGTCCTTACACCCCTCAACAAATGGCATCGCCGAGCGTAAGAATAGACATCTTTTAGATGTTGTTCGTATATTGATGCTTGAATCTTCTGTACCTTCTAGATTTTGAGTAGAAGCATTATCTACATCTGTATATTTGATTAATCGTCTACCTTCTCCTACCTTGCATCTTGATTCTCCATATTCTCGTTTATTTGGTGTTTCTCCTAATTATAATTATTTGCATGTATTTGGTTGCATTTGTTTTGTTCATTTACCTCCCATTAAACGTCACAAGCTTTCTGCCCAATCTGTTCAGTGTGCTTTTCTTGGTTATAGTAACTCTTATAAAGGATTTGTGTGTTATGATGCGGATGCTAACAAGCTTTGTATTTCTCGCAATGTGATTTTCTTTGAAAATCAATATTTCTTTCCATCTCGTACTAATCTTGTTTCTCCCTCTATTTCACTTCCTGTATTTGATGATGTATCTCATACTCCTTCTAAGCCCGATATCATGTATCAGCGACGTCGCCCACTGCCTCTTCCTTCCTCTGAACCGCCACCTGATCCTGTCTTGCATGAGCCACGACGATCTACTAGGATTTCCCGGCCCCCAGATTGGTATGGTTTTTCTTCTTCGGCTCTTCAGGCTACTCTTGATACTACTTTTGTGCCTAAGTCTTATTCTCAGGCTTCTACTCAAGAGTGTTGGCGCCAAGCTATGCAGGATGAAATTCAGGCTCTTCAGGACAATCACACTTGGGACATCGTCCCTTGTCCTGCTGGAGTTAAACTTATTGGGTGTAAATGGGTCTATACCATCAAGCTACGTGCTAATGGATCTATTGAAAGATATAAAGCTCGTCTAGTAGCACTCGGGAATAGACAGGAGTATGGGCTTGATTATGAGGAAACATTCGCTCCCGTTGCCAAAACGACTACTATCCGCACTATCATGGCTATTACTGTTTCGAAAGGATGGTCGCTTCACCTGATGGATGTGAAGAATGCATTTCTACATGGTGATCTGAAGAAAGAAATATTTATGTCTCCTCCTTCTGACTTGTTTCCTTCCTCTTCTGTTAAGGTTTGTCGCTTAAAGCGATCTATGTATGGTTTGAAGCAGACACCGCGGGCATGGTTTGAGAAGTTTGGTACTACTCTACTGGATTTCACTTTTTCTCAGAGTCAGTATGACTCCTCTCTATTCTTTCGCAAGACTAGCCTTGGGATTGTTATACTTCTTGTGTATGTCGATGATATTGTGATTACTAGATCTGATCTCCAGTTAATTGAGCAACTCCAACAGCGTCTCAAATCTTCATTTCATATGAAAAATCTTGGTCCACTGAGGTATTTCTTGGACTGGAGGTTCACCATTGCCCAAATGGCATGCTCTTACGTCAGCATAAGTACACCCAAGAACTTCTTTCTTTAGCAGGCCTTCAAGATGCAAATTCGGTTCTTACACCTATGGAGGTCAATTTAAAATTGCGTCAGGCAGATGGTGATCTCTTATCTGATCCTTCAATGTATCGGCAGCTGGTGGGCAGTTTGAATTATTTGACCATTACTCGACCTGATATTTCGTTTGCTGTTCAGCAGGTCAGTCAGTTTATGCAGGCTCCTTGCCAGACATATTTGGCCGCTGTCCGTCGTCTTCTTCGATATCTCAAAGGGACATCTGGTCATGGCTTATTTTTTTCCTCTGAGAATTCTTTACAGTTGAAGGGTTTTAGTGATGCCGACTGGGCTGGTTGTGCGGATACTCGTCGTTCTATTACGGGTTGGTGTATGTTTCTTGGCAACGCCCTCATTTCTTGGAAGAGTAAGAAGCAGGCTCGTTTATCAAAGTCATCCACCGAGTCTGAATATCGGGTTATGTCGTCTGCTTGTTCTGAAATTATATGGCTTCGAGGGTTGTTAGGCGAACTTAGTGTTCCACAGCTTACTGCTGATAATACCAGTGCTATTCAAATTGCTGCCAATCCTGTTTTTCATGAGCGCACCAAACATATTGAAGTGGATTATCATTCCATTCGTGAAGCTTTTGCTCGTCAGGAGATTACTCTTCCACACATTTCTACTGAATACCAAACTGCTGATGTCTTCACCAAGGCTCTGTCTCGTCCCCGACATCAGTTTTTAATTGACAAATTGATGCTTCTCAATCGCCCAGCATCAATTTGAGGGGGGATATTAGTATAATTAACAGCTAGTCAAGGGAGTAGAAATGGTAGATTCCAAGGCTGATTTGGTGCTCAGAAATGGCAGATTCCAAGGCTGATTTGATGTGCAAAAATGACATATTTCATGACTAATTTGGCGAGCCAAAGGACCAGTTAAGCGGAAGTTTTGAATTTAAATTTTGAAATTCAAATTGGCTAACTAAGGGCGCATCAAGGGGAGAATTGTTTAGGCAGAAAATCAGCATCATTGCCATAAGTGTAGAGTATATTGTATATGCATAGAATTGATAGACATTTATTTTTACCTTACATAATCATGTGTATCTTATGTAATGGCTGATTTTTAGTCTTGTAATTAGTCCGACAACTTTTATATAAAGTAAGCAACCCTCACACCTCACAAGAAGGGGATTGAGAACAAAACCTAAATTTGACAGGAATATGCATTTTGGGTGGACGCTAGAACAAAAATTGCGTGGAATGTGAGTTGTGGAAATTGTTTTAACGGTGGCATATAAAGAATCAAGCAATATTGCTTAGAGGCTTTGGGAATGCAAAGAGGCATAAAAGGGTCATGCTGGAAATATTAAATGAAATCACAGTGTATATGTGGAAGAACATGAAAGCAATGCTGGAAAAAGATGATGACTTGGGTCGCGTAGTATGGATAGAGACTATTAAGAAAGATGCAAGTTTCAATGAATAATCAAATACTATGAAGCTATAAATTATTTAGTAACTTTTGTACAAATTTTATCACCTGGTTGGTCATCTAATCCCTTGGGCTATATGAGGATCAATCACCAAGGGTTGCCTGGCTATTTGACTACTATGATCAGAGCTAGCTTTTGATGCAGCTCAAAGGAGGGAGGCTCCTACAAGTTTTCCTTTTTTCAAAGAAATCTTATTTAAGATATGTCTTAGATCTGATTTCTTTTGTAAAATCTATTCACATTGTCTGCTGGAACTTCGAATTAAATTGTAGATCTTGATAGGTTGCAGTGAATTTCATCTCCCAAATAAAGTCTACACTAGCTCTGCAAACAGAGAACAGGATTTTGAATTTTGAAATCTCTGTCGAACACCAAGAAAATGTTTCTCAAGACAAGTTTTTGACTCCTCTTGCCTTTTATATTATTATTTTAAGTTGTTGAACTGAAGATAAAAAACCAAAAGCATTGTCAGACTGACTGTGGTTTACAATATAAGAGAGCATGTTTACTCCAGCAAGATTCAAAATCTGGGAAAGTGCAGGAACCTTAAACATTGTTCAATATTTCATATGAAAAGTGGCATAACTGATGATCTTGATATGGTACTCAAGGATCAACATTACTAGATAAAATTTGTTTGTTCAGCAATTCACCTATACCACTAGGTAAAAGTCAGTGGAACCAAAGAATATTAAAAATAACTCGAATAAAATGTTGCCTAGACAACCAATACAGATGTAAGTGCCTAAGCGTCCAGGAGTTGGATGTGTGATTTTTCAAAAAAATCAGACACAAGGACACATCCATATCATATAGATATGTCTACGAACATCGTAGTTGTCAAATTGCTTAGTAGAACCAATGTGATGGATCCTCCTATAACCAAATGCATTTAGCCAGTCGATTAGGTGATCACTGAGGTGACAGAATTTTTACATCATTTATCAAAGAATCGATATCTCCACATATGTCAGTCATTGATTAAAATTGCACCTTTCTCAATAAACCATCCATATCACATGACCCAAAGATACATTGGTAACAATTAACGCATGCTTTCTACTTACAATATAATTCATCAAATTCTATTACAATTTCATCATTTGATCTACTAATAAAATGCAAGTATACAACCACTAAATTTTATTGGTAACAACAGCATGTTACTAGTCCAACAACAGTTGTAACACTGGTATTTCTACATCATAGTACAGCAACAAAATCAAGAGTAAAAAATCAGAGGATTTCAAATCCAAAAGACGGTCTTGAAGCTTATTTTCCCAAAAGAGAAAAAGAAGAAATCTAAACTCTCCATAGTTCTTTCACAGTGTTTGTCAGAGCATTCTAAGCTCTCGCAACCAATTAAAATATTAATTTCTCTTACACAAAAAGTGTTCAAAAATTTCAGAATATAAAACATAGCAAAATACTTGCAAGTTGCAACAGCTATTTTGAATAAGGCATATATATATATATATATATATATATATATATATATATATATATATATATATATATATATATATATATATATAATATTATATTTTGTTGTGATAATCCAGAGAACGAAAACAATTTTTTTTTAATCTAGTATTTGAATAGAACAAGCCATATTGAATATAGGTTATGGAAGAAAAATTCAAAGCTCTTTCACGGGCATAGCGGGGGAAAGTAAGAAACTGACAAGAACTCGAGGGATAAGAGGGAGAACGAGGAAGAGTAGAAGGCGAGGGAGGAACTCACCTCAATCAACCGTGGATGAGCGGCGTGGTCGGTCCCAATCCTGGCAAGCCTCGCCGGCCTTCCGCCGCTCAGCAAGCGCCCAAGGTTGGACGAGCGCAGAGGGGCTGAGAGCGTTCGCCCTAGATGCCATGCGATTTGGCTCGACTCGACTGCAGTTGTGATGGGCTGGGCGAGGCCCAATCGACCGCAAATCCTGATTCAGATCGAGTGCGCTCTTACTCAAGGGTCCTCTATAAGCAATATAGGATTTTTAATAAATAATTTATTACATATAAAAATAATATTTTTATCTGATATAAAATTCATCATAATAGTATTTACCTGATGCGGATACGAAGTTAATCATGATAATATGTAGACTTGAGACTTGAATCTGGTTAGATTTTGATAACCTCTTCAGATTTTGATAGCCTCTTCTACAAAATAACTAGTTTCTCTCCCTTAGCCTCATTCCTTCTTAGCAGATAATGATGGATTTTGCTAACTTCTTCAGCAGGACTAATTATATATATATATATATATATATATATATATATATATATATATATATATACATTCAATTGGTATTTCATCAAACACAAATTAATGACTTTAATACGGCTTAATGTTAATGGCTTAAACTCGGATCATTAACAGCCGATTGGTAGCCCTTTGTCTTCTACCCTTTCACCTTTGCATACCATGCTAGATCTGGACCTTCACCTTTCGCATACTAGGCTAGATCGAGAAAAGAACGACTCTTCACCTTTGTAACAATCTAATCTAACATTCTCCCACTTGGGCCGAAAGTTTATGACATTAATATTTAATAGTATAAACATTAGGCGCGCAAAATTAAATTTCATAATGTCATCATTTCATCATGATTGACTTTAACATAATAAATTACATAATAAGAGTTATGGCAGTCATACACATCCAATTTTCATACTCCCTTCCACATACTATTGTATTAGCAACTTATTATGTTAGGTCACGTAATTTATATAAAATAACTTAATGTCCACTTGATTGTCTGAAAGACAGTAAATTTCTTGTTCAAAATAGTAAGTGTATACAAGCATAAGAACAAGAAATAATAAATAAAACCAGAAACATATCATATTAATGAGCTCAAGAGTGGCACAATATCATCATAATCTTCAAATCATAATATCATCATCAATGTTCAATACATAACATCATCATAATCAATCTTCAATACAACCAAGACCCATTTTATGTACATGTTCTTTAAATGTTTTTGGTTGTAAACCTTTAGTCAAAGGATCTGCAATCATAAGATCCGTTCTAATATGTTCAATGCACACTCTTTGTTTCTGGACCTCCTCCTTGACAGTAAAGTACTTTAATTCCATATGTTTAGCACCTCTGGAATATTTGTCATTCTTGGAGAAGAAAACTGCTGCAGAATTATCACAATAAATTTGCAGCGGCTTGGTAATGGTGTCGACAACCCCAAGTCCTGAAATAAAGTTCCGTAGCCATAATGCTTGAATTGTAGCTTCATAACATGCTACAAACTCTGCTTCCATAGTGGATGAGGCAATGATTGATTGTTTGACACTTTTCTATGAAATTGCTCCTTCTCCCAATGGGAACACATAACCAAAAGTTGACTTTCTACTATCAACACAACCAACAAAATCTGAATCTGAATATCCAATCACTTCCAACTGATCAGATCTTCTAAATGTGAGCATATAATCCTTAGTTCCTTGAAGATATCTCATCACTTTCTTTGCAGCTTTCCAATGAGCAATACCAGGGTTACTCTGATAGCGACCCAACATCCCAACCGCGAAGCTGATATCTGGTCTTGTGCAAGTTTGCAAATACATCAAGCTTCCCACAACAGAAGCATATGGAATAGATTCCATTTGCTTACGTTCCACATCATTCTTTGGACATTGCATAAGACTAAAATTTATCCCCTTTTTGTATTGGGACAATTCCTGCTGAACAGTTGTTCATATTAAATTTATCAAGAATTTTCTTGATATAAGTTTTCTGAGACAACCCTAACAATCCATGTGATCTCTTTCTGAATATGAAATTTCTATCACATAAGATGCCTCTTCCATATCTTTCATCTCAAAATTATTAGAGAGAAAATTTTTAGTCTCATACAAGATACCTAAATCATTAGCAGCAAGCAAAATATCATCAACATATAGAACCAAAAATATAAACTTACTTCCATAAATCTTTCGGTAAATACATCGATCAACGATAATTTCATGAAAACCAAAAGATGTAATGGTATCATTGAACTTAATATACCATTGTCTGGAAGCTTGTTTAAGTCCATATATTGATTTTTTAAGTTTACACACCATATGATCCTTTCCTTCTATGGAAAAACCTTCAGGTTGATCCATATAAATTTCTTCCTCTATATCCCCATTAAGAAAGGATGTTTTCACATCCATTTGATATAACTCTAAATCATATTGAGCTACCAAAGCCATAATGAATCTTTCTTTGAAATTGGTGAAAATGTCTCTTTATAATCAATGCCATCCTTCTGAGTATAACCCTTGGCAATAAGTCTAGCTTTGAAATGTTCGATATTGCCATTCAAGTCACGTTTGGTTTTAAAAACCCATTTGCATCCAACTTGTTTAGAACCTTCTGGCAATTCGACAAGATCCCAGACATTATTTTTAGCCATTGATTTTAATTCATCTTTCATAGCATTAATCCATTATCAGACTTATCACTGTTAATGGCTTGTGAAAATGAAACAGGATCTTCATAAATGCCACAATCAAAATCTGACTCTTGCAAATAAACCAAATAATCATCTGAAATAGCTAATTTTTGTATCCTTACAGTTTACTTAATGCTATTCCACATGGTTCAATTTTGTCAGCTATTGGTAGGTTAGGCTCTTTATGGGGTACTTCTTCATTCAAACATTGTTCATTGTTGTTTTGGTTTTGTAATTCTGGAACAATGTATGGAATGATTGTAGATTCAGAAACATTTATGGGTGATGCTGCCAAGTCACTTGTGATGAGCGTTGGGCATGCTGAGATCTTCGGGAGCCTCCAAATGGGGTGAAAAAGTTGTCTTCTTCCTTCGAAAACCTGCAAGAAGTCCCCGGGCGGTGGCTCCGACGAGGACCCTCCGACGCTCAAGTCAGTGAGCTTGTCGATCAGGAATATCTTGTGTGTGTGTGTTTTTTTTTCTAGAGAAGAAGAGATCTCTCTTGGGCTAAGCTCAGGGCCCTCTTTTTATACCTGTCTAGGGGGTTCCTTTTTTCTCGTTCCGTTTTGAACCATCGAATCTTCTTGTTAGGATCAGCTTCTACAAATGGCAGGTGGGTGAGCCGTTACTGAATGGGCGTCGTGTATGTCGGTAACTGCGGGGCATGCTAGTACATGCCTGTGATTTCAATGAGCGAGATACACGGTAATGGATGTCTCGAAGCTCGGGGTTCAATACCTGAGGTGGGCTTTAGTGTACTTAGGAAAATACGATACCAAGTTAAGGTTGGAGCCAAAGTCGGAGGCCGGGGCCAAATATCGAAGCCGGAACCGAAGGTCGAAGCCAAAGGCCGGAGCTAGAGACCGGAGCCGTATGCCAGAGCCGACGCTGGAGGCCGAAGCCAAAGGCTGTAGCCGGAGGCTGGAGCCATATTCCGGAGCCGACGCTAAAGGCCAGAGCCAAAGGCCGGAGCTAGAGGCCGGAGCCGTATGCCGGAGCCAACGCTGGAGGCCGGAGCTAAAGGCCGGAGCCAGAGGTCGAAGCCGTATTCCGGAGCCGACACCGGAGGCCGGAGCCAAAGGCCGGAGCTAGAGGCCGGAGCCGTATGCCGGAGCCGACGTTGGAGGCCGGAGCTAAAGGCCGAAGCCGGGGCCGGAACCGTATTCCGAAGTCGATGCCGGAGGCTGGAGCCAAAGGCCAGAGCTAGAGGTCGGAGCCGTATGCTGGAGCCGGAGGCCAGAGCTAGAGGCTGGAGCTAGAGGCCGGAGCCAAGGGCGGGGACAAGAATTTCAACATCCCGAAAATGAGCTATCACATCATTTGATTCCGGGAATTGCGCAGGGTGTTATGACGCCGCCCAGAGGAAATGATCAGCCATATCAGATGCCCCCCACCCCTGAGATGGGTGGGTGTACAGTCGCCAGCGAAAGGGATGTTAATATCCACTAGGCGGCTGATCTCTATGCCATTATTTTATCCGTTCAGGCTGTTTGGATTGGGAAAGATTTTTCTGGGCGAGGAGTTGTAAAAAAGGTAAGCGTCATCATTACGGTAAGGTCACCGCCACCTCTTAATTGGTGGTGTTTTTCGCGTTTCCTACGCCGATGGGCTGCCGAAGCGGTTTCCAGTGGACAACAGACACATCGCCAGATTGGACAGCCGCGAGATGATTCAAAATGGGGTTATAAAGGGAAAAATCATCCTTATCCTCCAGTCCCCACTCTTTCTTACATTACAACCTCCTACCTTGAATTCGCAAGCGTCCGTTTACCTTCTGTTTCTGTTTCCCTCCCCGTGCTTCTTCTTCAATCTCGATTTGAGCTTTTCAGGTTAGTCCCCATGGCTTCTTCACTTTCTTGTTCTGTTTCTGATTCTGGGGGTTATTCCCCTATTCCTTCTCAACCTTCGGCTTTCATACCGACTCATTGGACCACCTCATCTTCTGACCATACTTTGTCGGAACGGTGGCGGATGGCCGGACGTCCCGCAACCGGGAGTCGTCCGGCCGTCGGATGAACCTCCCCTGGTGCCGTCCGACCGTTGTTGGTCCCTCCCAAGCTGTCAAGGAGTCCCCCGAGTGGACTGCCTCCACTATGTCTGCTCAAGACATAGTGAAACTCGGGGCCAAATACAATTTTCCTCCAAACATGCATCTATCCTACCCCGCTCCTAATGACAGGGTAACCTCTTTCCGTCCCAAAAGGGTTTCCTTGTACGGAGCTTTCTTTAAGGAAGGACTTCAATTACCTATTTACCCTTTCATCCTCAACATTCTAGATAGATATTCTTTAACACCCTCCTAGTTAGTCCCTAACTCCATCCGAACCATCGTTGGCTTCCTGATTCTTTGTCACCTGCAAGGTTTAGAAGCTAGCATCTCCTTATTTCATAGCTTCTATACCCTCCGCAAGCAAGCAGGTTAGTGGTCCTTTACACCTAGACCCACTAGGATCATCAGATTGTATCTTCCCACCTCTATCAAAGGGTGGAAAGATAAGTTCTTTTTTGCTAATGTCGAGGGGGTGAGCAAAAATTGGGGAACACCAAATACTAACGCCAATAGGGATTCTTCCATCCTCCCGAGGGATCGAATGGCCTTTGGACAGCTTCTGACTGCCGACATCCCTCGATGCAATCAGCTCCTGACCGAAGAAAACCTCCGTCTCGCCAGCCTTATTCCATCCAGTGGTGAGCGCTTGATTACTCACCTCTTTCCTCTTCTTCTTCTCCCTCTCTCTTTTTTTTTTTTTTTTTAACTCCCTTCCTGTTTTTTGATATAGGAATGGCACCATCACTTCGTGAGATCAGACAAGCTGCTACTAGGAAACGGAAAGCAAAGGGGATGGGCCCCTACCGAGAGGAAGGCCATCGCCAAGATTACCAGGAGGGCCGATGCTGGGAGCTGGAGCCAGAGGCCGGGGCCGAAAATCGGTGCTGGAAGGAACGAGGTCGTGGAGCCCTCGCGCAGGCGCAAGGCGGTAGGAGCCCAAGCCAACGAGACTGCAAAGAATGAAGCGGTAAGGGCCAAGGCTAGTGAGGGATTAGTGCGGAGTGAGGCAGGAAAAATGGATTTGCCCCCACCAGCACTGGCTCCCCCTTTCGTTATTCTGCTCGATATCTCTTCGGAGCGAGTTGCCAAAGCATCGTCACCCCCGCCCGAAGCCGTCAAAGCGGAGCCGGCCCATTCAACTACAAAGCCGACTCCCGAAGCTGCCTTATCTCCCAAAGGGGCGACAACCGAGGGGCCTCCACCAGCAGAGGCGCCAGAGGGAGCAGAATCGGAGGCGGAGTCCTCACACACTGTCCCTAAGTCAACGGAGGGGAGCGGTGTCGATCCTTCCTTCTAGTCAATCCTGGCGAACTGTAGTCGCTGGGCCGAGCGAACATTGGATTAGGTGTCCGTGCCTGAGCTACAGGGATTCCTTCGACATCAAGGGAGGGTCAAATTCTTCCGAGAGGCGTATGTGGCACACCTCTGTGTAAGCCTTGTTCTAACTTTTTCTTCCTTCTTTTTAGATTGTTTTCTTCATCTAACCTAGATATTCTCCCAGGCCTTGAATTCTATGACCACCATGAGGGACCTTTGGGCCCAGGCCGATGCCGCCCTTGATCAATCGTTGGAAGAGATGCGAGCACTCCGGGCTAGGGCAGAGAGGGCGAAATGGCTCTGAAGGACACCCGAGTAGAGACTGCTCGAGCGCTAAAGGGCAAAGCAGAAGCCAACTGGCTAAGAGCTGAGAAGGCAGAAGAGGCACTGGAAATCGCCCAGCGTCAGGCGGCCAACGAGCTGGATAATGCTCAGATGGCCGAAGAAAAACAAAGGATAGCATAGGAAAAATTGGAGGTGGCGGAGTCGGAGGTATACATGTTGAAGAACCGATTACACTCCGCCACCATTGAAATAGGTGTGGCCAAAGAGAGAGCTGAAAACGCAGAGGAGATTGCCCGCTAGTCTGATGCCAAGATTACAAACCTTGAGGTGGCGGTGATCGAAGCTGAAAAGAAAGCCGCCGAGGCCGAACAAAAGATTATGGAGGCCAAGAAGAAGGTTGCGGAGGCCAAGCAGAAAGCCTCCGGGGCGGAGAAGAGAGCCACTGAGGCCGTAGAGAACTTCAGGAAGTCTAGCACCTTTAGCAAGGAATTGGCCGAGTTGATGGCATTTGCATACGAGGGTGGCTTCCAGGACTGCAAGGAAAAGATCCAAAAGCTCTACGGCCTCAAGGGGATCGAGGGGTTGGAGCCAGACGAAGTCCTTGAAGATGACAACATAGCTCCGAGTGAACCTTAGTCTCCTTCATTTTCATTGTATTGCTTCAAGTCTGATTTAAATCAGCAATTTTGTAAACTTTGGCTATTAATGAATCCTTTGATCCGTAACGCTTATGTCTTGGATCATAGTTAGGTTTGCTAGTGTGTGAGTTGACGCGAACCAAAACCTTTGGCTGAAAAATTACATCAATTAGAGAATTGATGTGGAATCAGTCTTAGTTGCTGACATGGAGGTCCAAACAATAGATAGTGTAGGACCACACTTGTGCTGACGCGAAGTCGTTAAATGCCAACGCGAGGTTGAATAGAATGCCGACGTGGAGCCAAGCCTTGTGTTCCGACGCAGAGCCAACCTTAAGTGCCGACGCGGAGCGGGCTTTGAGTGCGACGTGGAGCTGGGCTTAAGTGCCGATGCGGAGCGGGCTTTGGTACTGATGCGGAGCCGGGTTTTAGGTGCTGACGCAGAGTCGGGCTTTAGGTGTCAACGCAGAGCCGCGCTTTGGTGCCGACGTGGAGCCGGGCTTTGAGTGCCAACGCGGAGCCGGGCTTTGAGTGGCAATGCGGAGCCAGGCTTTAGGTGCCGACACGGAGCCGGGCTTTGGTGCCGACGGAGCCGGCTTTAGGTGCCGATGCGGAGTCGAGCTTTAGATGTCGACGCGGAGTCGGGCTTTGAGTGCCGACGCAGAGCCGGGCTTTGAGTTCTGACGCAGAGCCGAACCTTAAGTGCCGACACGGAGTGGGCTTTGAGTGCCGACGCGGAGCTGGGCTTAAGTGCCGACGCGGAGCCGGGCTTTGGTACCGACGCGGAGCCGGTTTTAGGTGCTGACGTGGAGTCGGGCTTTAGGTGTCGATGCGGAGTCGGGCTTTGGTGCCGATGCGGAGCTGGGTTTTGAGTGTCGATGCGGAGCCGGGCTTTAGGTGCCGACGCGGAGTCGAGCTTTAGGTGTCGATGCGGAGTCGGGCTTTGAGTGCCAACGCGGAGCCGGGCTTTGAGTGCCAATGCGGAGCCGGGCTTTGAATGCCAATGCGGAGCCGGGCTTAAGTGCCGACGCGGAGCCAGGCTTTAGGTTCCAACGCGGAGCCGGGCTTTGGTGCCGATGCGGAGCCGGGCTTTGGTGCCGACGCGGAGTCGAGCTTTAGGGACCGATGCGGAGCCAGGCTTTAGGGGCCGACAAGGAGCCGGGCTTTGAGTGCCGATGCGGAGCTGGGCTTTAGGTGCCGACACGGAGCCGAGCTTTGGTGCCGATGCGGAGCTGGGCTTTAGGTGCCAACGCGGAGTCGGGCTTTAGGTGCCGATGCGGAGTCGGCTTTGAGTGCTGACGCGGAGCCGGACTTTGGTGCCGATGCGGAGCTGGGCTTTAGGTTCCAATGCAGAGCCAGGCTTTGGTGCCGACGCGGAGCCAGGCTTTAGGTGCCGATGCGGAGTCGGGCTTTAGGGGCCGATGCGGAGCCGAGCTTTGAGTGTCGATGCGGAGCCGGGCTTTGAGTGCCGACGCGGAGCCGGCTTTAGATGCCGACATGGAGACGGGCTTTGAGTGCCGATGCGGAGCCGGGCTTTGAGTGCCGATGCGGAGCCGGGCTTTAGGTGCAGACGTGGAGTCAGGTTTAGGTGCCGATGCGGAGTCGGGCTTTAAGTGCCGACACGGAGCCGGGCTTTGAGTGCCGATGCGGAGCCGGGCTTTAGGTGCCGACGCGGAGTCGGGCTTTTAGGTGAGAAGTAAGGTCATTCGAAAATATAGCAATGAGAGTACTTTGAATAGGACTCTGGCAAGCAGGTTCAAATTAAGGAAGTCAGCAAACTACTGATAGTACCGATGTAGGTTGTCTGCGTTCCATGCGCGGGGGAGAGATTTTCCATCTAGCCCCTCAACTTTGTATGCCCCATGATGAAGCACCTCCGTGACACGATATGGTCCTTCCCATTTTGGTGCTAGCTTGCCTCCTTCCGTTGGCTTTGATATTTCGCTCGTCGTAGGACGAGGTCTCCAGGGCAGAATGTCTTGGACCGTACTCGAGCGTTGTAGTATCTGGCCACTCGCTGACGGAAAGCCGCCATGCGGAGTCGCGCTTGGTCTCACAATTCTTCCACTAGGTCCAAATCGGCTCGTAGCTAGCTTGGGTTGCCCTCTTCATGGTATAACTCTATCCGGGGGCTGGGGACACCTATCTCCACCGGAATGACGGCCTCGGTCCCAAAAACCAGGCTGAAAGGAGTTTCTCGTTGGGGACTTGTGGCATTGTGTGGTAGGCCCATAATACACTAGGGAGCTCTTCCACCCACCATCCTTTACAGCCATCTAGCCGGCCCTGAGTCCTTGGAGGATAATGCGATTGGTCACTTCGGCTACGCCATTGGTCTGGGGGTACCCCATAAAAGTGAACCATTGCCGAATGCCTAGCCCAGTGCAAAATTCCCGGAAGGCCACGTTGTCAAACTGTTGGCCATTGTCAGTGATGAGGGTGTGCGGCAACCCGAACCGGCACACTACAGACTTCCAAAAGAAGGATTTTACCTTGCCCTCGGTGATCTTGGCGAGTGCTTAAGCTTCGATCTACTTGGTGAAATGGTCAACGGCTACTAATAAGAATTTGCGTTGTCCAGATGCTAGAGGGAATGGTCCGAGAATGTCCATACCCCATTGGGCAAAGGGCCAAGGTGCAGTCAGGGGGGTCAGCTGGGACGTCGGTTGGTGTTGGATATTAGCATGGCGTTGGCAACTGTCACACCTCTTAACAAGCTCGGACGCATCCTCCTTCATTGTTAACCAGTAATATCCCTGCCGCAAGGCTTTGTACGCCAGGCTCTGCCCCCCAGATGGCTTCCACATATGCCTTCATGTATCTCCTGTAGGATATAATCCGCTTCTGTGGGGCCGACGCACTTGAGAACTGGGTATGAGAAGGACCTTCGATAAAGTTTTCCTTCCATTATAAAGAACTTTGGAGTCCGTCTTTTGAGTTGCCTGGCCTCAGCCGGGTCTTCAGGAGGGTACCGTTGGTAAGGTACTGGATATAAGCGTCCATCCAAGAGGGCTCCTGCTCAACTGGTAGGGCTTCTCTCGTTACTTCAATACTTGGGGCTTCCAGTGCTCTATATAAGCTCTTTCCAACATCCCGTCGGTGAGGTGGCAAGATGGGACAAGGCGTCCGCTCTAGCATTTTCCCCTCGGGGAATATAGCTAACATTGAAATAAGTTAAGAGAGAAGCTTGCGGCTGCACCATACTCAAGTAGCGGGACATGATATGATCCCTCGCTTCATACTCCCCTGTGATTTGGCCTGTGACCAACTGGGAGTCAGTGAATGCTCTAAGGTGCTTCACTCCGAGCTCTTGGGCTAATCTTATCCTAGACAGTAGGCTTCATACTCCGCTTGATTATTGGTGGCTGGAAAGAGAAAGCGGAGTGCACACTCGGTTACAACTCCGTCCGAGTTAGCCAGGATGAGGCCCGCTCCGCTCCCTTGAGAATTTGATGCCCCATCCACATGAAGGATCCATTTATCATCTGCAGCTCCAGAAATCGAGGGGTTTGTGGGGGCCTCTTCGGGTTGCTCCTCGCCTCATGTACACTCGACCAAGAAATCTACCAGGACCTAGGATTTCATGGCTGACCGAGGGTGGAAAGATAAATCAAATTCCCCCAGCTTGAGCGCCCACTTCGCCAATCGGCCCGAAGTGTCTGGGCGAGCGAGAATCGTCTTGAGAGGTTGGTCCATGATTACTATGATCGGATGGGCTTGAAAATATGGCCGGAGGCGCCGGGCAGACATGATCAACGCGAAGATAATCCTCTCAATCTTTGAGTACCTGGTCTCCACATCATGGAGCATCTTGCTAGTGTAATACACTAGCTTTTGCATGCCGTTGGTGTCCATGCAGACCATCACAGAACTAACGGCCTTGGGAGAAGCCGCGAGGTATAGAAGCAGTTCTTCTCCATCCGTTGGCTTGGACAGCAGTGGCAGAGGGATAGGAATTCCTTCAGCCCCTCGAAGGCCTTCTGACACTCTTTCGTCCATTCGAATCCATTGGCCCTGCGAAGCACCTTAAAGAAAGGCAGGCACCTCTCAGCGGACTTGGACATAAAACGGCTTAAGGCCGCCACCCTTTTCGTCAGGCGCTGCACTTCCTTCTTGTTGGTGGGAGACCTCATGTCCGAGATGGCTTGAACTTTATCAGGGTTCTCCTCGATTCCTCGCCGTGTTACCATGAAACCCAAGAACTTTTCGGCTATCACCCCAAAGGCACATTTGCGTGGGTTCAGCCTCATCTGGTATCGGTGAAGGTTGTTGAAGGCCTCTGTTAGGTCGGCGATATGGCTGTGGCGTGGATACTTTTTGTCAGTATGTCGTCCATGTACACCTCCATGTTGCGTCCTATCTGGCCTTCGAAGACTTTGTTCATTAGCCTTTGGTAAGTGGCCCCCGCGTTCTTTAGCCCGAATGGCATTACCTTATAGCAGTACAACCCCTTCTCAGTTATGAAGGAGGTAGCCTCTTCATCCACTGGATGCATCCTGATTTGGTTGTACCCGGAAAAGGCATCCATGAAACTGAGGGTCTCATGGCCGGATGTGGCGTCCACCAGTTGATCGATCCGAGGCAAAGGGAAGCTGTCCTTGGGGCATACTTTGTTGAGGTCGGTGAAGTCCACGCACATCCTCCAGCTTCCATTAGTCTTACGGACCATCACCACATTAGCCAACCATTCGGGTAATGAACTTCCCGAATGTGGCCCGCAGCCACCAGCTTACGGACTTCCTCATCGATAGCTTTTTGTCTGTCCGAAGCAAAGCTCCTTTTCTTCTGTCGAACTGGCCGGCACTCTGGCTTGAGGTTGAGCCGATGGGTGATCACCTCCTCAGGGATGCCTGACATGTCTGATGACAACCATACAAAGATGTCAGCGTTGGCCCGTAGGAAGGTGAGGAGTCAATCGCGCGCCTCTTCTGAAAGCTGCACTCCAACCTGGATGGTCCTTGTCGGGTCCTCCCCCAAGGGGAAGGTCAGGAGGTGCTCGGCTGGCTCTCCTCTCCTTCCCAACTCTCGGGGATCAAGTGGCTCAGAGGCAGTTGCCGAGGCCGCCTCCAATGGACCGGGAGATAAGTGGCAGCAAAGTGGTGGCGGGCTTTACTCTCCCTTCATTTCTCCGACCCCTTCGTCGGTGGAAAACCTCACCAATAATCTCTTGGTGGAGATGATGGCATCCGGCAAATTTAAGCCCGACCTTCTCAGGATAGCGTTGTAAGCCAACGGGATCCGGACCATCAGAAAATTTATGACTACTGTACTTTGACATGGAGGAGTCCCAACGGTGACAGGGAAAGCGATCTCTCCTTCAACGCTCACAGAGTCCCCAGTAAAGCCCATTAAAGGCGTGGCGATGGGTTGAAGGGAGGAATTTGACAGGTTCATCCGAACAAAGGCCTCGTAGCTCAAAACGTCCACAGAACTTCCACTATCCACTAAAATTCTTTTTACAGGGTGTTTGGCTATGGTCATGGACACGACGACGCTGTCGTCATGGTTATTAACAACCCCATCTAAGTCCTTCCCAAAGAAAAGAATTACAGAGTCTACCCCCTCTCGCCGTCTTTTCGAGCTACCACCTGCCCCCCCAAGAAATCATAGCTATGGTCTTCTCCGTAGGGGCATTGTCGACGCCTGTCGGAGGTGCCGGAGGCGCCAATGAACCCGGAACAGGAAGGTTTTCCCTTTGAACGAACTTGCCTAAGTGGCCCTACTGGACAAGCTCTTCAATGGCCTTCTTCAAATGCCAGCAGTCCTCGGTGTCATGGCCGTAGTCTCAGTGGTACCGGCAGTAAAGCTCCTTGCTACGGGGGGTCCCTAACTTCATGGGAGGTGGACGTCGAAAGTAAGGCTCCTCCTCGATTTCTAGTAGAATGTGAGATATCGAAGCCAAGAGGGGGTTGAACTGCTCATTGGGAACAAGCATCTGAGGCTAGTGGTCTGAGTGGTGGGGAGGCTCAAGCTTTCGGGACCGTGCTTCAGTAGCCTCCGTGGATGTTGGTTTCTTGTTGGAACTCTTATCAGCTTCCCTCCTGAAAGAGTCCGCCTCGTCGGCGCAAATGTACTTCTGCGCCCAGCTTAGAAGCTCGGCGTAAGAGCCAGGAGGCTTCTTATCTAGGGAATAGGCGAACCTAGAAGGACGAAGTCTTCGCTTTAATGCCAAAGTGGCTACATAATCATCCAAATTATACACCTCCAGCGCCGCCTCCTTGAACCGAGCGACGAAGTCCTTCAGGGTCTCGCCACTCTTTGCTGAACAGCGAATAATCTATCGGCCACTCATGGGATCTTTTGGCATGCATCAAAGTGGGCCAGGAAAGATCGCTCGAGCTATCAGAAGGAATTGATGCTGCGCGGCGGCAGGCGAGGATACCATGTCTGCGCCACCTTACGAAGGGTGGCAGGAAAGGCGACACATAGGAGGGAGTCCGTCGCTCCATGGACCTGCATGAAAACCTTATAGCTCTCCAGGTGGTCCAAAGGGTCCGTCATGCCATCATATGGGTCCAACTGGGGGAGACGGAAATGGAACGGGACCAGTTCCTCCATGATGCAGCGGGAGAGCAGGGGACGGTGATCATAGTCCGTCCCGTGAGGGTTAGCGATCTGGCGACTAAGCTCCTCCAACTGTTGATGATACTCATCGAGCCATTGTTCGGCCCGATGAGCGGTCTTCCTGTTGGTGTCATCTTTAGAGGAGTCAAAAGATGAAGCCGGTGAAGACCACCAGTGCAAGGAGTACACCCGTCTTGGCCCCTTCTCACCCGGCCGTCGGTGGGAATGATCAGAATGATGGGAGGGAGACCGCTGTCGCTTTGAAGCCGCTCGGCGATGAAGTTCAGGAGGCGAGTGATGGGAGGCCTCAGGTGTAGCCCCGCCTTGATGAGATTGAATCGCTCCACGCCCCCCTTCGCGCGACGGGGGGGGGGGGCTGAGGAGCAGCGGCAAAGCAGTGTTCCTGCAATCCCCGCACCACCGTCATCAGGTCCTGCACCTGATGAGCTAGAATCTCAAGCCGATCAACTGGTTCATCTATGCAGGGGGTGGAGCATGGAGGTTGGCTTTTGATTGCTCAGCCCGCAGAAGGCGTTCCGCGGCATGGCTGGTGGAAGCTTCCTGAGCTCATGTTGTCACCATCGTCTTCCTTGCAGAAATCAGTGGGGTCACAGGGAGAACTTTCGCCTTTCATGTGTGTGGCTCCTTCCTGGCGCGCCAATCTGATGCTGCCAAGTCACTTGTGATGAGCGTTGGGCATGCTGAGATCTTCGGGGGCCTCCAAATGGGGTGAAAAGTTGTCTTCTTCCTTCGAAAACCTGCAAGAAGTCCCCGGGCTGGTGGCCCCGGTGAGGACCCTCCGATGCTCAAGTCAGTGAGCTTGTCGATCAGGAATATCTTGTGTGTGTGTGTTTTTTTTTTCTAGAGAAGAAGAGATCTCTCTTGGCCTGAGCTTGGGGCCCTCTTTTATACTGTCTAGGGGGTTTCTTTTTTCCTGTTCCATTTCGAACCATCGAATCTTCTTGTTAGGATCGACTTTCGCAAACGGCAGGTGGGTGAGCCGTTACTGAATGGGCGCCGTGTATGTCGGTAACTGCGGGGCGTGCTAGTACCTGCCCATGATTTCAGTAAGCGAGATACACAGTAATGGATGTCTCGAAGCTCGGAGTTCAATACCTGAGGTGGGCTTTAGTGTACTTAGAAAATACAGCACCAAGTTAAGGTCGGAGCCGAAGTCGGAGGCCGGGGCCAAATACCAAAGCCGAAGCCGGAGGTCGAAGCCAAAGGCCGGAGCTAGAGACCAGAGCCGTATGACGGAGCCAACGTTGGAGGCCGGAGCCAAGGCCGTAGCCGGAGGCCGGAGCCATATTCCAGAGCCAACACTGGAGCCAGAGGCCGGAACTAGAGGCCGGAGCCAAGGGCAGGGACAAGAATTCCAACATCCCGAAAATGAGCTATCACATCATTCAATTCCAGGAATTCATAGGGTGTTATGACGCAGCCCAGAGGAAATGATCAGCCATATCAATGGGTAATGAAACATTAACCCTTACTTCATTGATATCCACAATCTGTTTGTCAGCACTCCCACTAACTTCACCATTCTCAATAAATTTGGCATTGCCTATCTCAATAATTCTAGAACTATGGTTTGGACAATAAAACCTATACCCTTTGGATTTCTCTAGGTAACCTAAAAGTAACCAATGACAGTTCGAGAATCCAATTTCTTTTCATGTGGATTATACACTTGTGCTTCTACTGGACAACCCCAAACATGCAGGTGTCTTAAACTAGGTTTCCTTTCAGTCCATAACTCAAAAGGAGTTTTAGAAGCTGTCTTACCAGGAATCCTATTCAGTAAATATACTGCAGTCCTAAGAGCATATGTCCACAAAGATTTTGGTAATGAGGAATTACTTAACATACTTCTAACCATATCCATTAATATTTTATTTTGCCTTTCTGCCACACCATTTTGTTGAGGTGTACCTGGCATAGTATATTATGCACATATGCCATGTCTTTCGAGGAATTTTGCAAATGGACCTGGATTTTGTCCTGATTCATTGTACTTTCCATAATACTCACCACCTCTATCAGATCTTACTATTTTTACTTTTCTGTCTAGTTGTCTTTCAACCTCTTTAGTAAATACCTCAAGAGCATTTACAGCTTGAGATTTCTCTTTAAGCAAATAGACATATCCATAACGAGAAAAATCATCTATAAAGGTGATAAAGAACTTTTCTCTACCAAAGGATGGAGTGTCAAAAGGTCCACATACATCAGTGTCTATAATTTCAAGAAGCTAAGTACTTCTTGTAGCTCCTTTCTTGTTATGTTGGTTTGCTTTCCCTTAATGCAATCCACACATAAACCAAGATCAGTAAAATCTAGATTTGGTAAAATCTCATTCTTTACTAATCTTTGTAGTCATTCTTTGGATATATGACCCAAACGTTTATACCACAAGAAAGCATAGTTGTCATTTGCTATACTACGCTTAATTCTAATATTTTGATGGACACACAACAAGGATGCAGAAAATTTATCATCAAGTTTTAATTTATATAATTCATTCATAAAAATTCTAGAACCAGTAAAGGAACAATCTTTATTAAATAAACTGAAACATCCTTTTCCAATCTTAAAACTAAACCCATTAACATTAAGTTTCGAAACAGAAACTAAATTTCTAGAAAGTGAAGGAACATAGAGAGTTTGTAGTAGATTCAGGCGATGCCCAATATCTAAAGTAAGACGACAAGTCCCTATGCCTTCAATTGGGGCCTTCTCTCGGTTTCCCATGAACAAGAAGTTCTCATTTGGGTTTATGCTCTGGATTGTAAGGACTCTGTCATACCCCAGACCCAAAAATTTGAGCTAGGGTGACAACCCGCCGCATATCAGGCATGCAAGGCGTTCCGAATTAAGACACATCAATTAATATAAGGCAATAATTATAAATATTCAATTCAAATCCATAACTATAAAGTTTGGGCTACAAGCCCTACACACAAGCACCACAGGGGTTACAACAACATAATCGATCTAATTTATTGAATAGAAGCTCCATCTACCCCATATATCCTTCTTCACTCCAAAGGCTTTGAAAAACATTGTGAGATTTACATAAGCTCACACTCAATAAGTAAGCATATTATAATGTAAAATAATCATATATTATCATATCATTTCGAGATATTTTTAAATCATATTTTCATAAAAAACTTTCAATTTCAAATACATTTATCATGCTATCAGAACATGCATATCATCAGCTCAAATTACTTTGGAAGCTTACAATAAATACCAGAATATGCAATGTAACAAACCCACTGTTTATATAATCATTATTTTCTTATGTGTCCTACGGCCCTACAATACCCAACTGGTGCATCACTCTTAATGTCCCCTAAGAGGAAGGGTCCTGGTACTAGCGTTATGCCATATCATAATCAAACAGAACACATCCCACAGATGTGTCCTCCACATATCTTTCCCTATGGAGGTGGGTCTCGTATCATAATCAATCAGAACACACCCTACAGATGTGTGTCCTCCACATATCTTTTCTTATGGAGGTGGGTCACGTATCACTTGGTATTTCACATCATTTCACATCATATGAGAACCGCAGCGACACATATAAGTATAATTCAATATCATTATCATATTTGTATGTCACACATCATGCATCATCATAACATAAGCTCCTCACATCACATATACAGTAGTTTGTACATTCATAGCATAAAAATACATCAACAGTATCGGTATATTTTGCAAAGCCAAAATAACCATATCCTTAAATTTTTGCATATTTATAATCCACTATTTTGCAAAATATTAGCAATCACATATAATTATCTCAATAGTACCAACATATTTTGCAAGGTCAAAGTAATCATATTCTTCATATTTGCATATACATATAAAGCCATTTCTTGCAAAATATTACCAGCTATAATAATCATAGCAAATACTTATTTATAAACTCATGGTACTATTTACTAATTCAAAATAGTCAAAATAAATGAAACTCCATTTTTCTTATTTCATAAATATGCATACAACTATAAATCTAACGATTTATAAATTAAATAATTTATGAAATCATGATAATTGGCTTACTTACCTCAGTACGCTAATCCCAAACAATAAACCATCTATTTGGACATCTGGGTACCTATAGTTTTGGTATACGTTCGATGAGCATCATGGCATCATGCAATTCCCCAGCACACCCAAAAAGATCAACCATGATAACATAATGCTTCGTACATGCTATCAAAAATCCTTCTCCCCTCCTCAACCAATCCAGCATGGCTGCAAGCAAACAAGATAGATACACATATAACACTATTCGGTCTGACTGATGATTCAATCATATGTTCAAATGTAGCAATGGCTATGCTACCAAGGTCATGGATTTCATAACCTGCAACACTCAAAACACTTTGTTCTCAAAACCATTGGTGACCAGGTAACCATGGAGGCAGACAGTTTGATGCTGAAATCCCAACTGAGAACACGTCCCGAGAACCTTCATCATTGTAACTGCATCAGGAACAGATCCATCCAAAAGCATATCTTTGAACACTCTCAAGGACTCATTGGCCAAACCAATAAGAGATAACCACCTATGATGGCAGCCCAGGAGACCACATCCTTCTTTGCCATTTGATTGAAGATATCCATCGCCTTATTGTAACTTGAACACTTCATGTACATATCAATCAGTGCAGTGGAAACAACCAACTCTGATTCCAATCCTTTCTGAATCACATTTAATGCACCCTTGTGCCTTCTTCCAGATCTAAAGCAAGAGTACATGCCTGAAGAGCACTGATCAAGGTAACTGAATTGGGCTCCAATCCCATATCATTCATCTTCCTCTAAACATTCAAAGCTTCAATAGGTCTCCCATTTGGGCATAACAAGCCACCATACAACTCCAAGTTACCACATCTCTTCGAGGCAACACCTCAAACAACCTGGAAGTCCAAAGTACAACATCTGCCTCATTCTCTCTCTCTCTCGTTTGATTCCTCCCCCTCTCTCTCCCTCTGGAATGGGAAGGAAGTTCACATGTTGCAGACGCGACAAAGATGAGGGGAAGGAAGTGCCCGCGTCTTCTTTTAAAGCTGATGCAGACACTTCACGACACTTGAGATCCAGGGACTCGGAAATCCAATCGTTATGTGGTAATTGGAAACCCAGTCGACACGCGCAAACGCGGGAGTCCCAGGCCGTTACAGGGACTCACAATTAAGTCTCGCGATCTAGGTAATTAAGTCCCGAGGTACATTCTCCCCAATTAATTACCGGGGGTTACAGGCATGAGTAGTGGCATCAGAATCCAACCACAAGTGTTAGAAGGAACTTCAGATAAGTTTGATTCATAAATTGGAGAAGCATAATGAAAGATACCTTTCTTTTCGAACCAACCTTTCGTCTTTATGATAATGTCATTCTTTCTTACAAAAGTGACATTTTTTTTCTTTCCTTCTTATCATTATCAGCAACATGTGATACTTTAGTGGGTGCTTTCTTCTTAAATTTCTTGGATTTTGGTTTGATAACTTTACCAACTCTCTGACCCACTAGGTTTATTGAATGATCCCCTTGTGCTTTCAATCTCCTTTCCTCTTGGGTAAGCTTACTAGCCAATTCATTAACATCTCATTTATCTTTAATAGTGTTATAGTTAATTTGAAAAGGCCCATACTCTTGAGGTAATAAGTTCATAATAAATTATACTAAAAAGGAGTCATCCACAACAGGGTCTTAAGTCTTTCTGCAATATTAGTCATATATAGGACATGTTGCTGCATACTTCGCGACCCATCATATTTCATGGTCGTGAGTTCAGCCATCAGTGTCCCTGCAAGTGACTTATCAGCGGAACGAAAGCGCTCTTTCATAAGCTTAAGATATTCCTTAGCTGCTACACTTTCTAGAAGAGTAGACTTAATGTTGGCAATTGTCATTCGCATGAAACTTAGACATAATCTATTAGATCTGTCCCATGCTTTATGTTTTAACTTCTCTGCCTCACTGCTCATATCCGTGATGTCAGTAGGCTTTTCTTCTAATAGTGCAAAGTCAAGATCTAAGACACCTAAATGAAAATTGACTTGCTCACGCCATTCAGAGAAGTTTAAGCCATTAAAGATAGTAACAGCAGAAGTATGTGAATGTAGAGAAACAGCTGCAAAAACATAAATGCTCAAATTCAGATAATTAAACACAAAAATATATTATAGATTTTCTTTGGGTAAATACAATAATAACATCATAATTAGAATGTTATTTAAACTTTTAAAGAAATTAATAAATCTTATCAAATATATATATATTATCTTTGGATATCCATATAAATTTGATAAGAGAATATTAGATTTTCTCCTTTAGGTTTGTTAGTTAAAGAATATTAATCCACCTTTGGGCGAATTCTTAATTTCTAACAACCAATAAATCATTAACAACATTCTATAAAAT